>CM059435.1:1954184-2076053 GCA_030390025.1 Squalus acanthias | reverse complement strand
CCCCTCTTTTACTCCTTCCCCCAGCTGGTAACCATTGCCAGCTTGTGCCTCCCGCTCATCCACAAGGTTGAGACTGGTGCCTGTTCCCGGGCTGCGTTCTGCCTGTCCCCTGGGGCCAGGGCAGGCTGAGGTTAAATGAGCTGGAGGAACTGGATTTTCAGTGGGCTATCGGTGTCTTTACACTTCCACTTGTTCTGGGAGCTCAACATGTGAGCCTGACTGTTGCAGGCATCTGACCCTTCAAACACTGACCTTAAATGACCAGCTGGCCTTTTGAGCCTCTCCCATCCTGACATGAGTTCAAATCCCACCTCGGCAGCTGGGAATTTAAATTCAGTTAATTAAATAAATCTGGAATAAAAAGCTAGTATCATTAATGGTAACCATGAACCTATCGGATTGTCGTAAAAACCCATCTGGTTCACTGATGTTCTTTAGGGAAGGAAATCTGCCGCTTTACCTGGTCTGGCGTATATGCGTCTCCAGACCTACAGCAATGTGGTTGACTCTTAACTGCCCTCTGAAATGGCCCAGCAAGACACTCAGTTGTATACAGTTGGGAAGGAGTGGCGCTGGGAGTCCTCAACATTGACTCCATGAAGTCTCATGGCTTCAGGTCAAGCATGGGCAAGGAAACCTGCTGATTATCACCTACCGCCCTCCCTCAGCTGATGGATCAGTACTCTTCCATGTTGAACATCACTTGGAAGAAGCACTGCGAGTAGTAAGGGCACAGAATGTACATGTACAGAAGAGCACAGAATTTGGGTGGGGGACTTCAATGTCCATTGCCACGACTGGCCAAGTTCTGAAGGACATAGCTGCCAGTCTGGGTCTGCAACAGGTGGCGAGAGAACCAACATGAGGGAAAAACCTACTTGACCTCGTCCTCACCAATCTACCAGTCGCAGATGCATCTGTTCATGACAGCATTGGTAGCAGTGACCACCGTACAGTCATTGTGGAGATGAAGTCCCGCCTTGACACCGAGAAAGAAAGACTTGCATTTATATAGCGCCTTTCACGACCACTGGACGTCTCAAAAGTGCTTTACAGCCACTGAGGACATCCTCCATCGTGTTGTGTGGCACTACCACCGTGCTAAATGGGATAGATTCAGAACAGATCTAGCAGCTCAAAACTGGCATCCATGAGACGCTGTGGGCCATCAGCAGCAGAATTGTATCCCACCACAATCTGTAAACTCATGGCCCAGCATATCCCTCACTACCATTACCATCAAGCCAGGGGACCAACCCTGGTTCAATAAGGAGTGCAGAAGAACATGCCAGGAGCAGCACCAGGCGTACCTAAAAATGAGATGCCAACCTGGGGAAGCTGCAACACAGGACTACATGCATGCTAAAAAGCGGAAGCAGCATGCTATAGACAGGGCTAAGCGATCCCACAATCAACGGATCAGATCAAAGCTCTGCAGTCCTGCCACATCCAGTCGTGAATGGTGGTGGACCATTAAACAACTAACGGGAGGTGGAGGCTCCATGAATAGCCCCATTTTCAATGATGGTGGAGCCCAGCACGTGAGTGCGAAAGACAAGGCTGAAGCGTTTGCAAACATCTTCAGCCAGAAGTGCCGAATGGATGATCCATATTGGCCTACTCCTGCGGTCCCCAGCATCACAGAAGCCAGTCTTCAGCCAATTCGATTCACTCCACGTGATATCAAGAAAGGGCTGAGCGCACTGGATACAGCAAAGGCTATAGGCCCCAACAACATCCTGGTTATCGTGCTGAAGACTTGTGCTCCAGAGCTAGCCGCGCCTCTGGCCAAGCTGTTCCAGTACAGCTACAACACTGGCATCTATCCGACAATGCAGAAAACTGCCCAGGTATGTCCTGTCCACAAAAAACAGCACAAATCCAATCCGGCCAATTACCGCTCCATCAGTCTACACTCAATCATCAGCAAAGTGATGGAAAGTGTGATCAACAGTGCTATCAAGTGGCACTTACTCACCAATAACCTGCTCACTGATGCCCAGTTTGGGTTCCGCTAAGTCCACTCGGCTCCCGACCTCATCAAAGGAGCTGAATTGCAGAGGTGAGTGACTGCCCTTGACATCAAGGCAGCATTTGACTGAGTGTGGCATCCAGAAGCCCTAGTAAAACTGAAGTCAATGGGAATCGGGGGGGAAAACGCTCCACTGGCTGGAGTCATACCTAGCACAAAGGAAGATGGTTGTGGTGGTTGAAGATCAATCATCACTGCCCCAGGACATCGCTGCAGGAGTTCCTCAGGGCAGTGTCCTAGGCCCAACCATCTTCAGCTGCTTCATCAGTGACCTTCCCTCCAACATAAGGTCAGAAGTGGGGATGTTCGCTCATGACTGCACAGTGTTCAGTGCCATTCACAACTCCTCAGATAATGAAGCAGTCCATGCCCACATGCAACAAGACCTGGACGACGTTCAGGCTTGGGCTGATAAGTGGCAGGTAACATTCGTGCCACAGAGGTGCCAGGCAATGACTATCTCCAACAAGCGAGAGTCTAACCACCGCCCCTTGACATTCAACGGCATTACCATCGCCGAATCCCCCACCATCAACATCCTGAGGGGTTACCATTGACCAGAAACTTAACTGGACCCAAGCACATGAATACTGTGGCAACAAGAGCAGATCAGAGGCTAGGTATTCTGCAGCGAGTGTCTAACCTCCTGACTCCCCAAAGCCTTTCCATCATCTATACGGCACAAGTAAGGAGTGTGATGGGATACTCTCCGCTTGCCTGGGTGAGTGCAGCTCCAACAACACTCAAGAAGCTAGACACCATCCAGGACAAAGTAGCCCACTTGATTAGCACCCCATCCACCACCTTAAACATTCGCTCCCTCCACCATCGGCGTACCGTGACTGCAGTGTGTACCATCTACAAGATGCACTGCAGCAACTCGCCAAGGCTTCTTCAGCAACACCTCCCAAACCCGTGACCTCTTCCACCTAGAAGGACAAGGGCAGCAGACCCATGGGAACACCACCATCTCCAAGTTCCCCTCCAAGTCACACACCATCCTGACTTAGAAGTATATCGCTGATCCTTCATCGTCGCTGGGTCAAAATCCTGGAACTCCCTCCCTAACAGCACTATGGGCGTACCTTCACCACACGGACTGCAGCGGTTTAAGAAGGCGGCTCACCATCACCTTCTCAAGGGCATTTAGGGATGGGCAATAAATGCTGGCCTTGCCAGCGACGCCCACATCCCATAAACGAATAAAAAAAGTTCCTAAGCACACCATCTTGCATTTTAATAGCACCTTGTATGACCTGTGTATTGCAGCCAATGAAGTACTTTTAAGTGTAGTCACGGTTGTAATGTAGGGAAAGGCAGTAGCCAATTTGTGCACAGCAAGCTCCCACAAACAGCAATGTGATAATGACCAGGTCATCTGTTTTTAGGTGTTGGTTGAGGGATAAATATTGGCCAGGACACCGGGGAGACCTCCCTCGCTTCTCTTCGAAATAGTGCCATAGGATCTTTTATGGCCACCTGAGTGGCAGATGGGGCCTCGGTTTAACATCTCATTTAAACGACAGCACCTCCGGCAGTGCAGCGCTCCCTCGGCACTGCCCCTCCGACAATACGGCGCTCCTTCAGTACTGCACTGAAATGTCTGAATGCCCTCATTAGTGACCTAGCAAGCAGCTCAGTTGTTAGAGATGTGCAACAAATCCGGCTATGAGAGCATTCCATTAAGCAATGAAGAACATTCCTGTTGGGTTGCTTGAAATGATCAGAAAAGATTATTGCAATCCGTCAGACTGGTCCCAAAGTATCGCTTGTGCCTCTCCGTCATTTCTATCAAATTCAGCGCGCGCTCTCTCTCTTTCGTCTGCACACTCTCCCTGTTCAGTCTGTTCCACCCACTTTGTGAAGTAGTTAATTGTCAACTCCCTGTTTTCCTGCTCTCGAAGTCTTTGGTGACTGATTTTGTGGTGAAGTTTCAAGAATCTTAACGTTGTCCAGGTCTCCACTGGACGGCCCTTTCTCCAGTGATAAAGTTCTTGGTGTCTCCTCGACGCTGGACTCTGGCTTTATCCTGGGTTTCCGCTTGGTCCCTGCTATAGTATCCTGACCAGAATATGACTCAGTATTTCAGTTGAGGCAGTGCTTTATACAAGCTCGCCATCACCCCCGCCCTCGGATTTGAGTTCTGTCCCTCTGGTTATTCACCCCAAAATCTTGTTTGTCGCCTTCACTGCCGTGGTTTCAGTGAGCTGTTGCCCTGTACCCCCAGATGCTTCTGTGTTATGTCCTGCAGTCTACCTACCATCTAAAATCACCACTGCTTTCCCAATCTCTGTTTGTCCACGTTAATTGATCTGTCACTTATCAGCTCAGTTCCCTTTGTACTTGGTCCATAAATTTCCTGTTATTTGGAACTCCTCTTCCCTCCTAACCCTCTTCCTCTTCTTCAGCAGTCCCTTGGAACCTAGGATCACTTTCTTCCACATTAAAAATTAGTTCTCAGGTGACTGATGAGTCCAATGTGGGACCTACAGTCTCTGTCACAGGTGGGGCAGACGGTGGTTGAAGGGGCGGGTGGGTGGGGTGCTTGGGTTGACGTGCGCTGCTTGCGCTTGGCTTCCGCTTGCTCCCGGCAAAGAGACTCGAGGTGTTCGGCGCCTTCCCGGATGCTTCTCCTCCACTTTGTGCGGTCTTGGGCCAGGAATTCCTAGGTGTCAGTGGGGATGTTGCACTTTTTCAAGGAGGCTTTGAGGGTGTCCTTGAAGCGTTTCCTCTGCCCACCTGGGGCTCTCTTGCCATGTCGGAGCTCCGAGTAGAGCGCTTGTTTTGGGAGTCTCATATCGGGCATGCAGACAATGTGACCCGTCCATCGGAGCTGATCGAACGTGGTCAATGCTTTGATGCTGAGATGTTGGCCTGAGCAAGAACACTGACGTTGGTGCACCTATCCTGCCAATGGATTTGCAGGATCTTGTGGAGGCAGCGTTGGTGGTACCTCTCCAGTGCTTTGAGGTGCCTGCTGTACATGGTCCATGTCTCTGAGGCATACAGCAGGGCTGGTATTACTGCTGCTCTGTGGACCATGAGCTTAGTGCTGGGTTTGAGGTCCTGATCTTCAAACACTCTCTTCATCAGGCGACCGAAGGCTGCACTGGCACACTGAAGGCGATGTTGGATTTCATCATCGACGTCTGCCCTTATTGACAGTAGGCTCCTGAGGTATGGAAAGTGGTCCATGTTGTCCAAGGCCTTGTCGTGGATTTTGATAATCGGGGGGCAGTACTGTGTGGCGGGGGCAGGTTGGTAGAGGACCTTTGTCTTACGGATGTTTAGTGTACGGCCTATGCTCTCGTACGCTTCAGTGAAGGTGTTGACGATGGTTTGGAGTTCGACCTCCGAGTGAGCGCAGACGCAAGCGTCGTCTGCATATTGTAATTAGACGACAGAGGATGGGACGACCTTGGATCTGGGCTGGAGGCGACGGAGGTTGAACAGTTTCCCGTTTGTTCTGTAAATTAGCTCCACTCCAGTGGGGAGCTTACTGAGGGCGAGATGGAGCATTGCAGCAAGGAAGATCGAGAAGAGCGTTGGTGCGATGTCACAGCCTTACTTGACCCCGGTCCGTACGTGAATTGGGTCTGTGGTGGAACCGTTGGGCATGATCACGGCTTGCATGTCGTCGTGCAGCAGGTGGAGGATGGTGACAAACATTTGAGGGCAGCCGTGTTTTGTGTTGTCAACAAATTTGGCTGTGTTTCTATCTATTTGCTAATCTTTTATGGCCAATGTAATGTCCCTAGCACTTGCCCCTGCTAATTGCTGTCCCCTATCCTGATGCAATTCCATGTGCAGCTACCCCTTTGATTCCTTTGAGTCAACTTCATCTCCACTCTAGAAGATCCTCATTATTCTGTGCCTTCCAACCTTATAGCCCAATCTCCTGTCAGATTTGGTGCTAAATTCTAAATGTATAATTGAGTTTCTTTTAACCACTAGGGCCATTATCTCTTCAATTAACTCCAGTAGTTGTGTCAGACATGACCGTTCCCTCATCATCTTCCCTCGAGTATAGAAGATCTAATTGAGGTGTTTAAGATGATTAAATGAGTTAATAAGGTAGATAGAGAAGAAACTCTTTCCTCTGGTGGGGGGTGGGGGAAGTCCAGAACAAGGGGGCATAACCTTAAAATTAGAGCCAGGCCAGTTAGGGGTGATGTCAGGAAGCACTTCTTCACACAAAGGATAGTGGAAATGTGGAACTCTCTCCCTCCAAAAAGCTGTTGAGGCTGGGGGGGAACAATGGAACATTTCAAACCTGAGATTGATAGATTTTTGTTAGGTAAGGGTTACGGAAACAAGGCGTTATGGAGTGAAGATGAAAGTTAACATGCAGATACAGCAAGCTATTAGGAAGGCAAATGGTATGTTGGCCTTTATTGCAAGGCGGTTGGAGTATAAGAGTAAGGAAGTCTTGCTGCAATTGTACAGGGCTTTGGGGAGGCCACTCCTGGAGTACTGTGTACAGTTTTAGTCTCCTTACCTACAACAGCAACAACTTGTATTTATACAGCACCTTTTTAATGTAGTAAAACATCCCAAGGCGCTTCACAGGAGCATTATCAAACAACATTTGACACCAAGCCACAGAGATAGCAGGGCAAAAGACGTAGTGATGTAAGAAAACTACTAGGCACTTGGTCTAAGCGTTAAACAAAGCTTTAATCAACTGTTTTTCAGCATGGAGATCTAGTTGTGTCCTTCATTAGTTCCTCTTGAGGAATGTCCTAAGCAAGCTGGGCCCATGGACAGCGCCACCAGCAGGCCGCCCAGTATTACTTCACACATGAATGACAAGATTCATGTCATTCTTCCCGCCTGAAAGATTGGAAGTCCGGCGGCTTCCTTCTACCGAATTAGCCAGACTAAGAATAGACGCAGTCATTTGGATTTTCGTTGGAGGCCGGAAGGCACGTCTCCTCGGACCGTGTTTTGGTCCCTGGGTCGCTTGTTTCGTACTGGCGGGCTGCCGGAGTCCGTGTCGCCTTGATCGACCTGAGGGGGACTGGGGAGATCGTGACTGCGGGTGCGGGTCCCCACCGGCGCAGAGCTGGCTTCATCCTGCTCAGTAGCCGGTAATTGACCGGCGTCCTGGCTTCGGGTGGCCATCCCGCGGGGAACGCTCTGTTCCCCGGGTTGATCCAGCGGAGTAGCTGGCAGATCCCTTGATGTCCCCGGTAGGGTGTCGTCCTCGGAGGAGCGCGGAGTATCGCCGTCGTTAATACAGATCTCTTGCTTGGATCCGTGGGACCGGTTGGGCAGGGAGCCAGATCCCGAAGTGAAACTGTGGACTCCCGGCCATCAGGGTACCGCACGTACGCGTATGTAGGATTGACATCCGTTAGTTCCACCTCGTTGACGAGGGGATCACTCTTGGAGGATCGGACGAATCTTCGGAGTAGCACGGAGCCAGGAGCTGCCAACCATGATGGTAGGGACGTCCCATGAGTGGAGCGACGCAGGAACCCGAAGAATCGTTGGTGAGGAGTAACATTGGTGGATGTAGAAAGAAGAGACCTGATGGAATGCAACGCGTCAGGGAGCATAGTTTCCCACTGCTGGTCTGGTAGATTGCGTGACCTCAGTGCAAGACGAACAGCGTTCCAAATGATAGCGTTGTATCTCTCAACCTGTCCGTTTCCAACAGGATGATACGGTGTCGTTTTACTTGTGGCGATTCCCTGTTGGGAAAGATAACTTTTGAGTTCGCTTGACATGAAGGAGGGACCCCGATCAGAGTGGATGAAATTGGCCGTACCGCAAAGGGAAAAGACCTGATCGAGGCATTTGATCACTGTGGAAGCAAGCATATTGGGACAGGGGAAAGCAAAGGGAAAGCGTGAATATTCGTCCACCATAGTAAGCAAGTAGGTGTTTCGCGTTGAGGAAGGCAATGGCCCTTTAAAGTCAATGCTGAGTCGCTGCATAGGCTGTGTAGCGTGTATGAGCGAGCCATCCGACGGACGGAAGAATTGCGGTTTTAATTCCACGCAAATTCTACAAGTGGAGCATGTTCTTTTCACGTCTTCCGTAGAAAATGGGAGATTTTTTAGATCGCACAAAGTGCAACATATGGGTAACGCCAGGATGGCATAAGTCAGTATGAAGATCCGCAAGCGTCGAAGTTGACGTGGAAGAGCAGAATGTACGCGTGAGGTATCCGGGCCACATTCTCCTTGCCGGGTCGATACTGTATGGTGTAGCCAAAGGCGGCCACTTCCATCCTCCAGAGCTGTATTTTGTTCTTGATTTTAGTGCGTTTCTGGTTATCCAGCATAAAGGCCACCAAGTGCTGATCGGTTATGAGCATGAAATGGCGACGGGCGAGAAAATGACTCCATTTACGTACTGTTTCGATGATAGCCGTAGCCTCCTTCTTGACAGGAGGATAATGGAGCTCGCTACCCTGCAAAGTTCTAGACAGAAATGCAACGGGTCGACCGCCTTGATTCAAGGTAGCCGAGATTGCCACCTCCGATGCATCGCACTCGACCACGAAAGGGAGATTTTCATCGATGGATTGTTGCTTGAGGAGGTCGAAAGCGGAAATAGCCCTCGCCTCCAACGGAAATGACTTTGCGTGAAGCAGGGGCTGGATCTTGTTGGAAAAGTGCGGTATCCACTTCGCATAATAGGCGAACATGCCGAGGGCCCGACGAAGAGAGCTGAGATTCGTAGGAGGAGGGAGCTCCTGAAGCGGACGAAGTCGCTCCGGATCCGGTTTGATGACACCATTGCCCACCCAGTAGCCAAGGATGTTGACTGATGGTACTGATTTCACAGATTTGAACTCATTTAAGGTTAAGTTGCGACGATGGAGAACGTCAAGAAATTTCTGGAGGTTGGCCTCATGCTCCTTCTGGTCATGACCAGCAATGGTGATATTATCCAGATATGGAAAAGTGTCTGTTAAGTTCTCCTGTTTGACTAGGCTATCCATTGCCCGTTGAAAGACGGCCACCCCATTGGTGACCCCGAATGGAAGGTGACTAAACTGGTAACGCCGACCATTGGCCTCAAAAGCCGTATACTTTTTGTCAGAGTCCTTTAACGGTACTTGATGGTATGCGCTCTTTAAGTCAAAAGTTGAAAATACCTTGTAGTTAGCAAGGTTATTGACCATGTCATCGATGCGTGGTAGTGGGTAGGCATCCAGGTCGGTATACTGGTTAATAGTTTGCGAGTAATCTATGCAAAGACATTTCTTGTGTTGCTTCAGAGGATTTTTAACAATGACGACTTGAGCCCGCCAGGAAGATGAACATGGCTCAATGATACCGTCAGCTAGAAGGCGAGAGATCTCTGCCTCGATAAAGGATAGGTCATCTTGGCTGAAATGTCGTGATTTAGTGGCTATGGGCTTACATTGGGGGGAAAGATTGGCAAACAAGGAGGGCTCGTCGAGCGAAGCCGCCGAAAGTGCACAAAACGGTACTTTGGAAATAGTAAGCTCTGGCTTTGATCCTCCAAACTCGAAAGTGAGTCTTTCGTGTTGTTTCTGGAAATCCTGTCCCAGGAGCACATCACTGCATAGATTTTTGAGCACCCCGAGCCGGGTAGAGAAATAAGTGCGGCCATTGAGAATAAGGTCGACAAGACAAAAGCCGGAAGAGTTAGTGGTCAGTGTCGTCGGAGCCATTGCAATTTCCCTGTCCGAGGGGTAAATACGCAGTTTTAACTTACTGACAGCCTGCTCACTGATGAAGCTGTCAGAGCTGCATGAGTCGATTAATGCACTCAAAATGTGTCCATTTACCGAAACCTTCGTGGCTGCATGGGACAGGCTTTGGGGAAAAACAGCTGTGATGGGAGGAGGGGCAGTTTTATCCTTGACAGCTGTAACATTAGTAGTGGCTCTTGGGGGAGGAGCAGTTTTATAGATGACAGCTGTAACATTAGTAGTGGCTCTTGGGGGAGGAGCAGTTTTATAGGGAGCAGCTGTAACCCTAGAAGAGGCTCTTGACTGACATACTTTCAAGAAGTGGCCTTTCTTACTGCAATGATTGCAGATTGCATTACAAGCAGGACAAAATTTCCTATAATGAAATGCACCTCCACAGAAGAAACACTTCCTTTTAGATTGCCAAGATGCCGCTAGGGTAGGGTCGTCATCAGTGAGGGCTTCCACCTGAGGCTTATCGGAGAAGTCACAAAGTGATAGCAGCAGCGCGTGCACGTGGTAAAAGATAGGCATCTGCATTTTTTTTTTTGCCAAGTCCAGAGAATATGCCTGGTCATAGGCAGCTTGTAACTCGAGGGTTTTATTCTCCAGCAGACGCTGGCGTATGAAGGGAGACGCAATTCCATTAATAAAAGAATCACAAATTAACTCCTCCTGGTACTGCTCAGCTGAGACAGCCTTGAGATTACAATCTTTGCTGAGCCTGCAAAGCTTTTGAAGGAATTCGTCAAGTGATACCCCGGGTTGTTGTTGAGTTGTGGCCAGTAGATGCTGAGCAAAAATTTCATTTGGGGCCTTAACATATAGTTGCTGTAGTATTTGGATAGCGGAGTCATAGTTTACACAGTCTTCGATATAGTCAAACACATAAGGGGATACATAATTGGCAAGTATCTCTAACTTATCAGGAACATTCTCACCACATGCCCTGAGGTAGTTGCTGAAGGTACGATACCAGTGTTTCCAAACCTTAGCAGTTGTAGGTGAGTTCGGGTCCAGGTCAAGACGAGTGGGTCGGAGTAGTTTCTCCATGATGGATTGATTACTATATCTGGTTCCCTTCTACCGTTTGAGTTGTAGCCGTCTGTTCCCAAAACTACTCAGAGCGTGGAGCAGGTCCAGTTGATTCAATTGACGTAAGAAAACTACTAGGCACTTGGTCTAAGCGTTAAACAAAGCTTTAATCAACTGTTTTTCAACATGAAAATCTAGCTGTGTCCTTCACTAGTTCCTGTTGAGGAATGCCCTAAGCAAGCTGGGCCCATGCCCGAGTATTTATACTCTCCCTGTACAGCGCCACCAGCAGGCCACCCAGTATTACTTCACACATGAATGACAAGATTCATGTCACGTAGGTTTTAAGGAGCGTCTTAAAGGAGGAAAGTGAGGTAGAGAGGCGGAGAGGTTTAGAGAGGGAATTCCAGAGCTTAGGGCCTTGGCAGCTGAAGGCATAGCCGCCAATGGTGGAGCGATTAAAATCAAGGATGCGCAAGAGGGCAGAATTGGAGGAGCGCTGAGATCTCGGGCGGGGGGGTGGGGTGGGTGGCTGGAGGAGAGTACAGAGATAGGGAGGGGCGAGGCCATGGAGGGATTGGAAAACAAGGATGAGAATTTTTAAATTGAGGCGTTGCTTACCCGGGAGCCAATGTAGGTCAGCGAGCACAGGGGTCAGGGCAGCAGAGTTTTGGAAGACTGCATATTTACGGAGGATAGAAAATGGGAGCCGGCCAGGATTGCATTGGAATATTCAAGTCTAGAGGTAACTAAGGCATGACGGTTTCAGCAGCAGATGAGCTGAGGCAAGGGTGGAGTTGACTGATGTTCCAGAGATGGAAATAGGCGGTCTTAGTGGTGTGGATATGTGGTTGGAAGCTCATCTTGGCGTCTAATATGACACCAAGGTTGGGGTCGAGAGAGGTGGTGGAGCTGGGTGTCATCAGCGTACATGTGGAAACTGATGCTGTGTTTTTGGATGATGTCGCCAAGCGGCAACATGTAGATGAGAAATAGGAGGGGGGCCAAGGATAGATCCTTGGGGGACACCAGAGGTAACGATGCGGGAGCAGGAAGAGAAGCCGTTGCAGGTGATTCTCTGGCTTCGATTAGATAGATAAGAATGGAACCAGGTGATGGTGGACAGGTGTTGATGGATGGAGTGGTCAACCGTGTCAAAGGCTGCAGACAAGTCAAGAAGGATGAGGAGGGATAGTTTACCTTTTTCAGTCACAACGGATGTCATTTGTGCCTAAGGAAGGATATACTTCTCTTGGAGGGGGTGCAACACAGGTTCACTAGACTGATTCCTGCGATGAGAGGGTTCTCCTATGAGGAGCGATTGAGTAGAATGGGCCTATATTCTCTGGAGCTTAGAAGAATGAGAGGTGTTCTCATTGACCGGTATAAAATTCTTACAGGGCTTGACAGGGTAGCTGCTGAGAGGCTGTTTCCCCTGACTGGAGAGTCTAGAACTGGGGCCACTAAAGGGTCGGCCATTTAGGACTGAGCTGAGGAGAAATTTCTTCACTCGGAGGGTTGTGAATCTTTGGAATTCTCTACCCCAGAGAGCTGTGGATGCTCAAGTCATTGAGTATATTTAAGGCTGAGATCGATAGATTTTTGGGCACTAATGGATCAAGTGATAAGGAGATCGGGCGGGAAAATAGAGATGAGGTCGAAGCTCAGCCATGATCTTATTGAATGGTGGAACAGGCTCGAGGGGCTGAATAGCCTACTCATGTTCCTATGTTCCTAAATCCTTGCTGATCCTCTCATTATTCTACATTTTTTCAAGTGCTTCGTTATTACTCCCTTCATGATCTCCTATTTAATATTGTGTCTACTGTAGATGTCAGACTCGCTCTAGTTCACAAGGCTATCTTTATGCCCCTTATTATAAGCTGGCATTTCATTTGCTCTTCTGTGTTCCTCAACCACTATTTTGATTGGACTTTCAAAATATCTATGGGTGTATGGCAAACACTTCCTGCATGCAAACTTTCTTGTCATGACCTCTATTAGTTAACATTGCAAATTGGTATATCAACATTTTCCATTCAATTTTGCTTACAGCTGTCACGATGTATTTGCAGGCTTTGACACTGGGTGGATCTGTGGAGCAAGCCATGTGGTGTATATAATTAAAAAGACACTTGTATTCATCGACTTACCATGACCAACAGCATGGGAAACTTGCAAGTAATTAATAGATTACTTTGAAATGTGTATGTCTGTTCACTATTAACTAACGTGTTGTGTGGTTCTATCTTTACAGAGACGAAGCTGGCTATCCGCAAACTGGATCATGAAAATACAGAAGAAAGAAAAACCGGTGAGTGCACCACCTCATCTTTAAAAATATATAAACCCCCCACCCTCCCCGTTGTGTGTCTGGAGTTAATGGTATGATTCTGCTGAAGTGGTCCTGCCTCCTGACTTTATCCTCTCCCTAGTCTCCCTTGTGGCATTTGCTACATGCTGGTTACTCTCCAATGCCGATTTATTCATGTGTGTGCCTTGGCAGTGTCAGGGGGCGAATTGCCGACAGGGGAAGTAGTGGTGCGTCATGAGCACGCCCGATCCTATCCTTGTCTTGACGCCTGCGCAAGCACTTCCAACAGAGGCAGCTGGATTCTGGGCCCAGCCCTATGGCTGATGGAGTTCATTTTATTTTTCTTTCCTTCTCTTTCTAAGCCGGAGCAGCGAAGGCCAGTTGTCGCACCCCAACTGATTGAGATTATGTAACTGGGCACAAACTGGGGGTAGAATTTGGGATTTCCATGGTTCTGCATTAACTGCTGAGCTATTGGACGAAATGGTGGATACCGATTCAATAGTAGGCTTCAAAAGGGAATTGGATAAATACTTGGAGAAAAAATTGCAGGGATGTGGGGGGAGTGGGACTAACTGGATTGTTCTTCGAAAGAGCCAGCGCAGACCCAGTGGGCCAAATGGCCTCCTTCTGTGCTGTACTATTCTATAATTATATGTGTGTTTTTAATTGCAGTTGTTGTCCTGACTTTTCTTGGTTTCCCATGGTAACAGCTTGCAGTGATCTCGGATCATGGGGGATATGATGGGAGTTGCAGTGGATTGCTGCACTGTGCAGGGTTTGGGTGTGAAGTTCCTTTGCTGTCTGCCTGATGTGCCAGACCACTGCACTGAATGCATAAATATTGTTATAATTTAATTAAAGAGGCAGTGGCACTGTAGATACGAAATTGGCAGGACGAGTTGATAAGGCTGTTTATATTTTTTTTTAAAGCGTATGGAATCCTTGGCTTTATAAATAGAGGCATAGAGTACAAAAGCAAGGAAATGATGCTAAACCTTTATAAATCACTGGTTAGGCCTCAGCTTGGAGTATTGTGTCCAATTCTGGCTATCACACTTTAGGAAGGATGTCAAGGCCTTGGAGTGAGTGCAGAGGAGATTTACTAGAATGGTATCGGGGATGAGGGACTTCAGTTATGTAGAGGGGCTGGAGAAGCTGGGGTTGTTTTCCAGAGAAGGTTGAGGGGAGATGAGAATTTCTTTTTATGCAGCAGTTGTTGTGATCTGGAATGCACTGCCTGAAAGGGTGGTGGAAGCAGATTCATTGGCAACTTCAATAGGGAATTGGATAAATACTTGAAGGGGAGAAATTTGCAGGGCTCTGGGGAAAGAGCAGGGGAGTGGGACTAATTGGAGAGCTCTTTCAAAGAGCCGGCACAGGCACAATGGGCCAAATGGCGGCCTCCTGTACCGTATCATTCTATGTATAAGAAAGACTTGTATTTTTATAATGCATTGAGTCTCTTAAAGGTGCTTTACACAGTGAATTACTTTGGAGTGTAAGCATGTGTTTATCTTGTACAAAGCAATAATCTGAATGACCAGTTAATCATTTTTTGGTGGTGTTGGATGAGGGAATGATGTTGGCCTGGACACGGGAGAACTTCCTGCTCTTCTTTGAATATTGCCGTGGGATCTTTAACATCCATCTGAGCAATGGCGTCGGCAGATGGGGCTTGGTTTTTGAGAGAGATGACAAGGTACAATATAAATCCAAGTCTTCCTCGTGTGTTGTCAAAATATTAGTGCACTGTACATCAGGCTGACTGCTAGAGCTGTGAGCAGAGTAACAATCTACTGTAACTGCAAATTCTCATCCAGAGGCGTAGGAACCTATCCCGCACCTCATGGACAGAGCATGACTGCTCTTGATGTGCTCCTGCCATCTCACAGGATGTAGAAAGGAGTTGATTCTAAAAATAAATATCAACAGAACTCTGGGCAGATAAATCCCTAGCCCTGATGGCTGTACCCTAGGCTTCTGAAAGAATTGAGAGGAGGTGGTTCTGGCCACATTTTTTCAATCCTCTTTAACTATGCAGATTGCATTGTGGGGCTGGAGGGTAGTCGATGTAACACAAAAGCAAAATACTGCGGATGCTGGAAATCTGAAATAATAACAGAAAATGCTGGAAATACTCAGCAGGTCAGGCAGAATCTGTGGAGAGAGAAACAGAGTTAACGTTTCAGGTCGATGACCTTTCGTCAGTCGACAAACACCCTTGTTCCAGAAGAGCACAAAGCATAAACCAGCTAACTACCGACCAGTTAGTCTAATGTCAGTTCTGGGCAAACTCTTAGAATCCATAATTCGAGATTTAGAAATGCATGGGTTAATCAAGGACAGCCAGCATGGGTTTGTTAAAGGAGAGTCGTGTTTGACAAATAAAATATTTTTCTTTTTAAAGATTGCCGATCTAGATGAATGCAGAAGATGTGGTGTATGTGGATATTCAGAAGGGATTTGTATGGTGTTTCACACTAGGCTTATTGGAATGATTCAGGCAAATGGCATCAGAAGAAATGTAGCAGCATGAATAGAAAGTTGAATGTAAGACGGGGAACAAAGAGTTAGCGTAAACGGATGCTGCTCGGACTGGAGAGGAGTTGGAAGCGGTGTACCTCAAGGTCTGCTTTTGTTCTCAGCTTATGTGTTGCTAATTTTGGACTTGGTTATAAGCAATACAATCTCAAGATTTGCTGACAACACAAAGGTATGGGGTTTGGCAAGCAGAGAACTGTAGAAGACTTTAGGAGGATCAACGTTAGTGGAATGGGCAGACAGGTGGCAGATTTAATATGGGTAAGTCTGTGTGATATATTTTGGGAGGATGAACAAGGAATGAAAGAAAGAACTTGCATTTCTGTAGCGCCTTTCACAACCTCAAGACATCCCAAAGCGCTTTATAGCCAATAAAGTCATTTTCAAGTGTGGTCGCTATTGTAATGTAGGAAACTCAGCAACCAATTTGCACACAGCAAGCTCCCACAAACAGCAGTGAGATAAATTACCAGATAATCTGTTTTGGTGATGAGGGATAAATATTCGCTAGGACACGGTGAACTCCCCTGCTCTTTGAAATAGTGCTGTGGGATCTTTTATTTCAACCTGAGATGGCAGGCGGGGCATTGGTTTAACGTCTCATCCGAAAGACGACACCTCCGGCAGTGCAGCACTCCCTCAGTACTGTCCCTCCGACAGTGCAGTGCTCCCTTAGTACTGCCCCTCCGACAGTGCAGGGCTCCCTCAGTACTGCCCCTTTGACAGTGCAGTACTCCCTCAGTACTGCCCCTCCGGCAGTGCAGCACTCCCTCAGTACTGTCCCTCCGACAGTGCAGTGCTCCCTCAGTACTGTCCCTCCGACAGTGCAGTACTCCCTCAGTACTGCCCCTCCGACAGTGCAGTGCTCCCTCAGTACTGTCCCTCCGACAGTGCAGTGCTCCCTCAGTACTGCCCCTCCGACAGTGCAGTGCTCCCTCAGTACTGTCCCTCCGACAGTGCAGTACTCCCTCAGTACTGCACTGGGAGTATCAGCCTAGATTATGTGCTGACACAATGGGCCAAATGGCTGTAAATTTAATCGATTCTATGCATGTGACCTTTTCCTTTGAGGATACACTGCCTTTTTTTCCCCTTTGTCTGTAATTTGCTGGGTTTTGGCAGCTATATTGCTAGCTGCGGCAGTGTGTACAGGTGACTGGTATCCTGGAGCTGTGTGAGAGCAGCATGCAGACCATGTATTCGGAGGTGACCTGCATGGTTCAGTGCCACACCGCGCAGTGTATCGCACCCCTGAGCCACCATGGGACCTCAACAATAAAATGACTGAGCTGCATTTATCTGCTGAGTTTGAATATGGACAGTGTGTTTTAGGCTTCGCATCTCAGCGGTTTAGCCGACAGTGTGGGTTACCTGGAGCCTCGAGTTCCCTTCATGTGTGCGCCTAGCCTGTGGGTGTCAGGCTGTTTGACTGTAGCTGGCAGATCATGGCTAACCCCGATCTCTACCCCAAAGTGTACTTTCTAATGGGGAATTCTGGTAGCAAAGAGGAGTAAAAATCCTGACTTTTTGCGTTCCTCTATGCAACTCCCCCACTTCCTTCGCTCCATCATTGACGGCCGTGCCTTCAGCTGCCTCGGCCCTTAGCTCTGGAATTCCCTCCCTAAACCTCTCCGCCTCTGTCTCCTCCTTTTAAGACGCTCCTTAAAATCTACCTCTTTGACCAAGCTTTTGGTCACCTGTCCTAATATCTCCTCGTGTGGCTCGGTGTCATGTTTTGTTTGAGAATGCTCCTGTGAAGCACCTTGGGACGTTTTCCTACGCTAAAGGCACCATATAAATGCAATTTTTTTTGCTAGATCTTGGGACAAAGGCCAGTTTGAGTATTCCAGCTGTCGACCTGGTTGAACTCTGCTAAATCACCAGACCACGAATCTACCAGCCGAGTGGGACATTGTGCATTTTTTTGACCGCTATTACTTTGGGGAAAGGTTTTCTTTCCATTTGTCAGTACTGGTTTGTTCTGTAAACAACCCATGTTAACTGGTAAAGTGTGTGTGTTTCTCGAGAATTCAGTGGAAAAAGTCCCGGGCTCTTGACGTCACGCTTGACCTGAGCTTCAGATTTGCATTCAGCTGCTGTAAACACCTGTCACTAATCTCTTCCCATCTTCTGCAGGGAGAGGTAGATGCAGAGCATGTAACCTGCTAGTAAAATAATGCCACCTGGATCATGAATATATCAACAACAACTTGCATTTATGTAGCACCTTTAACATAGTAAAACGACCAAGGCGCTTCACAGGTGTTTTCAAACAAAATTTGACACCGAGCCACATCATGAGATATTCGGACAGGGAAAGAGGGAGGTTTGAAGGAGTGTCTTAAAGGAGGAGAGAGAAGTGGAGAGTTATAGGGGGGATTTCCAGAGTTTAGGACCTAGGCAGCTGAAGGCACGGCCGCCAGTGGTGGAGCGATTAAAATCGGGCATCAATTCATCACACCAGGATGCACCATAAGTCCAGGTCCTTTGAGATGGCATTTGGTTAGAGCTTGGCAGTCAGACTGTAGTCTGGGTGCTGCATTTGTGACCTACCTCCCCATGTCTGTGGCCATTGGCAGATGTGTTGTCAGGATCTCCTTTCACAGCCTAATACACTTGAGTTGAAGTATCCTCACCCTTCTCTTAGGCAGTCCCTCGGAACCGAGGATGACTTGCTTCCACATTAGGTGACTGATGAGTCCAATGCGGGACCTACAGTCTCTGTCACAGGTGGAGCAGACGGTGCTTGAAGGGGCGGGTGGGTGGGGTGTTTGGGTTGACGTGCGCTGCTTGCGCTTGGCTTCCGCTTGCTCCCGGTGAAGAGACTCGAGGTGTTCGGCGCCTTCCCGGATGCTTCTCCTCCACTTTGTGCGGTCTTGGGCCAGGGATTCCCAGGTGTCGGTGGGGATGTTACACTTTTTCAAGGAGGCTTTGAGGGTGTCCTTGAAGCGTTTCCTCTGCCCACCTGGGGCTCTCTTGCCGTGCCGGAGCTCCGAGTAGAGCGCTTGTTTTGGGAGTCTCGTATCGGGCATGCGGACAATGTGACCCGTCCATCGGAGCTGATCGAGCGTGGTCAAAGCTTCGATGCTGGGGATGTTGGCCTGATCAAGAACACTGACGTTGGTGCGCCTATCCTGCCAATGGATTTGCAGGATCTTGCGGAGGCAGCGTTGGTGGTACCTCTCCAGTGCTTTGAGATGCCTGCTGTACATGGTCCATGTCTCTGAGGCATACAGCAGGGTGGGTATCACTGCTGCTCTGTAGACCATGAGCTTAGTGCCGGGTTTGAGGTCCTGGTCTTCAAACACTCTCTTCCTCAGGCGACCGAAGGCTGCACTGGCACACTGAAAGCGGTGTTGGACTTCGTCGTCGACGTCTGCCCTTGTTGACAGTAAGCTCCCGAGGTATGGAAAGTGGTCCACGTTGTCTAAGGCCTTGTCGTGGATTTTGATAATCGGGGGGCAGTACTGTGTGGCGGGGGCAGGTTGGTAGAGGACCTTTGTCTTACGGATGTTTAGTGTAAGGCCCATACTCTCGTACGCTTCGGTGAAGGTGTTGACGATGGTTTGGAGTTCGACCTCCGAGTGAGCACAGACGCAAGCGTTGTCTGCATACTGTAATTCGACGACAGAGGATGGGACGACCTTGGATCTGGACTGGAGGCGATGGAGGTTGAACAATTTCCCGTTTGTTCTGTAAATTAGCTCCACTCCAGTGGGGAGCTTACTGAGGGTGAGATGGAGCATTGCAGCAAGGAAGATCGAGAAGAGTGTTGGTGCGATGACACAGCCTTGCTTGACCCCGGTTCGTACGTGAATTGGGTCTGTTGTGGAACCGTTGGTCAGGAGGTCACCCAGCTGGATTGTGATAACCTAGAAATACATAGAAATTACAAGACAGAAACAGGCCATTCGGCCCAACCAGTCCATGTTGGTGTTTACCCTCCACTCGAGCAAATCGATCTAATCACTTTAACCCGCCCTGTTCCCATATCCCTTCAACCCCATTTCCTTCATCCCCCCCCCCCCCCCCCCCCCCGTCCAGTCTGATCTTCAATGTTGACTTGAGTTTCTGCCTCAGCCACTAACCCTGGGAGTGAACTCCACAGCCTCAACGCTCTGTGAAGAAGTTTCTCCTGCCCTCTGTTCTAAATCTTCTATATTTAATCTTCTATCTGTGGCCCCTCGTTCTAGACCCTCGACTACTGGAGACAGTCTGCTATCTCACCGTGCCTCCTTTTATCTAGTGCTATTTCTGTCATTTAGTCATCTCCTGTCCTCCACCGAATTACTTTACACCTCATTCTTTTTCTTGTGCATGTGGTCATTTATCTTCCTTGCCCGTTTCCTTTGCTTTGTTCCTGCTTACTAGCTGTTCTTCTGTCGCAGCTTCTGGTTCTGGTGCAGGGTCATAGACCTGGAATGTTAACCTAACCCTTTTCCCTTTGTTAGCTATTCAAGAATGGAGGGAACTATAGGCCAATTAGTCTGACATCAGTCGTTGGGAAAATTCTGGAATCCATTATTAAGGAAGTGGTCATGATGCGGAGATGCCGGTGTTGGACTGGGGTGGACGAATGTGAGAAGTCGCACAACACCAGGTTATAGTCCAACAGCTTTATTTGAAATCACAAGCTTTCGGAGCGCTGCTCCTTCACCTGATGAAGAAGCAGCGCTCCGAAAGCTTGTGATTTCAAATAAAGCTGTTGGACTATAACCTGGTGTTGTGCGACTTCTCACATAAGGAAGTGGTAACAGGGCACTTAGAAAATCAGAATATAATTAGGCAGAATCAACATGGTTTTATGAAAGAGAAATTATGTTTAACATAAGAAATAGGAGCAGGAGTAGGCCATTTGGTCCTTCGAGCCTGCTCCGCCTTCAATAAGATCATGGCTGACCTTCCACCTCATCTCCACTTTCCTGCACTATCCCCATATCCCTTGATTCCCTTGATATTCAAAAATCTATCTCTCTGTCTTGAATATACTCAACGACTGAGCCTCCACAGCCCTCTAGGGTAGAGAATTCCAAAGATTCACCACCCTCTGAGTGAAGAAATTTCTCCTCATCTCAGCCCTAAATGGCCGATCCCTTATTCTGAGACTGTGACCCCTGGTTCTAGACTCCCCAGCCAAGGGAAACAGTCTCCCTGCATCTACCCTGTCGAGCCCTGTAAGAATTTTGTATGTTTCAATGAGATCACCTCTCATTCTTCTAAACTCTGAGAATATAGGCCTAGTCTACTCCCTCTATGGCAAGTATATCCTTCCTTAGGTAAGGAGACCAAAACTGTACACAATACTCCAGGTGTGGTCTCACTAGGGTCCTATATAATTACAGTAAGATGTCTTTACTCTTATACTCAAATCCTCTTTCAATAAAGGCCAACATACCATTTGCTTTCCTAATTGTTTGCTGTACCTGCATGTTAACTTTGTGATTCGTGTACAAGGACACCCAGGTCCCTCTGAACACCAATATTTCCCAATCTCTCACTATTTAAAAAATACTCTGCTTTTCTATTTTTCCTACCAAAGTAGATAACTTCACATTTCTCCACATTATATTCCATTTGCCATGTTCTTGCCCACTCACGTAGCCTGTCTATATCCCCTTGAAGCCTCTTTGCATCCTCCTCACAACTTACATTCTCACCCAGCTTTGTATCATTAGCAGACTTGGATATATTACATTTGGTCCCCTCATCCAAATCATTGATGTAGATTGTGAATAGCTGAGGCCCAAGCACTGATCCTTGTGGTACCCCACTAGTTACAGCCTGCCAACCCGAAAATGACCCGTTTATTCCTACTCTGTTTTCTGTCTGTTAACCAATCCTGAATCCATGCTAGTATATTACCCCCAATCCTGTGAGCCCTAATTTTGTTTAATAACCTCTTGTGTGGCACCTTATCGAATGCCTTCTGAAAATCCAAATACACCACATCCACTGGTTCCCCCTTGTCTATTCTGCTAGTTACAACCTCAAAAAATTCTAACAGATTTGTCAAACACGATTTCCCTTTCATAAATCCGTGTTGACTCTGCCCAATCCTATTATTATTTTCTCAGTGCCCTGTTACCATGTCCTTAATAACAGATTCTAGCATTTTCCCTACTACTGACGTCAGGCTAACTGGTCTGTCGTTCCCCGTTTTCTCTCTCCCTCCTTTCTTAAATAGTGGGGTTACATTTGCCACCTTCCAATCCGCAGGAACCATTCCAGAATCTATGGAATTTTGGAAAATGCCAACCAATGCATCCACTATCTCTATAGCCACCTCTTTCAAAACCCTAGGATGTAGGCCATCAGGTCCAGGGGATTTATCGCCTTTCAGTCCCATTAATTTCTCCAGTACTATTTTTTTTACTAATACTAATTTCTTTCAGTTCCTCATTCTCGCTAGAGCCTTGGATTTCCGGGAAGTTTTTTGCATCTTCTTCCGTGAAGACAGACACAAAGTATTTGTTTAATTTCTCTGTCATTTCCTTATTCCCCATTATAATTTCTCCTGTCTCAGCCTGTAAGGGACGCACATTTACTTTTGCTAATCTTTTCCTTTTTACATACCTATAGAAGTTTTTACAGTCTGTTTTTATGTCTCTAGTTTACTCTCATATTCTATTTTCCCTTTCTTTAACAATTTCTTGGTCCTCCTTTGCTGAATTCTAAAATCCTCCCAATCCTCAGGCTTACTACTCTTTTTGGCAACATTATAAGCTTCTTCCTTTGATCTAATACTATCTTTAACTTATCTTGTTAGCCACGGTTGAACCACTTTTCCTGTGGGGTTTTTGTGCCTTAATGTATATTTATTGTAAATTATGTATTAATTTTTTTAAATGCTAGCCATTGCTTGTCTACCGTCATACCTTTTTTAATGTAGTTTTCCAGTCTACCTTAGCCAACTCGCCCCTCATACCTACCTAGTTTGCTTTGTTTGGATTTAAGACCCTAGTTTCGGACTTGACTAAATCACTTTCAAACTCAATATAAAATTCTATCATATTATGGTCACCCTTCCCTAAAGGCCCCTTTACTACAAGGTTATTAATTAACCCTTTCTCATTGCACAATACTTGATCTAAAATAGCCTGTTCCCCAACATACTGATCTAGAAAACTATCTTGAATGAATTCGTCCTCCACACTATTACTGCAAATTTGGTTTGCCCAGTCTTATGTAGATTAAAGTCCCCCATGATCACTGTATTACACTTGTTACATGCGCCTCTAATTTCCTGATTTATACTCTGCCCTACATTACAGCTACTGTTTGGGGTCCTATAAACAACTCCCACCAATGTTTTCTGCCCCTTGCTGTTTCTTAGCTGCACCCAAACTGATTCTACTTCTTGATTTTCAGAGCTAACATCCTTTCTCTCCACTGTCTTTATCCCATCCTTTATTATCAGGGCTACCCCTCCTCCTTTTCCATTTTGCCTATCTCTTCTAAAAGTTAAGTATCCTGGAATATTTAGTTCTCAACCTTGGTCACTTTGCAACCACATCTCTGTTATGGCTATTAGATCAAACTTGTTAATTTCTATCTGCGCTATTCATCTATTTTGTTGCGAATGCTTCGCGCATTCAGATATAGTGCCTTTAGCTTTGAGTTTTTTCTATTTTTCCCTGATGTCATCTTAGTCACTGATGCCTTATTACCTTTGTTACTCTCTCTGTTCCTTCCTGACCCGCTCTGCTTATTTTTTACCCAAAACTCTACTCTGCTCTAGAGCCTTAACATTTCTCTCGCTGCTTTTAAATTTACTCTTTCCTGAATCCTCCTCTCTTCCTCCCCCCCCCCCCCCCCCCCCCCCCCCCCCGTTAGTTTAAAGCCCTGTCTACTGCCCTAGTTATTTGGTTCGCCAGGACACAAGAGTTATTTGAGGATGTAACTAGCAGGGTAGATAAAGGGGAACCAGTGGATGTAGTATATTTGGATTTCCAAAAGGCATTTGATAAGGTGCCACATAAAAGGTTGCTACGCAAGATAAAGGCTCACAGGGTTGGGGGTAATATATTAGGATGGATAGAGGATTGGTTAACGGACAGAAAACAGAGTAGGGATAACTGGTCATTTTCCGGTTGGCAGGCTGTAACTAGTGTGGTGCTGCAAGAATTCGTGCTTGGGCCTCAGCTATTTACAATCTATAGTAATGACTTAGTTGAAGGGACCGAGTTGCTGGCGATACAAAGCTAGGTGGGAAGGTAAGCTGTTAGGAGGACACGAAGAGCCTTCAAAGGGGTATAGACAGATTAAGTGAGTGGGCAATAAGGTGGCAGATGGAGTATAATGTAGGGAAATGTGAGGTTATTCAATTTGGTAGGTAGAATAGAAAAACAGAATATTTTTTAAATGGTGAGAAACTATTAAATGTTGGTGTTCAGAGAGGTTTAGGTGTCCTCGTACAGGAAACACAAGAGTTAGCATGCAGGTACAGCAAGCAATTAGGAAGGCGAATGGCATGTTGGCCTTTATTGCAAGGGGGTTGGAGTACAAGAGTAAGGAAGTCTTGCTACAATTGTACAGGGCTTTGGTGAGACCACATCTGGAATACTGTGCACAGTTTTGGTCTCCTTATTTGAGGAAGGACATACTTGCCTTGGAGGCGGTTCAACGAAGGTTTATTAGATTGATCCCTGGGATGAGAGGGTTGTCCTATGAGGAGAGATTGAATAGATTGGGCCTATACTCTGGAGTTTAGAAGGATGAGAGATGATCTCATTGAAACATATAAGATTCTGAGGGGATTGACAGGGTAGATGCTTAGAGGTTGTTTTCCCTGGCTGGAGAGTCTAGAAGTACGGTGCATAGTCTCAGGATAAGGGGTCGTCCATTTAAGCCTGAGATAAGGAGGAATTTCTTCACCTCAGAGGGTTGTGAATCTTTGGAATTCTCTACCACAAAGGGCTGTGGATGCTCAGTCGTTAAGTATATTCAAAGCTGAGATAGATAGATTTTTGGACTCATGGGGAATCAAGGGAAATGGAGATCGGGCAGGAAAGTGGAGTTGAGGTGGAAGATCAGCCATGATCTTATTGAATGGCGGAGCAGGCTTGAGGGGCTGTATGGCCTACTCCTGCTCCTAATTCTTATGTTCTGTCAGACCTGCTGAGTGTTTCTAGCAGTTTCTGTTTTTATTACTGTCTGCTGCTATCAACCCTGTCCCATCCTTTCTTATTTGATTTTAGATAGCAGCCCTGTGAATCTCGGTAATGCCAGTGAGAGGCATGTTGTTGTGGGCATAACATACCCAGTCTGGAGCCAAGGTTCAGGTGGTGTCCATGTATAGGCCTCACTGTTGTTTTGCTGCAGTACCAGATTCTGTCAATAGAAGCCCCCAGTGAGCTAATGTTCGAGCTCCTCTATTAGCAGAAAGCTGGCACTGCTGGTTCAGCCAATTTCATCCATTTCTCACAAGACTGCTGGACTTTAGACTCCGATTCGCATCCATTCTGGTTCACTCCATAATAGATCCTGCATTCTGGACCTGTGCGGTTTTAGACGATGAAGGGGAGACCTGATAGAGATTTTTTTAAATTATGAAGGGGTTCGCTAGGGTGGATGTGGAGAATCTGTTTCCACTTGTAGGGGAGACCAGAACAAGGGGGAATAAATATAAGATCGTCACTGACAGATCAAACAAAGAAAAGACTTTACGCAAGAGTGGTGAGAAGGTGGAACTCGCTGCCACATGGACTGGTTGAAGCAGAGAGCACCGGAGAAGTTGCAAAAAATATTTACAAGGATGGTACCAGAACTGGAAGCTTACAATTATCAGTTAAGAACAGGCTGTGGCTCTTTTCTGTAGAAAAGAGATGGCTGAGGGATAACCTGATAGATGTCTTTAAATTATGAAGGGATTTGATAGAGAAGATGTTTCCACTTGTAGGGGTGTCCAAAACTAGGGCCGATAAATATAAGATAGTCATTAATAAATCCAATAGGGAATTCAGGAGAAACTTCTTTACCCAGAGAGTGGTGAGAATGTGGTACTCGCTACCACAGGGAGTGGTTGAGGCGAACACATAGATACATTTAAGGGGAGGCTAGATAAACATGAGGGAGAAAGGAATAGAAGGATATGCTGATAGGGTGAGATGAAGAGGGGTGGGAGGAGGCTCGTGTGGAGCATAAACACCGGCAAGACCAGTTGGGTTGAATGGCCTGTTTCTGTGCTGTAAATACTCTGTAATACTATGTGACTTTTTTTTTCAAATGGGTAGTGCTTAGCAACAGGAGATCTGGTATATGAATCAGCATGTTATCCCCAATAGTGCGAGATTCCGTGTGTGAGCTTCTTAAAAACAAAGTTAGCTGCAGGAAATGTCAGTAGGTATGAGGGGCGAGTTGGCTAAGGTTACTACATTAAAAGGTATGACAGTAGACAAGCAATGGCTAGCATTTAAAGAATTAATACATAATTTACAACAAATATACATTCCTTTAAGGCACAAAAACCCCACAGGAAAAGTGGTCAAACCGTGGCTAACAAGAGAAGTTAAAGATAGTATTAGATCAAAGGAAGAGGCTTATAATGTTCCCAAAAAGAGTAGTAAGCCTGAGGATTGGGAGGATTTTAGAATTCAGCAAAGGAGGACCAAGAAATTGATAAAGAAAGGGAAAATAGAATATGAGAGTAAACTAGCGAGAGACATAAAAACAGACTGTAAAAGCTTCTATAGGTATGTACAAAGGAAAAGATTAGCAAAAGTAAATGTGCGTCCCTTACAGGCTGAGAATGGCGGAGCAGGCTTGAAAGGCCAAATGGCCTACTCCTGCTCCTATTTCTTATGTTCTTCTTATGTATGAGTCGAAGGAGCGGATTGAGTGTGTTTATATCTTTCACTGTCTACAGGTGGGTTTTTGTAAAGTGCTGGTTCTGTGTGAAAGGTCTCCAGTCTGAGTTTCAGATCTTGTGATTTCCGGAACATTCTTCCTCACGTGTGCTCATCAGGCCTGAATTAGTGTCTTTGTTTTCCTTGGAGAATTAAAGTGAAGTTTTTCAATTATTGCAAATTGCATTTAACTGCAGTTCCCAGGACCCAGTGATTATTCCAGCTGTCTGTTGGTGTATTTTGAAAACTACAAAAGGCAAATATTTTGTTCTTTGACGACAACTTTCTGAGATGGTGTTTCCTGCCACTCATTTATAGAACTATAGAAGTTTACAGCACATAAGGAGGCCATTCGGCCCATTGTGTTCGTGCCAGCCCTTTGCGAGATCAATCCCAAACTGATCCCACTGCCCCGCTCTCTCCCCATAGCCCTGTATCAATCCCAAACTAATCCCACTGCCCCGCTCTCTCCCCATAGCCCTGTATCAATCCCAAACTGATCCCACTGCCCTGCTCTCTCCCCATAGCCCTGTATCCATCCCAAACTAATCCCACTGCCCCGCTCTCCCCATAGCCCTGTATCAATCCCAAACTGATCCCACTGCCCTGCTCTCCCCATAGTCCTGTATCAATCCCAAACTAATCCCACTGCCCCGCTCTCTCCCCATAGTCCTGTATCAATCCCAAACTAATCCCACTGCCTCGTTCCCTCCCAACAGCCCTGTATCAATCCCAAACTAATCCCACTGCCCCGCTCTCTCCCTATAGCCCTGTATCAATCCCAAACTAATCCCACTGCCCCGTGCTCTCCCCATAGCCCTGTATCAATCCCAAACTAATCCCACTGCCCTGCTCTCTCCCCATAGCCCTGTATCAATCCCAAACTAATCCCACTGCCCTGCTCTCTCCCCATAGCCCTGTATCAATCCCAAACTAATCCCACTGCCCCGCTCTCTCCCCATAGTCCTGTATCAATCCCAAACTAATCCCACTGCCCCGCTCACTCCCCATAGCCCTGTATCAATCCCAAACTAATCCCACTGCCCCGTTCCCTCCCCATAAAGAAAGCAAAAGCTTGCTATTGTATAGCACTTTTCACAACCTCAGGACGTCCCAAAGCGCTTCACAGCCAATGAAGTACTTTTGAAGTGTAGTCACTGTTGTAATGTAGAAAATGTGGCAGCCAATTTGCGCACAACAAGCTCCCACAAACAGCAATGTGATAATGATCAGATCATCTGTTGGTTGAGGGATAAATATTGGCCCCAGGACGCTGAGGAGAACTCCCCTGCTCTTCTTCGAATTAGTGCAGTGGGATCTTTTACATTCACCTGAGGGGACAGACAGGGTTTAATGTCTCATCCGAAAGATGGCACCTCCGTAGCATTCCCTCGGTACTGCACTGGATAGCCCTCTATCAATCCAAAACTAATCCCACTGCCCTGCTCTTTCCCCGCAGTCCTGTATGCTTTAAATATTTATCCATTTTTTTGTTAAAAGGTCTCTACCTTAACTGATTCTGTGGCCAACCATTCCGTGCTCCAACAACGCTCTGCAGAAAGACATTTCCCCTAAACCGTCACCTCACGCTCTTAGTGACAATTCTAAATTGATGGTCTTTTCATCATTGACTCCACAACCAGAGGAAATAGTCTTTCCCTATTCACTTTATCAAAACTTAAAACCTCCTTTAAGTCTCCTCTTAGCTTCTCTGCTGCAGTGGAAATGTTCCCAGAATCTCCAGTCTCTCCTCATAGCTAGACTGTGGTGTGTCTTCATTTTTCTTTAAGGCAAATTATTTTGCCAGGCTTTTCTATAACCAGACTGAGCCACGCTCATGAGCAGCCACCTTGGTTTGCCACAAAAACCATATTCGTTTCGGTATGCTACACAGATAACCTCTTGAGTCTGCTGCACAAACAGGTGGCTATTGAGCCCAGATTTACCTGGTATTATGCCTTGAATCTGCCCCTGTAATTTTGGGTTCCTACACTCCTGTCCTAGTGAAGGAGGTAAGGACCAATGTTCACCCTAATTTTTTTTTTTGGCCCGTGTGGCCCCTTCAAAATTCCGTGCAGGCACGGTTTTTCTATTCAAAAGCCGGCTCACCGGCTGCGCGGGATCTGCAGAGAGCTGTGCGGCCGCACAGCCAATAGGAACATTGGTAAGGAGCAGCAATGGGCGTCTGTACAGCTTCCAGTGATCATGGTGTCTTAACTCTCGGTGCGGGAAGTATTTTGTAGGTGTGCTGATCTGGGAGCTGACGATATATTCAGGTGCTTTAATGCTGCAGACTCTTTGTCGACCACAGTCACCTGTGGGTGAAAGGCGGAGTGAGCTCGTCCTCATGGTAGAAAGTGAGTACAACAGCTTGCGTTTATATAGAAAGACTTGCATTTATATAGCGCCTTTCACGACCACCGGACATCTAAAAGCACTTTACAGCCAATGCAGTACTTTTTGAAGTGTAGTCACTATTGTAATATAGGAAACGCAGCAGCCAATTCGCTCACAGCAAGCTCCCACAAACAGCAATGTGAGAATGACCAGATAATCTGTTTTTGTTATGTTGGACAAAAATGAGAAGTCGCACAACACCAGGTTATAGTCCAACAGTTTTATTTGAAATTACGAGCTTTCGGAGCTCTGTTCCTTCTTCAGGTATAGGTACAGTGAGGGAATACAAATCGATTACACAGTATATATAGACAGAGAACAATGTGTCTGCAGAGATACAATCCGTCAGGGAGGCATTACATCAAAGACACAGCAGAGTACAGCTAAGATAATGAGGTGGGTCACAGGGGGTCCAACGTGTCAAATGCTGCCGTCTGCAGTTAAGCTTTTAACTTTTTTTTAAAAACTGGAAAAACAGACAACGATGTCGAGTCACGTTCTGTAGCGTGACATGAACCCGAGATCCCGGTTGAGGCCGTCCTCATGGGTGCGGAACTTGGCTATCAGTTTCTGCTCGATGATTTTGCGTTGTCGTGTGTCTCGAAGGCCGCCTTGGAGAACGCTAACCCGCAGATCCGAGGCTGAATGTCCTTGACTGCTGAAGTGTTCCCCGACTGGGAGGTAACAATCCTGCCTGGCGATTGTTGCGCGGTGTCCGTTCATACGTTGTCTCAATGTCTGCATGGTCTCGCCGATGTACCATGCCGCGGTGCATTCTTTCCTGCAACGTATGAGGTAGACAACGTTGGCCGAGTCACATGAGTATGTACCATGTACCTGGTGGGTAGTGTCCTCACGTGTGATGATGGTATCTGTGTTGATGATCTGGCATGTCTTGCAGAGGTTGCCGTGGCAGGGTTGTGTGGTGTCGTGGTCGCTGTTCTCCTGACAGCTGGGTAATTTGCTGCGAACGATGGTACTTTTGAGGTTAGGCGGCTGCTTGAAGGCGAGTAGTGGAGGCGTGGGGATGGCCTTAGCAAGGTGTTCGTCGTCATCGATGACATGTTGAAGGCTGCGAAGAACATGGCGTAGTTTCTCCGCTCCGGGGAAGTACTGGACGACGTAGGGTACTCTGTTGGTTGTGTCCCGTGTTTGCCTTCTGAGGAGGTTTATGCGATTTTTCGCTGTGGCCCATCGGAACTGTCGATCGACGAGTCGAGCGTCATATCCCGTTCTTACGAGGGCGTCTTTCAGCGTCCGTAGGTGTCCATCGCGTTCCTCCTCGTCTGAGCAGATCCTGTGTATTCGCAGGGCTTGTCCATAGGGGATGGCTTCTTTAACGTGGTTAGGGTGGAAGCTGGAGAAGTGGAGCATCGTGAGGTTGTCCGTGGGCTTGCGGTAGAGTGCAGTGCTGAGGTGTCTGTCTTTGATGGAGATTCGTGTGTCCAAGAATGAAACCGATTCTGAGGAGTAGTCCATGGTGAGTTTGATGGTGGGATGGAACCTGTTGATGTTATCGTGTAGTCCTTTCAGTGATCCTTCGCCGTGGGTCCAAAGGAAGAAGATGTCATCGATGTATCTGGTGTACAGCGTTTGTTATGTTGGGTGAAGGATAAATATTGGCCAGGACACTGGGGATAACTCCCCTGCTCTTCTTCGAAATAGTGGCCGTGGGATCTTTTATATCCACCCACGAGAGCAGACGGGGCCTCGGTTTAACGTCTCATCCGACAGACGGCACCTCTGACAGTGCAGCGCTCCCTCACTGGTGTGTCAGCCTAGCTTATGTGCTCAAGTCCCTGAAGTGGGACTTGAATCCACAACCTTCTGACTCAGAAGTGAGTGGGGTACAGCGCCTTTAACGTAGTAAAACGTCCCAAGGTGCTTCACAGGAGTGTAATCAAACAAAATTTTGACTAACGTTCTAATGTACTCCACTGGCCCAAAGATTGAGATTCCAGAATAAATATAACCCGGGTGCATCTTACTGCTCTCTCCCACAACCTGTTTTCCTGTTTACTGAGAATTAGAACAATTGCGACCATTGGTGTAAGCTTTCATGTATGGCCAGAATATGGGATGGATGTTGTTTATATTAGTGATTTATGTCAATGAGATGATCCTGGGAATATTAAGGGAACATTGAGAGCGCAGAGAAGATTAAGGGGAGATTTGCTGGAGATGTTCAACATCATAAATGGTTTTAAGAGTAAATAAGGAGAAACTGTTTCCAGTGGCAGGAGGGTCGGTAATCAGAGGACACAGATTTAAGGTGATTAGCAAAAGAATCGGAGGAGCGATGAGGAAACATTTTCTTATGCAGTGAGTTATGATGATCTGGAATGCGCTGCCTGAAAGTAACTTTCAAATACTTGAAGGGAAAAAATTTACAGGCACGATGGACCGAATGGCCTCCTTCCGTGCTGTATCATTCTATGATCTGTGATAACTTTGTTTTTCTTTCCCCTCTGCCCTGAAGTTTAAGTAACATTTATTCACCTAAATTAGCAAACCTGGCAGTGCAGTAAGGCAACCTGTGAAGTGCAGGTTCGGGCTGGAGAGCATTCCTTGACCTAGAGGGTGATCAGCAGATGAATGAGTTGCCAGGACACTTGGCTTGTAGGAAACGGTTTGATCCTGTAATGGGGAGATGGTGTTCTGGGAGTATGAAATCCAATGGAATAACGTGCCCTTTTATTTCAAATCTGAACCTATCTTGTGATCTTCCTGTGCGCTTTGTGAAGCTTACACACCATCCCGACTTGGAAATATATCGCCGTTCCTTCATCGTCGCTGGATCAAAATCCTGGAACTCTCTACCTAACAGCACTGTGGGAGCACCTTCACCACACGGACTGCAGCCGTTCAAGAAGACGGCTCACCACCACCTTCTCAAGGGCAATTAGGGACGGGCAATAAATGCCGGCCTTGCCAGCGACGCCCACATCCCAAGAATAATGAATATTAAAGCACTGGAGTATGTTTCCATTTAGCGTGTTTTATGGTTTAACACTCGCCTGTGAATAGCACAAGCTTCTTTAGGTGGATTGAGCCAGAATTGCCCCAGGTGACATGTTCCTGGAGAAAGTACAACTGCGGCATTGAACAATGTTTGCCTTGCATGAGCGGTTCCAAAGAAACAAGCTACTGTGAAATCTACATAAGCCGCATTTATATGCGCCTGGCACGGACTGCCATACTCTCCCCGTAGGGGTGCGCTCACTTATCAAGATGCGGAGATGCCGGTGTTGGACTGGGGTGGACAAAAGTGAGAAGTCGCACAACACCAGGTTATAGTCCTGGTGTTGTGCGACTTCTCACTTATCAAGCCAGTGGCCCTGGTTGCAGGTTTGCAAGACTCCACCCCTACGTGTGGAACAGAGGAGTTGCAGTGGGCCATTAACCCCGCGAGCCTGTTGCGCCATTCAATGACTGTAGCACTTCCTCAGTACTGCACTAAGTATCAGACTAGATTATGGGCTCAAGTCTCTGGAGTGGGGCTTGAACCCACAGTCTTCTGACTCCGAGGCGAGAGTGCTACTCACTGAGCCACAGCTAAATGAAGCACCCGTACTGTTGAGATCACCTAATGCACCATGGATCAAATCTAGAACCGTATTGGCCCGTGTGGCTCATTTGGGGAGCTGGTTTTACAGTTTTAAGGCCATCAATGCGTAAATATGAGATCCTTGCTGAACAGAGCGATGGATAATTGAATCACATTTATCACTGGTGGATTTTATGGAAATAACTAATGACCCAAAGTCCTGTAACAAAGTAATGAAGTGCTTTTGTATGTAATGTGTCATGTTATTAGGGACTCTGGAGTGAGTCTGTCATAAAATACTTAAGAGTTCCAGGGTTTAGTCATTAGTGAATCTCTAACTGTGACATTCTGCTTCTTTCAATTGTTGTAACAGGAGGGATGGTGCAAGTAGTTTTCTCCCCTTCTGAAGGTCCTGGCACTTGCTGGGTACAGATCTATGGACGTAGCTAGTTCTCTGGTGCCTGCTCTCCTTATGTGATGCGGGCAGCTCCTTTGACTGCGACTGGACTCGTTTTTTAAAATTCGTTTATGGGATGTGGGCGTCGCTGGCAAGGCCAGCATTTATTGCCCAATTTGTACCCAGTTTGAACCAGGTGTCCCCACGTGCACTCGTGCTTTTGGGCAGGAAACACTGCCCTCGAGTTTACAGCACGATCGTGTAACTGAATCAAAGCTCCTGTGTTGCTTTGGAAATATTGTTATATAGGAACAGGAGGAGGCCATTCAGCCCCTCAATCCTGTTCCGCCATTCAGTTAGATCATGGCTGATCTGTATCTTAACTCCATCTACCCGTCTTGGTTCTGTAACCCTGAAAATCCTTGCCTAACAAAAATCTATCAATTTCAGTTTTGAAATTTTCAATTGACCTACTTTTGCCTTCTTTAAGTTAGCAGCTCTTTCCGGAGACAATGGTGTGATATAAGTGTGGCATTTGCATTGCTGATGTGTGGGGAGCACTCTCCAGGTTTAAGGAAGTTCCACAGCTAGAAGCATTGTCACATTCAGAGGAAGCCAGCCAGGTTAATCCCTGGTGTTAGAGGGATGAGCTGTCATGAACAATGAGACAGATTTGGGCTCTTCAGCTTTGTGAATACATTTTAGAGGGAAGTTTATGGATTTATGCAAGATGTTTAATAGCACAGAGAAATTAAACCCGCAACAGTACTTTGAGATAACTCCAAGCAACAGGAAAAGATTTTTGATTGATAGATTTTGTTTGGTAAAGGTATTAGGAGTTACAGAACCAAGGTGGGTAAACGGAATTGAGATACAGATCAGTCATGATCTAAATGAATGGCGGTACAGGCTTGAGGGGCTGAGTGGCCTCTTCCTGTTCCCATTCTTCGACAGCACCTCCCAAACCCACGATTTCTACCACCTAGAAGGACAAGGGCAGCAGGCGCATGGAAATACCACCACCTGCAAGTTCCTCTCCAAGTGAAACCCCATCCTGACTTGGAAATATATCACCATTCCTTCATCGTCGCTGGGCCAAAATCCTGGAACTCCCTCCCTAACAGCACTGTGGGAGCACCTTCACCACACGGACTGCAGCGGTTCAAGAAGGTGCTCACCACCACCTTCTCAATTAGAGATGGGCAATAAATGTTGGCTTTGCCACGACGCCCGCATCCCATGAATGAATAAAAATAAATTCAACCTGCTGCCTTTTTAGAACATAGGAAGTCTGGGACAAATGCTTGGAAATAGTCACAACGTGCGTGAACAGCTGGAACCAGTTGCCAGAAAGTAGGTGAAGAACAGGACACTGGGCTCATTGGAGAAACAGGAAGAAGCAGTTGGAGATCTAAACTTGCCTTGTGTGTACTGCTGAATCCTGGCAAGTATGCACGTGCAGTTGTCCCAGTGTTGCCTTGGTGCTTGGGATAGCTTTGTGGCGAGAATCCATAACAGCAGCTGTACTGTGGAAGAGGGACAGTATCAATGGCTTGAGATTTAGAGAGAGCTGTGATCAACTGGTCATGGCTGAAGCGGCAGTATCCCTACACAACTGTGAACCCACTGTGGGAGTTGTTGGCATTCTCATTCTCCCTGGGAATAACGCGAGGTAGCGGAATGTGAAAACACCTTCTGGAACAATCCAGCGACCATTCTATAACGGTAGCCCAGCAACAACCGTAGAGCATCGCACGAGATGTGCTGGTGTACTACTCTCTTTCATGAAGAACGAGCTTGATCAGTGTTCTCATGTCTTCGACTTCTGGGAATGACCGGTCTTTAAACGCCTGGGCTGCACTGTCACAGGGCACATGCCGTTTAAATGGATTTTTGGATCCTTTTGTCATTGCCATGTTGGGCCCAGTGTTTGTATTTACATGGATAGTTTCATATGTTGGGGTAATACGTAATGCTTCTTTGGTTTCTCTTGTACCGTCAGCCACCTCGGAGACCGCTTGACTTCTGCCTCTCCCACTCCCCTGTCATTGCTAGTCCAGCCACCTTTAGAGGCCTAGATGTCAGCCCTAGCACTGAGTCAGAAAGTAGTGGGTTCAAGCCCCACTCCAGAGATTTGAGATGACACTCCAGTGCTGCACTGTCTGAGGTGCCGTCTTTCGGATGAGACGTTAAACTGAGGCCCCGTCTGCCCTCTCAGGTGGATGTAAAAGATCCCATGGCGAAGAGCAGGGGAGTTCTCCCCAGTGTCCTGGCCGATATTTATCCCTCAAACGTCACTAAAACAGATTATCTGGCCATTATCACATTGCTGTTTGTGGGAGCTTGCTGTGCACACATTGGCTGCCGTGTTTTCTACATTACAGCAGTGACTACATTTCAAAAAGCACTTCATTGGCTGTGAAACGCTTTGGGACTTTCTGAGGTGAAAGATGCTATAGAAAGGCAAGGTCTCTCTTTGTTCTTTCGTTATTTGTTGGCTGTTTTTGAAAATCTTGCTAAGTTTTTCTGACGTGAGTCAAGGCATGGAGTTTCATGCTGGGGTCTGCAGGGCTGAGGGGGTTCCCTTGGACTGGGTTGTCTAAGCTTTCGTCTTTGGGGCCGCAGATGTGTACCATGGAGCCTCTGGCTGTGTATAAATTTAAATCTGCATTCCATTAATCTGTCTGTGTATATACCTCGAGATCTTCATGTTCTGATCCTAAGTGAGACCACAGAACTAAAAATAGCCCTTTCCATACTTCCAGGCCCACAAAATTCAAACAGAACAAACCAGCAAATAAGAAATAGGAGTGTAAATAGGACCGTAGCCTTGGTTTGAAGGACTCTATTGCAAAGGCTAGTGGGCTTCGAATGCCCCTATGCTGGAGAATTTCCATCTGGGGCCAGACATTTCACTCCTCACCAGGACCACCTTAAAAGTTCTCTGCCTGTATTTTTTCTGATTTGCTAACACATTATTTCTGTTGCTGGATACGAAGAAAAATATTCTGCAAAATTAGCATTACCCTCCTTTTTAATGTAGCTGCCATTACCTTTTGGAAGTTAGGACGCTGGTCCCAGGAATGTGTCCATATTTATAGAGGGTCCCAAACTGATGGGTTTGAAAACACCATTGTGATCAAGGCACAGAGAGGCCCGGGTGACCTGGAATGGTCGTATTTTTCCAGTGTCACAAATCATTGTTCCACTGCAATGGGAGTTGGTACCTGAGGCTACAGTTAGATATTGAGTCGCTCTGAGCTGAGTGATCCTCGTGTTCTCATCCTTTGCGAGTCAACAAATGTGGGTATTTTCACTAGAAGTACCATTATCGTTGTATCATGCAACTACCAGGATAGTACAGGAAACTTTCGTTTATCCGGCATCGACGGGACCGGCGTGGTGCCGGTTTATCGAAAGTACCGGATAACAGAGAGTTATATCTACCGAGGCTATTTTTAACAAAGAGACTCCAAGCAGCACGGGAGAATCTACTCATGCTACTGCAATGTTTCGGACTTGCGACAACGCCAGGAGGCCGAGTAGTGGCACTTTTGAAAAGTACCCCTACTGACTAAATCGGCGTTCGCGGACTCGGACTCGGACTCGGGATCGGCAACATTGCCGGTTATTTGAGAGGAGTTTTCGGAGCACTCGGCGTTCGCGGAGACGCGACTGCGACTCGGCAACATTGCCGGTTATTTGAGAGGAGTTTTCGGAGGATGATTTTTGCCGGTTAAGCGAGAATTCCGGTTATTTGGGTGCCGGATAAACGAAAGTTTCCTGTAGAAGGCATATTTAGGGTCTATCTAGTTCGCCTTCTACTAATAGATAGTCTTTCTCTCTCTAGCAGGTCCTGTGTTTCTGTGTGTGGGCCTGACATTTTTATTTTTCCTTTTCTTTGGTGACTTTCTCTCCATCCTACCTGAAGGTGCAGCATCCTCAAAAAGGCTAATTGAATGTTGGTCTTTTTCTCAAAGGGTTGGATTACAAAGGGGAGGAAGTGATGCTTCAGTTGTACAGAGCTCTGGTCAGATCACATCTGGATACTGTGTTCAGTTCTGGGCCCCGCACCTCAGGAAAGATATATTGGTCTTGGAGGGGGAGCAGTGCAGATTCACCAGAATGATACTGGGGGCTAAAAGGGTTAAATTCTGAGGACAGGTTGCATAAACTTGGCTTGTATTCCCTTGAGTTTAGAAGGTTGAGGGGATGATCTAATTGAGGTGTATAAAATGATAAAGGGATTTGATAGGGTAGATCGAGAGAAGCTGTTTCCTTTGGTAGGAAAATTCAGAACAGGGGCACAATCTTAAAATTTAGAGCGAAATCAGGAAGTACTTCTTCATACAATGGGAGAGTTCCAGATTTCCACTACCCTAACGGCTGTGGATGCTGGGGGTCAATGGAAATTTTCAAGACTTGAGATCGCTAGATTTTTGTTGGGTGAGGGTATCGAGGGATATGGAGCTGAGGTACAGATCAGCCATGATCTGATTGAGTGGTGCAACAGGCTCGAGGGGTTGAATGGTTTAATCCTGATTTCTATGTTCGTCGATGAGGAGGAATTTCATGGATGGTATCACTTCAAATAATTTTCATGCACGTAAAGCAGTAACTGTGGTCGCTTCTCTTCTCCCCCCCCCCCCCCCCCCCCCCCCCCACACTCCTCCATTTCCCGCTAACTAGCTCGTGCTATAGCTGGCCTCTGCCCAGGCTGAGATTAGCTCACTCAACTCGTAACGGGGATCGACTCTGCTTCCTGGTCTCTGTGGCTCAGCTAATGTTTTTAGCATAACCAGGAAGGAGCCAGTGCTGGATCTAGTTCTAGGAATTGGAGTAGGGCAAGGGTAGAGGAACATCGAGGGAACAGCGACCCTAGCATTTAGAAGGCTATGAGAAATGGGCAGGGGGATGAGTTGGATCAGCACGATGGGCCGAATGGCGCTTTCCATTGCTATAATTCTAATCGCTGAGACATCAGGGAAACCTTGTTTTTTGTCCATTTCCTACCATTTTTCCCTATGGTTTTTTCCCCCCTTTAGTAGATTATATTTCTAGGAACAAAAAGGGCCATGTGACCCAACAGGACCCTCTCTTTTAGGTATTACATGGAAAATTACATAAAGTCCACAGCACAGAAACAGGCCATTCGGCCCAACTGGTCCGTGCCGGTGTTTATGCTCCACACGAGCCTCCTCCCACCCCTCTTCATCTCACCCTATCAGCATAACCTTCGATTCCTTTCTCCCTCATGTGTTTATTTAGCTTCCCCTTAAATGCATCCTTGCTATTTGCCTTGGCTACTCCCTGGGTAAAGAAGTTTCTCCTGAATTTCCTATTGGATTTATTGCTGACTATCTTATAATTATGGTCCCTAGTCTTGGACTCCCTCAAGTGGAAGCATCTTCTCTACGTCTACTTTATTGAACCCCTTTATAATTTTAAAGTCCTCTATTAGGTCACCCCTCAGCCTTCTCTTTTCTAGAGAAAACAGCCTCAGCCTGTTCAGTCTTTCCTGATAGTTATACCCTCTCAGTTCTTCATTCTTAGTCACTCTGAATCCTGTTATTCACAGTTGGTAGTGAACGGATCACAGCAGTCCTAATCAACCTGGCCTTTCTCCTTCTCACTGTATCCCTGTCGCCAGGGCCACTCCTGGTTTTGTGAACTCACTTGTACTGTCTGTTTCATTGGGTTTCCCTGGTAACTTGTCCTACAACTTTACCATTTGGGAGGATGTTGATGGTGGGGGACTGGGTGATGGTGTCGTTGACTTGTGAAGTCGGAGATGGCTGGGCTTTCTCTTGTTCAAAACGGATCTTACCTGGCAGTTTGGTGGTGTGTATGCTCCCTGCCACTTCTCAGCACAAGTTTGAATGTTCCTGCTTTGGGCTGGCATGGGCTGCTTCACTATCTGAGGAGTTGTGAATGGAGCTCAACACTGGAATCGTCAGTGAACAGCCCCACTCCTGGCCTTATAATGGAGGGTAGGTCAGTAATGAAGCAGCTAAAGATGGTTGGATGCTTCCCTGAGGAACCCCTGTAGTGATGTGGTGGGGTTGTGGTGATTGGCCGCCAACAGCCATCTTCAACAACAACAACAACTTTCATTTATATAACCCCTTTAACGTAGCAAAACATCCCAAGGCGCTTCACCAGCACTATCAGTCAAAATTTGACACTTCGCCACAGAAGGAAATATTAGGACAGATGACCAAAAGCTTGGTCAGAGGTAATTTCTAAGGAGCATCTTAAAGGAGGAGAGCGGCGGAGAGGTTTAGTTTGTGTTGTGTAATACTCCAGCCATTGGAGGGATTTTCATTTGACCCCCCCCCCTTTGACCTCTGTTTTGTCAAGGTTCCTTGATGCCATACTTGGTGAAAGCTGCTTTGATGTCAAGGGAAGCTACTCTCGCCTCTCTTGTGGCATTCAGCTCTTGTGTTGATGTCCGGAGCCGAGTGGTTCTGGTCCGAGCCGAGCAAGTATCGGTGGGCATTGGTGAGCAGATGCCAATTGATGATTCTTTCCATCACTTTACTGATTGGGTGGTAATTGGCCAGGTTAGATTTATCTTTTTTATATGGATTGGGCATAGCTGAGTAATCTTCCACATTGTCTAGTAGATGCCAGTGTCAGAGCTGTACCGGAGTGTTGGAGTTGTTTTGCATTTTAGTTGTACAATAAAAGCAGCTGCCCTTCCAGTCAGCATGCAGCAGTCCCACTATCACAGAGGGTGGAAATGTTCTGTTAGTAAGCAAGCAGAAATCCCACTATCGGGGTCTGGCGGAGGGGGAGGTGGAGTGCGAGGGGAGGGAGGGGAGGGGGTGGTGGAGGGAGGGTGGGAGGGGGTGGTGGAGGGAGGGTGGGAGGGGGTGGTGGAGGGAGGGTGGGAGGGGGTGGTGGAGGGAGGGTGGGAGGGGGTGGTGGAGGGAGGGTGGGAGGGGGTGGTGGAGGGAGGGTGGAGGAGGGGGTTTCACCGTATGAAGTGTGTCCAGTTGGTGAGTGTCGATCACTACACTTCTAACCTGAGAAGTGGAGTGCACTTCATTAGGTTCTGACCTCAAGCTGCATTTAATTTTTTCCTAGTAGTTTACAGTAGGCATTAGAAAGAAAAGAAAGACTTGCGCTTATATAGCGCCTTTCCCAACCTTGAGACAAAGCGCTTTACAGCCAATGAAGTACTTTTGAAGTGTAGTCACTGTTGTAATGTAGGAAAAGCTGCAGCCAAATTGCGCACAGCAAGCTCCCACAAACAGCAATGTGATAATGATCAGTTAATCTGTTTTTAGTGATGTTGATTGTGGGATAAATATCGGCCGAGGACACTGACTGGAATCTTTTACGTCCACCTGAGAGGGCAGATGGGGCCTCGGTTTAACACCTTATCTGAAAGACAGCACCTCCGATAGTGCGTCGCTCCCTCAAGCCCCCCGGGACAGTGCGGCGCTCCCTCAGCCCCCCCTCCCGGGACAGTGCGGCGTTCCCTCAGCCCCCCCGGGACAGTGCGGCGCTCCCTCAGCCCCGCCCCACGGGACAGTGCGGCGTTCCCTCAGCCCCCCCGGGACAGTGCGGCGCTCCCTCAGGCCCCCCCCCCCCCCCCCCCCCCGGGACAGTGCGGCGCTCCCTCAGCCCCCCCGGGACAGTGAGGCGCTCCCTCAGCCCCCCCCGGGACAGTGCGGCGCTCCCTCAGCCCCCCCGGGACAGTGCGGCGCTCCCTCAGCCCCCCCGGGACAGTGCGGCGCTCCCTCAGCCCCCCCGGGACAGTGCGGCGCTCCCTCAGCCCCCCCGGGACAGTGCGGCGCTCCCTCAGCCCCCCCGGGACAGTGCGGCGCTCCCTCAGCCCCCCCGGGACAGTGCGGTGCTCCCTCAGCCCTGCGCTTGAGTATCGGCCTGGATTTTGTGCTCAAGTTTCTGGAGTGGGACTTGAACACACAACCTGCTGACTCGGGCGAGAGTGCTACCCACTGAGTGAGTGCTGACCTCAACAACCTCGGATAGATGGTCTATCAACATTTTCTGACAACTTTTTTCTCTCAAAAAAAATCATTGTTCACTTTTTCTTCAGTGATTTATGTATTTATTTTTAACGTAACTTCTTGAATTTCTTGTGGTGTGGGAAAGAAAATTGAATCTGCAAGAAAAATATTTGATTGTAGCTATGAGCACCCTCCCCCGCACACTCTGTAATGATGGTGTTACAGCTGCCCTGGAATTCTCTCCAGCAGGCTGTACCCAGGCTGATCTCTTCTCATGAAGACTCCATTTAAACGAGACCTTTCATTTGTAACGAGAGTGCTCTGTGAGTCTGGAGTCCGTTTTTGGAGAGGAGGGGGTGTGGGTGGAGAAAGAAATGGTTTGTTTTTTTGGGGAGGTGTGTGGGCAGATCGAAGCCTGTTTGTGTTGAGCGGGAAGGTATTGATTTAAGTGCTGGGTCCTGCATTGATTCCCGTCCCCTACTGTGCATGCAACGTAATGCTGCAGTATATCAGGAGGAGGGGGAAAAAAAGCAATTTGTGCAGTGATGTAGAGAGAGAGAGAGAGAGAGAGAGAGCATCAAGTGTTGACTGTGATGCAAACGTCTGGCTTTTCCCTGCTGAACTGGAGACATTAGTCTGGCTAAGGATGGTTGGAAATGGCCTGCTTTTTAATGGGGGCAGACACTGCACTAGCTTTCCCCGGTGAGATTAGATATCAGGTGAGCATTGCTGGCCGAGTTGCAGTGGTGACCCGAGGTGTTCTTTTGTGTGTGTATGTGTGTGTGAGCGAGCGAGAGAGAGAGAGACGGAGCCCGGCAGCCTCATTCGGAGCGTGAGGCCCTCTGGGCCTTCTAAACAAAAACAAATGCCGAGCTCTCTCAGCCATCTCCTCTCCGGATGGCTTGTTCGGTCCATTGAATGAAAGATTTCTTTCAAAATAAAGCACCGTGGAGCTGTGTCCTTTCCAAAGAGTTGGAGTGGATTTCTGGGTATCTGCCCGGTGTGGGGACAGTGACCTCATGAACAAGAGAGTGATCCATTTCAAGATTTCCTAAAGTCGTTACGTTACTGTTGGGTCAGTGAGTGTCTTTTACAGCACTTGTCCAGTTACTGCCGGTGCTGTAGATTTAATCGTGTGTTGTGATCGGAATGGTATTTATATATAGTCCAGGTCAGCACTGTCGTGGGTGGGTATTGTTCAAACGTACTTTATGCTCGTATCTTTTTCATGTAGGGCCTGACCCTGTTTGTATGTAATAGGTTTTCTGTAGGATGGACTATTGGGATGCAAAGATGTTAAGTTGAGCGTGTCAGATCTGATAAACCTACATAAGGCTTGGGTGTCTAGGGCTGGAATATGTTTGTTTGTCTTGTGACTGCTTCACAGTATGTGTATTTTATACAATTTGTGTCTGTTTTATATAAAATATATATCGACTTACTCGTCCGGGGGCAGTGCTTTTTTTTGTGTGTCTACTAAAGCATCGATTTTAAAATTCTCATCCTCGTGTTCAAATCCCTCCGTGGCCTCCCCCCCACTCTAGATCTGTAACCTCCTCCAGCTCTACAACCCTTCAAGATCTCTGCGCTCCTCCAACTCTGGCCTCTTGTCCATCACGCACTTCCTTCACCCCACCATTGGCGGCCGTGCCTTCAGCTACCTTGGCCCTAAGCTGTGGAATTCCCTCCCTAAACCTCTCCACCTCTCTACCTCTCTCTCCTCCTTTAAGACGCTACCCTAACCCTAACCTACCTCTTCGACCAAGCTTATGGTCACCTGTCCTAATATTTCCTTCTTTGGCTCGGTGTCAAATTTTGTCTGATTACACTCCTGTGAAGCGCCTTGGGACGTTTTACTACATTAAAGGCGTTATATAAATACAAGTTGTTATATGTTGCCTTGGTAGGAGAGGTCTAACGGCTGCTTTTAAGTGACGAACCAGACTGGAGGACTTGTTTGTCGAGCACAGGGAGGTCTTTCTCGAGTTTGCACTGTACTATGTTAGTACTATGAGAGTTATTAGGACTTGAGGTCATAATGTAGAGTGGCATTCGGCAACAACAACAACTCTGATTTATGTAGCACCTTTAACATAGTGAAACATCTCAAGATGTTTCACTGAGGCATATTTAAAAAAAATTGATTACCAGCCAAAAAAGATGTTAGGAGGGGTGAACAAAGGCTTACACAAAGGGGGTCAGTTTTAAGGAGGGTCTTAAATGGGGAGAGGGTAGTGGAGAGGATGTGAGGATTTCAGAGCATGGGACTGAAGTGGCTGAAGGCACAGCTGCCACTGGTGGGCGATGGGAAGGGGGAGAATGCATGAGAGGCCAGAGTCCTAGGACTAGAGAATTCTGGTTTGGCGGGGGGCAACTGTAGGACTGGAAGAGGTTACATAGATAGGGAGGGGTGAGGCCATGGGAAGGGGGGGCGGGGGGAGGGTTTGATCACAAGGATGATAATTGTAAATTGCAGACATTGGGGAAATGGACCCAATGTAGGTCAGGGAGTAGCGGGGTGATGGGCGAGCGGGACTTGATGTGGGATAGGATATGAGATGCACAGAGGAGGTGTTGCATTGTTGGAGGTGCTGTTCTTCAGATGAGTGATTAAACCAAGGTCCTGTTAAAGAACTCTTGGCACTATCTGAAGAAGAACAGGGAGTTCTCCACATGTATTGCCAGCATTTCACCCTGAACCAGTGCTATTTGTGGGAGCCACAGGTGCCAAAATTCAAAAGCTTCAAAAAGGAGTTACTCATTGTCTGAAATGCTCTCGCCTCTGTGTCAGAAGGTCGTGGGTTCAAGTCCCATTCCAAGGACCTGAGCACAGAATCCAGGCTGACACCCCCAGTGCAGTACTGAGGGAATGCTGCAATGTCGGAGGTGCCGTCTTAGGGATGATGTGTTAAACAGAGGCCCAGTCTGCCCTCTTAGGTGGACAGTCAAGATGAAACAGAAAAAGGGCGCATATGACAGATATCAGGATGAGCATACAAGTGAGAACCAGGCTGAATATAGAAAGTTCAGAGGGGACGTGAAAAAGGAAATAAGAGGGGCAAAGAGAGAGCATGAGAATAGATTAGCAGCTAACAAAAGGGAATCCAAAAGTCTTCTATAGGCATATAAATAATAAACGGGTGGTAAGAGATTGGGGGGGGCCGATTAGGGACCAAAATGGAGACGTACGCATGGAGGCAGAGGGCATGGCTGAGGTACCAAATGAGTACTTTGCATTTGTCTTTACCAAGGAAGAAGATGCTGTCAAAGTCACGGTGAAAGAGGAGGTAGTTGAGATACTGGATGGGATAAAAATTGATAGAGGAGGTACTAGAAAGGCTGGCTGTACTTAAACATAGAAACACAGAAGATAGGAGCAGGAGTAGGCTATTCGACCCCTCGAGCCTGCTCCGCCATTCAATGCGATCATGGCTGATCATCCAAATTCAGTACCCTGTCCCTGCTTGCTGCCCATATCCCTTGATCCCCTTCGCCTTAAGAAATATATCTAACTCCTTCTTGAATATATTTAATGAATTGGCCTCAACTGCCTTCTGTCGTAGAGAATTCCACAGGTTCACCACTCTCTGGATGAAGAAATTCCTCCTCATCTCAGTCCTAAATGGGTTACCCCTTATCCTTAGACTGTGACCCCTGGTTCTGGACTCCCACGCCATCGGGAACATCCTTCCTGCATGTAGTCTTTCTAGTCCTGTTAGAATTTTATAAGTTTCAATGAGATCCCCTCTCATTCTTCTAAACTCCAGCGAATATAAGCCTAATCGACCCAATCTCTCTTCATACGTCATTCCTGCCATCCCAGGTATCAGTCTGGTGAATCTTCGCTGCACTCCCTCCATGGCAAGAACATCCTTCCTCAGATAAGGCGACCAAAACTGCACACTACTCAAGGTGTGGTCTCACCAAGGCCCTGTACAACTGCAGCAAGACATCCTTGCTCCTGTACTCGAATCCTCTCGCTATGAAGGCCAACATACCAATTGCCTTCTTAACCGCCTGCTGCAGCTGCATGCTTACCTTCAGCGACTGGTGCACAAGGACACCCAGGTCTCGTTGCACTTCCCCTTTTCCCAATCTACTGCCGTTCAGATAATAATCTGCCTTCCTGTTTTTGCCACCAAAGTGGATAACCTCGCATTTATCCACATTATACTGCATCTGCCATGCATCTGCCCAATCACCCAACCTGTCCAAATCATTCTGGAGTTTCTCTGCATCCTCCTCACAGCACACACGCCCACCCAGCTTTGTGTCGTCTGCAAACTTGGAGATATTACATCTAGTTCCCTTGTCTAGATCATATTGTGAATAGCTGGGGTCCTAGGACCGATCCCTGTGGTACCCCACTAGTCACTGCCTGCCACTCGGAAAAAGACCCGTTTATTCCAACTCTTTGCTTCCTGTCTGCCAACCAGTTTTCTATCCAAGTCAGTACCTTACCCCCAATCCCATGTGCTTTAACTTTGCATGCTAATCTCTTATGCGGGACCTTATCGAAAGCCTTCTGAAAGTCCAAATACACCACATCCACTGGTTCTCCCTTATCTATTCTACCAGTTATATCCTCAAAAAATTCCAGTAGATTAGTCCAGCATGATTTACCTTTTGTAAATCCATGTTGACTTTGTCTGATCCTGTCACTGTTTTCCAAGTGCTCTGCTATTACATCTTTTATAATGGACTCTAGCATTTTCCCCACTACTGATGTCTCTCTACCATCTTTTTTAATTAGTGGGGTTACATTAGCTACCCTCCAATCCATGGGAACTGTTCCAGAGTCTTTAGAATTTTGGAAGATGACCAGCAATGCATCTACTATTTCTAGGGCCACTTCCTTAAGTACTCTAGGATGTAGATTATCAGGCCCTGGGGATTTATCGGCCTTCACTCCCGTCAATTTCCCTAACACCAGTTCCCTACAAATATTGATTTAATTCAGTTCCTCCCTCTCATTAGACCCTATGTTCCCCGACATCTCTGGGAGTTTATTTGTGTCCTCCTTTGTGAAGACAGAACCAAAGTATGTATTTAATTGGTCTGCCATTTCTTTGTTCCCCATTATAAATTCCCCTGATTCTGACTGCAAGGGACCTACGCTTGACTTCACCAATCTTTTTCTCTTCACATATCTATAGAAGCTTTTACAGTCAGTTTTTATGTTCCCTGCAAGCTTACTCTCATACTCTATTTTCCCCCTCTTAATTAATCCTTTTGTCCTCCTTTGCTGAATCCTAAACTGCTCCCAATCCTCAGGTTTGCTGCTTTTTCTGGCCAAATTATATGTCCTCTCCTTGGATCTTATGCTATCCCTAATTTCCCTTGTTAGCCACGGTTGAGTCACCTTTTTTGTTTTATTTTTATGCCAAACAGGGATGAACAAATTCTGTAGTTCATCCATGCAATCTTTAAATGCTTGCCATTGCCTATCCACCGTCAACCCTTTAAGTAACATTCCCCAGTCCATCCTAGCCAACTCGCGCCTCATACCATCGTAGTTTCCTTTATTTAAATTCAGTACCCTAGTCTCTGAGTCAACTACTTCACTCTCCATTTTAATGAAGAATTCTATCATATTATGATCGCTCCTCCCCAAGGGGCCTCGCACAACAAGATTGCTAATTAATCCTTTCTCATTACTTAATACCCAGTCTAAGATGGCCTGACGAAGGAGAAGCGCTCCAAAAGCTTGTGATTTCAAATAAAGCTGTTGGACTATAACCTGGTGTTGTGCGACTTCTCACATTTGTCCCCTCCAGAATGCCCTGGAGCCGCTCCGAGACATCCTTGACCCTTGCACCAGGGAGGGAACATACCATCCTGGAGTCTCGTTTGCGGCCGCAGAAACGCCTATCTATTCCCCTTACAATAGACCTCCTATCACTATAGCTCTCCCGCTCTTTTTCCTCCCGTCCTGTGCAGCAGAACCACCCATTGTGCCAGGAAGTTGGTTGCTGCTGCCTTCCCCCGATAAGCCATCCTCCTCAACAATATACAAAACGGTATATCTGTTTGAGAGGGGGGATGGCCACAGGGGACCCCTGCACTACCTGCCTGCGCCTACTACTCTGCCTGGCAGTCACCCATTCCCTTCCTGCCTGTGCAGCCTTTACCTGCGGTGTGACCAACTCATTAAACGTGATATCCACGACGTCCTCAGCATCGCGAATGCTCCAGTATGTATCCATTCGTAGCTCCAGCGCCGCAATACGGTCTGCCAGTAGCTGCAGCTGGATACACTTCTCGCACACATGGTTGTCGGGGACACAGGAAGTGTCCCTGATTTCCCACATAGTGCAGGAGGAGCATGTGGATAAAGTAGATAAGTCTCCAGGACCGGATGGGATGCATCGTAGGATGCTGAGGGAAGTAAAGGTAGAAATTGTGGAAGTTCTGGCCATAATCTTCCAAACCTCCTTGGATACGGGGGGGTGGTGCCAGAGGACTGGAGAATTGCAAATGTCCTTTTTTTAAAAAGGGTGCAAGGATAAACCCAGCAACTACAGGCCAGTCAGTTTAACCTCTGTAGTGGGGAAGCTTTTAAAAATGATAATCTGGGACAAAATTAACGGTCACTTGGACAAGTGTGGATTAATTAAGGAAAGCCAGCACGGATTTGTTAAAGGCAAATCGTGTTTAACTAACTTCCTTGAGTTTTTTGATGAGGTAAGAGAGGGCTGGTGAGGGCAATGCGGTTGATGTGTACATGGACTTCCAAAAGGCATTTGCTAAAGTGCCACATAATAGGCTAGCCAGCAAAGTTGAAGCCCATGGAATAAAAGGGACAGTGGCAGCATGGATACGAAATTGGCTAAGTGACAGGAAACAGAGAGTAGTGGTGAACGGTTGTTTATCGGACTGGAGCAAGGTACACAGTGGGTTCCCCAGGGGTCGGTACTAGGACCACTGCTTTTCTTGATATATATTGACTTAGACTTGGGTGTACAGGGCACAATTCAAAAATTTGCAGATGACACAAAACTTGGAAGTATAGTGAACAGTGAGGAGGATAGTGATAGACTTCAAGAGGACACAGAGGCTGGTGAAATGTATGGACATGTGGCAGATAAAATTTAATGCAGAAAAGTGCGAAGTGATACATTTTGGTAGGAAGAACGAGGAGAGGCAATATAATCTAAAGGGTGCAATTCTAAAGTGGGTGCATGAACAGAGACTTGGGGTATATGTGCACAAATCATTGAAGGTGGCAGGGCAGGTTGAGAAAGCGGTTAAAAAAGCATACGGGATCCTGGGCTTCATAAATCGAAAGTGAGAAGTCGCACAACACCAGATTATAGTCCAACAGTTTTATTTGAAATCACAAGCTTTCGGAGCTGCTGCTCCTTCGTCAGGTGAAGTGAAGAGATGACGAAGGAGCAGCAGCTCCGAAAGCTTGTGATTTCAAATAAAACTGTTGGACTATAACCTGGTGTTGTGCGACTTCTCAATTTTGTCCACCCCAGTCCAACACCGGCATCTCCACATCATGTTCATAAATCAAGGCATAGAGTACAAAAGCAAGGAAGTTATGATGAACCTGTATAAAACACTGGTTCGGCCTCAACTGGAGTACTGTGTCCAATTCTAGGCATGGCACTTTAGGAAGGATGTGAAGGCCTTAGAGAGGGTGCAGAAATGATTTATGAGAATGGTTCCAGGGATGAGGGACTTCAGTTACATGGATAGACTGGAGAAGCTGGGGTTATTCTCCTTAGAGCAGAGAAGGTTGAGAGGAGATTTGATAGAGGTGCTCAAAATCATGAGGGGTCTGGATAGAGAGAAACTGTTCCCATTGGTGGAAGGGTCGAGCACCAGAGGACACAGATTTAAGGTGATTGGCAGAAGAACCAAAGGTGACATGAGGAAAACCCTTTTTACGCAACGAGTGATAGGATCTGGAATGCACTGCCTGAAAGGGTGGTGAGGGTAGATTTAATTGTGGCTTTCAAAAGGGAATTGGAGAAGTACCTGAAGGAAAAAAATTTGCAGGGCTACGGGGAAAGAGCAGGGGAGTGGGACTAGCTGAATTGCTCTTGCAGAGAGCCGGCACGGGACGAATGGCCTCCTTCTGTGCTGTAACCATTCTTTGATTCATTCTATGAAAACATCCGATGGCACTGTTCTCAGAAGAGCAAGGGAGTTCTCCCCTGTGTCCTGGCCAAGATTTATCCCTCAACCAACATCACAAACAGATTATCTGGTCATTATCACATTGCTGTTTGTGGGATCTTGCTGTGTGGTTGCGTTTCCCAGTATTACAACAGTGACTACACTTCAAAAGTGCTTCACTGGTTATGAAGCGCTTTGGGATGCCCTGAGGTTGTGAAAGGCGCTATATAAATGCAAGTTGTTTCTTTCTTTAGAGTAACTTACCAGAAATCTGTTGGCTTTTCTAAGCTTTTTCCTACATGCAGCATATGGGTATCCATATGCTAAATAAGACTGGTGACAACATGAATAAGCTCCTCTGCCCACCTTGTAGCTCTGTGGTGTATGTTATGTTGGCTACGGTGCCTGAATAAATGTGGCTTTCAAGTATTCTACGTAATCTGAAGGAAGGATTCAAAGATTGCTATTTGACTCTCACCCAGCTACCAGGTAGTTGTCACAGTTACGAATTGATTCAGTCTGCTCAGTTCTTGAGTTGAGTGGGCAGGAACTGAACAGAGGCTCTGGCATTTCTCTGCTGGGCTGGAGGAGAGGGGGAGGATGAAGAGAAAGGGGGTGGGTTTGCATCTGGACAGACTGTGGCACCTTCAAGCAGTCGGTTGCAGGAGGCTTTGATGCAGCTTGCAGTCTATTTACCTCCAGATGTCAGTACCCCTGTGTCAGTTTGGATTAGTTTAATTATCTCCCCCCTTTCTAAGATAGGTAATTGATAAACTAGTCAAACTTAGAGTGGATAAAACCCCTGCATCCGAGCACAATAGAAAAACATCTAGAAACCGAAAATATAGTAAAGAATAGTCGGCACGGATTTCAAAAGGGAAGGTCATGCTTGACCAACCTTATTGAATTCTTTGAAGAAGTAACAGAAATAGTAAATGTAATATTCTTGGATTTTCAAAAGGCCTTTGATAAGGTACAGCATAGTAGACTCATGACTAAGGTCAGAGCATGTGGAGTCTGGGGACAAGTAGCAGAATGGATAGCAAGTTGGCGACAAAACAGAAAATACTGAGTTTGGGTTAAAGGTACAGTAGTTACTCAGACTGGAGGAAGGTGGGAAGTGGTTTTCCACAGGATCGGTGCTGGGACCACTGTTGTTCACTGTTTACATAACAACTTTGACTCGGGAATTGAAAGTACAATTTCAGAATTTACGAATGACACCAACTTGGGGGGTGTAGTAAATACAGAGGAGGACTGCGACAAAATACAAGACGATGTTAATAAACTTGCAGAATGGGCGTGTAATTGGCAAATGAATTTCCATGTAGATAAGTGTGCTGTGGCACATTTTGGGAGGGAGAATAAGGAGGCCACATACTCCTTAGAAAATAAGTGTCTAGATGGGGTAGAGGAGCAAAGGGATCTGGGGGTACAAATACACATCATTAAAAGTAGCAACGCAGGTTAACAAGGCCATTTAAAAAAAAAAGCAAGTACTGGGGTTCATTTCTAGCGGGATAGAATTGAAAAGCAGAGAAGTTATGTTAAACTTCTATAGAACCTTGGTTCGACCACAATTGGAGTACTGTGCCCAGTTCTGGTCTCCATATTACAAAAAGGATGTAGAGGCACTGGAGAAGGTGCAAAAAAGATTTACAAGGATGATACCAGAACTGAGAAGTTATAACTTTCAGAAAAGATTGAACAAGCAGGGGCTCTTATTTTTCTCTAGAAAAGAGAAAGCTGAGGGGTGACCTCTTGGAGGTTTTTAAAATATGAAAGGATTCGATAGGGTAGATGTAGAGAAGATGTTTCCACTTGTGGAGGGATCTAAAACTAGGGGCCATAAATATAAGATAGTTGCTAATAAATCCAATAGGGAATTCAGGAGAAACTTGTTTACCCAGAGAGTGCTGAGAATGTGGAACTCGCTACCACAGGGAGTGGTGAAGCGAATAGCAAGACTGCATTTAAGGGGAAGCTGGATAAACACATGAGGGAGAAAGGAATAGAAGGATGTGCTGATAGGGTGAGATGAAGAGGGGTGGGAGGAGGCTCAAGTGGAGCAGAAACACCGGCACGGATCAGTTGGGCTGAATGGCTAAAACGGTGTCGCCATTGCCTCGTCTGTGGCTAGTCAACCATATCTATTGGACAATGGTGCTTTTGACCATCTGAGTTTTGACAGAGTGCTGTAGACCCTGGATGGTTCAATTCAATTCTGGTTAATTACAACTAACCTGATTGGTGGTTCTTGCACTGACAAATTGATCAGCGTTTTTCTTTCACATCTCCTTCTTGCCCTGAACTCGGGTGACTGAGCTACAGAGCAGCAAATGACCAGGGCCTCGGCAGAGAGCAGTTTTCAGCCTACGTTAGACCGAGCAACACCGGCTCGACGTGTAAACTGTCAGTTATTGCGCACAGATCTAGACTGTTCAAATTAAGGGAGAATGGTGCTGTGAGCTCAGTGTGATCAGACACTGCCTTGTGAGGTACTGGGTGTTAAGGTCATCTTTACATTGCCACTGGTTTAGTTTGGATTGTGTGTATGCGTGCGTGTGTTCGCTGTATAGTGCTCAATATTGCTCCGTTATTCCTGTGTCGGTCACAGAACCGTGAAAATGTACGTCTATAATTCTGTCTGGGATAAGTTGCTGCTTTTAGCATCCTAAACATGAGCTGGATGCTGATGGTCCTCTCTTACAATCCACACTAAACGAATGCCAGTGTAAAAGCCAGACTAGGAAAACCCAGGTTCCATTTGTGGTCTGTGTTGAGTTAGAGAGTGTTAGCCAGGGTGGTGGGTTGGACAGTGTTACTGCAACAACTTGCATATATATAGCACCTTAAAAGTAGTAAAACATCCCAAGGAGCTTCAGAGGAGCGTTATCAAACAAAATTTGATACTGAACCACAGAAGGAGATATTGGGACAGGTGACCAAAGCTTGGTCAAAAAGTTAGGTTTTTAGGAACGTCTTAAAGGAGGAGAGAGAGGTGGAGAGGTGTAGGGAGGGAATTCCAGAGCTTAGGGCCCAGGCAGCTGAAGGCACAGCCGCCAATGGTGGAGCGATGAAAATCGGGGATGTGCAAGAGGCCAGAATTGGAGGAGTCCAGATATCTCGGAGGGTTGTAGGCTGGAGGAGGTTAGAGATAGGGATGGGCGAGGCCATGGAGGGATTTGAAAACAAGGATAGGAATTTTAAAATTGAGGCGTTGAGTTGGTCAGTGTCTCCAGGGTAGGGAGGAAAATGTCAGCTAGGGTTTGTTGTCTTTTTATATCCAGTGGCCTCTACTTGAAAATGTGCACGTGGACAGGGTAGGGCTCAGCTTTAATTTCCCCCCCAACCCTAACCCCCTGGTCAAACAGCACATTAACACACTCTTACTGGGCTCATACATAAAGGATAGCCTCTTGGGCTGAAGTACTGGAGGGTCGGTGGGCCCCTCATTAATAATTGCCTCAGGAAAGAAAGAAAGAAATCAGGAAAATAAATGAGAGAAAACCAAGCCTGATCTATATAATATATTAAAATGATACGCCTGTGTACTTCCTGTCAACATTTTTTATAATAAATTTGTCCACATTTTTAATGGAATTGGCCTGTGGCATGCTGTAATTGCACCCACTCAGTGGAGGAACTCCAGTGCCACCAATGGCAGAAGGGTGTCATTACAGTGTGATGTGTTTACAGGCGGCTTCCATTATAGACGTAGGCGCAAGAATTTACAATGGAAATATTAGGAGACTATTATGTCTGAATGCCCTGTTTTAGTTATCCTCTGCCCTATATCTCCACATCACCCAAAGACTACACTCTGTCTTGACTCCCAGTGGGTAACATTGGGCGATTAATTAATTAGTGTTAAAATAAGAAAATTTTAAAGTACTGTAATTAAGAATTTTGAATTAATGCTTAAAGTTTTTAAAACTTTCTGGACTGCAATGTTTTTTCAAAAATGTTTTTGTTTGTTTGTTGCAGCCTTCCAGTTCAAAGCCATCCAAGCATCCTCTGACCCCAGGTGCCTCACCAGCTGGTGGACACACAGTGCAGCTCTCCCACACGAGCACCAAGGACCAACAAAGCCCGCACAATCCAGTGAAAGCTCCAGCAGCAGCTGGTCACCTGGCCGAGACCAGCAGCAAGAAGGTCGCTCAGGGTGCACAGGCAGATGTGAGTGTGGACCAAACGTTGCCCCTTACCAAGGCCGAGGATGGCGGCACTGGGGTTAAGAAAAAAAGGAAGAAAAAAGAAGCAAAGGAGGAGGCAAGTAGCGAAGCGGTAACCAGCGACAGTGCACCCAAACCAAAGAAGAAGAGAAAGGAGCCCAAAAGCGACAAGGAACCTAAAGAGGGCAAAGGGGCTAAGGAGCCAAAGGCTTTGAAAGGATCCAAGGGCCTTAAAGAATCTAAGGAACCTAAAGGGGCCAAGGGGGCTAAAGAGCTGAAGGAGCTGAAGGGTGCCAAGGAATCTAAACAGCAGAAAGAGCCAAAATGTAAATCCAACACTACACCCAAAACCAAGGGCAGCAAGAAAACCAGGTATGGAACTTTCATTGCCTGTGTTGATTGTTCAGTTTAACTTTTCTTGTTGGGTCTATGTTTATTTGTACGGTATCCTCATTCATTGTATTAGTTTAGTTCGGTGAATTTTACCAGAATAGTAAATTGTTTTGGTCCCGCAAAATTTCACCAGTGTTTTCCCCCCTCATTGTTCTCACCTTCAGTGTTCAGCATATGGGATTTTTCCCGTGATTGCTGCTGTTGTTACTCTACGTTTAACTGAGTAACACAGTAAAGCCAACTATTGGTTTCCAACTTGCTCAACTATCAAGAATTACATAGAATGTACAGCACAGAAACCAGCCATTTGGCCCAACAGGTATTTATGGTCCACACAAGCATCCTCCCACCTTACTTCAGCTCACCCTATTACTCCCAGCATATCCTTCTATTCCCTTCTCCCTCATGTGTTTATCTAGCTTCCCCTTAAATGCATCTATGGTATTTGCCTCAACCACTCCATGTGGTAGTGAGTTCCACATTCTTACCACTTTCTGGGTAAAGAAGTTTCTCTTGGAATTCCCTATTGGATTTATTAGTGACTATCTTATATTTATGACTCCTAGTTTTGGACTCCCCCACAAGTGGAAACATCTTCTCTAACGTCTTCCCTATTGAACCCCTTCATTATTATAAAGTCCTCTAGGCCACCCCTCAGCCGTCTCTTTTTTTTTTAAAGAAAAGAGCCCCAGCCTGTTTAGTCTTTCCTGATGATTATAACCTCTCCATTCTGGTATCATCCTCGTAAATCTTTTTTTTTGCACCTTCTCCGGTAACTCTATCCTTTTTATAATATGAAGACCAGAGCTATTCACAGTACACCAAGTGTGGTCTAACCAAGGTTCCATACCAGTTTAACATATCTTCTCTAGTATCAGATAGTTGAATGGGAAATTTGTGTTCATGGGTGATCGATAACCCTGGGTCTAGTATTGTATTTCGAAGGCCTCTTGGAATATTTTTTATTTTAATTTTTTCCTACAGTGTTCATCCTCCCCGCATCTCTTCCCCTCCTGAAGGTGCTGCCTGTTGTTTGAGTGCGGTTGCATAAGCACTGCCATTGCCGCGGTTTGTTGCCTAAGATGCCTTCTTGACTGAATGTAGTCGTTGAGTGTTGGTAGGCTTGTTGATTGCGTTTGGTGAGCAGGAGGGGAAAGAGTATATTGCAGTTAAGTCCAACTCTACGCTCATCCAACATGCCCAGCAACAGGACAACAAAAATATTGTCCTAATCTGTTTTTATTCCTCTTTCAATGGGATTTAAAAAAAAATGTATTCGTTCATGGGATCTGGGCGTCGCTAGCAAAGCCAGCATTTATTGCCCATCCCCATTGCCCTTGAGAAGGTGGTGGTGAGCCGCCGCCTTGAACCGCTGCAGTCCGTGCGTTGAAGCTACTTCCACAATGCTGTTAGGGAGGGAGTTCCAGGATTTTGACCCAGCGATGATGAAGGAACGGCAATATATTTCCAAGTCAGGATGGTGTGTGACTTGGAGGGGAACTTGGAGGTGGCGGTGTTCCCATGCGCCTGATTGCTGATGCCAGCAGTAGTACCTTCACTGCCATGCAGGCAGGGTTAACTCAATCCATGCAGCTATGGATCATGCTCCATTTGAAACTTTTTTCCTCTCCTGAAGGTGTTGAGTTTTACCTGTCCTCAGGTTGTAGCGACACTGGCAAGGCTGCATTTATCTTGTTCGAGTTGGTCATTACCTGGCACTTGCGTGGCATGTATGTTACCTGCCACTGGTCAACCCAAGCCTGAATGTTAACAAGGGCCTTCTGCAGACTGGCATGGGCTGTTTCTTTATCGGAGGAGATGTGAAGGTGAGCTGGGTTCCGTGGCTGCCATCTCCCAAATGGCCATTCTTCTTGCGTGAGCTCAGAGGGCAAGTGTTGGCAGACTGATCAAACAAGAATGGAATGAGAAGAGATGAGTATCACGGCTGATCCTGTCATCCTTATCCAGTGTCCAAGCACTTGTTTTTTTCCAGCACTGGTAACTGTATGATGATTGAATGGAACTTTGGATGATTTTACCCCATCCTTTGGCCCAGGTATACTGACGACTGATGCCAATTGGGATATATGGAAGGTCGCTATTTCCTCCATTTAATGTGGATTCCTGTTTTTACCCAGAGGGTGACCATCAGAGAAACATTCAACTTGAGCCATTTCAGAATAAAATCACAATAGAATGCATCAGTTTCATTGTTACCGGCTGTGATTACACCCTCATTTACAGTCTGTATCTGCTGACAGGATGATGATTATTAAGCACACTTGTGTTGCTTGGAGCTTGGTGACAATACAAGGACATCAAAAGATTAAAAAATAAATCACAAATTCAAGATCTCCCTCTTCCATGAATTTTCTCTCCTATCCCACTCCACGGACACCTTCTGACACCTCACCCACCTGTCCATTTCTCTTGTGTGAGCCTAGATATCGAGTGTTGGCAAGGTTATGTGACTACCAGGATGGTAGAAGGTAAACGAGATGGACCTTGTCTTTGCCCCCGGTGTCCTGGCCAATATTTATCTCTCAAACAATGGCACTAAAACAGATTATCTGGTCATTTATCACATTGCTGTTTGTGGGAGCTTGCTGTGCGCAAATTTGCTGCCGCATTTCCTACATTACAACAGTGACCACACTTCAAAAGTACTTCATTGGGTGTCAAGCGCTTTGGGATGTCCTGAGGTCGTGAAAGACACTATATAAATGCAAGTTCTTTCTAGCAGTTGCTCTGTTGTTCAAATGAACAGAGCCACCAGAATTGAGGCTGATTCTGCCCTCCCTGCGCCTGTCCGCTTTCAGCGGTGGTTGCTGGGTTGCGATTGGAAGCCAATTTCCCCTCCATGACCAATGGTGGTGCCTTTACCTCCTCTCTAGCTCAGTTCATCTAACTACACAATTGCTTAGCTACACACTGCCTTAACCAGCTGAGCCGTGGGGAAAGGTCTTTGGTAAAAGCCTGGGAATAAGAAAAGGAAAAAAAGAAAGCAAACAGCTGTATGATGATGACCAGATAATCTGTTTTAGTGATGCTGCTTGAGGGATAAATATTGGCCAGGACACCGGGGGGGATCTCGAAATAGTGCCGTGGGCTCTTTTACGCCCACCTGAGCGGGCAGATGGGGCCTCGGTTTAACGTCTCATCCGAAAGACGGCACCTCCAACAGTGCTAAGGGAGTGCTGCACTGCACTGAAGTTTCAGCCTAGATTTTGTGGTCAAGTTCCTGGATTGAAAATAACTTGGGAATGGCAGAAAAATAAAGAAAGAAAGAAAGAAGACTTGCTTTTTATATAGCGCCTTTCACAACCACCGAATGTCCCAAAGCGCTTTACAGCCAGTAAATTCCTGTTTGAAGTGTAGTCACTGTCGTAATGTAGGAAATGACCAGGAATGGAAGCCACTGTATGAGCCTCACTCTGCTTCACTCTGGCTCATTTGGTAAAGGCATTGCCTGCTGAGTCAGCTGATCTCAGCTGCCACTCGGGATGCTGCAGTTGGATCCATGTCTAGCCTCGGGAGAGGAGAAGATTGGCCAGGACTCCTGCTACTGATTCCTGTCCAGTAGCCTCTATACATGTGTGGATTGTACGTGACGACTGTGTTGTGTAAGGCAGTGAGGTTTCGCGCGCTCATGTAGTCTGTTGACACATTATTGGGTAGGTCAGTGGAAATCAGGTTAAATTTGGAAGTAAATTAATCTTCCTTTGGCTGCTGTTAGATTCGTGTAGGAGTCATTTTGGGATCCCCGATCGGGTTTTGGAAAGCCATGGGAAGCTACTGAGCTGTAAAATCAAATGGATCTTGCTGTGCAAAGAAAGTTTGACTGACGCTCAACAAGCATCCAATGGGGTGTCGGTGCACTTTCCAATGGGTGTGGGCAGAGGGTGCGCTGTGAGGATGAACTTGTTGGGTGGCCAATGGCTGGAGTGTGGGGGCGGGCGGTTAGAGGCGGGGAGTCCTGTGGTGAAATCTCCAGGAATACATCCAACCAGAGTTGGCAACCCATCTCAGAGGTGAAGCCCCAATGATGGAATAGCCTGGTGATGCTCACGGCTTAAGCTCCACGATGGAATAGCCTGGTGATGCTCACGGTCTAAACGCCATTATTCGTCTGCACGGTCCTCCGTTTATAATTGAACATTTCCAAAGTGTTTTGGCACCAGATGATTGTCCCCTGCTCCACGGACAGGAACTGATGCTTTAGTTTGTGCATGGAGTGCTACAGGATGTTGGCGTGGCTTGAATTTTTCTTTTTCAGTTGTTTGAGAAGCCAGATCTCTGGGTGTAGGGTTTCATGAGGATTGACAGGTGCCGGCCCTCCCCTGGTTACTGTCTGCATTCCTCACATTCCAGCAGGCCAGCGAAGAAAGGGGCTGTGATTGTTTTACAGAATAGTGTGTGATGGTTCCTAAACCCACGTCACGGCTGCCGGGCCTTGATTTAAAGCCAAGGGGATATTGAGCAATAATAAAATAAATTTATACAGAGCCTTTCACCACCTTAGGATGCCCCAAACTACTTCGCAGCCAAAGAAGCTCTTTTTGAAGTGTAGTCACTGTTGTAAAGTAGGGAAAAGCGGCAGCCAATTTGCACACAGCAAGCTCCTACAAACAGCCATGAGAAATGACCAGATCATCTGTTTTAGTGACGTTATTTACAAAGTATTTACAGCACAGAAACAGGCCATTTTGCCCAGCAGGTCCATGCTCCACACGAGCCTCCTCCCACCTCTCTTCATCTCACCCCATTAACATCCTTCTATTCCTTTCTCCCCCATTTACTTTTGGAGCTTCCCCTTGAATGTATCTCTGCTATTCGCCTCAACTACTCCTTGTGGTAGCGAGTTCCACATTCTAACCATTCTCTGGGTAAAAGGTTTGAGAGATAAATGTTGGCCAGGACACCGGAGGGAAACCCCCCTGCTCTTCGAATATTGCCATGGGATCTTTTACATCCACCTGAGGGTGCAGACAGGACCTTGGTTTAATGTCTATCCGAAAGATTGCCCCTCCGACAGTGCAGCGCTCCCTCGGTACTGCCCCTCCGACAGTGCGGCGCTCCCTCAGTACTGCCCCTCCGACAGTGCTGCGCTCCCTCAGTACTGCCCCTCCGACAGTGCGGCTCTCCCTCGGTACTGCCCCTCCGACAGTGCGGCGCTCCCTCGGTACTGCCCCTCCGACAGTGCGGCCATCCCTCAGTACTGCCCCTCCGATAGTGCGGCGCTCCCTCAGTACTGCCCCTCCGACAGTGCGGCGCTCCCTCGGTACTGCCCCTCCGACAGTGCGGCGCTCCCTCGGTACCGCCCCTCCGACAGTGCGGCGCTCCCTCGGTACTGCCCCTCCAACAGTGCGGCGCTCCCTCGGTACCGCCCCTCCGACAGTGCGGCGCTCCCTCGGTACCGCCCCTCCGACAGTGCGGCGCTCCCTCGGTACTGCCCCTCCGACAGTGCGGCCATCCCTCGGTACCGCCCCTCCGACAGTGCGGTGCTCCCTCGGTACTGCCCCTCCAACAGTGCGGCGCTCCCTCGGTACCGCCCCTCCGACAGTGCGGCGCTCCCTCGGTACCGCCCCTCCGACAGTGCGGCGCTCCCTCAGTACTGCACTGGAGTGTCAGTCTTTGGAGTGGAGCTTCAACCCACGACCTTCTGACTTGGGTGAGAGTGAGATATTTGACTCCAGTCCCACACAGTGGTTGATGCCCTCTGAAGTGGCAGCCCAGGTCAATAATAGTAAAATCCACAATGAACCAGGCATCGTATCAGGGCAAGAGTAAAATATTCTCGGCCCAGTCCCTCCTCACTAACATCTGGAGGCTGCTGATCCACAAACTAGTCAAGCAACAGCCTGACATAATCGTACCCAGAATCATATCTATCAGCCAACATTCAGACTCCTACATCACCGTCCTATTGCACTGGCACAGTTTGCAATCAGGTGGGAGTGGCCCGGGGAGTCCTCAACATTGAGGTTGGTCAAAGAGATGGGATTTTAAAGAATCCATCGTCCCAGCCCCAGGACATCACTGCAGAAGTTCCTTAAGGACGCTTTTCGAGTGAACTATCTTAAGCTGCTTCATTAATGACTTCTCTTCATCATAACGTTTGAAGTGGGGCTGTTTGCTGTCGATTCCACAGTGTTCGCTCCATTTATATGGGTATAGGGTATGGTAGCTGAATGAATAGCAAGTTGGCTGCAGAACAGAAAACAGAAAGTAGGGTTTAAAGGTAGTGACTCAGACGGGCAGCAGGTGGGAAGTGGTGTTCCACAGGGATCGGTGCTGGGACCATTGCTGTGCACAATTTACATAAATTATTTGGACACTGGAATTGGAAGTACAATTTCAAAATTTGTAGACGACACCAAATTGGGGGTGGGGTGGTGTAGTAAATACTGAGGAAGAATGCGACAAAATACAAGAAGACATTAATAAACTTGCAGAATGAGCAAGTAATTGTCGCATGAATTTCAATATAGATAAGTGTGAGGTATCACATTTTGTTAGGAAGAATAAAGAGGCCACATATTTGTGGATAATAAGGGTCTAAATGGGGTAGAGGAGCAAAGGCATCTGGGGATAAGAACATAAGAATTAGGAGCAGGAGTCGGCCATACGGCCCCTCGAGCCTGCTCCGCAATTCAATAAGATCATGGCTGATCGTCGACCTCAACTCCACTTTCCCACCCAATCTCCATATCCCTTGATTTCTCGAGTCCAAAAATCTATCAATCTCAGCCTTGAATATACTCAACGACTGAGCATCCACAGTCCTCTGGGATAGAGAATTCCAAACATAGAAACATAGAAGATAGGAGCAGGAGTAGGCCATTCGGCCCCTCGAGCCTGTTCCGCCATTTAATGAGATCATGGCTGATCATCCAAATTCAGTACCCTGTCCCTGCTTTCTCCCCATATCCCTTGATCCCTTTAGCCTTAAGAAACATATCTAACTCCTTCTTGAATATATTTAATGAATTGGCCTCAACTGTCTTGTGGTAGAGAATTCCACAGGTTCACCACTCTCTGGGTGAAGAAATTCCTCCTCATCTCAGTCCTAAATGGCTTACCCCTTATCCTTAGACTGTGACCCCTGGTTCTGGACTCCTCCGCCATCGGGAACAGCCTTCCTGCATCTAGCCTGTCTAGTCCTGTTAGAATTTTAAAAGTTTCAATGAGATCCCCTCTCATTCTTCTAAACTCTAGCGAATACCTCTCCTCATACGTCATTCCTGCCATTCCAGGTATCAGTCTGGTGAATCTTCGCTGCACTCTCTCCATGGCAAGAACATCCTTCCTCAGATAAGGTGACCAAAACTGCACACAATACTCAAGGTGTGGTCTCACCAAGGCCCTGTACAACTGCAGCAAGACATCCTTGCTCCTGTACTCGAATCCTCTCGCTATGAAGGCCAACATACCATTTGCTTTCTTAACCGCCTGCTGCACCTGCATGCTTACCTTCAGCGACTGGTGCACAAGGACTCCCAGATCTCGTTGTACTTCCCCTTTTCCCAATCTATTGCCGTTCAGATAATAATCTGTCTTCCTGTTTTTGCCACCGAAGTGGATAACCTCGCATTTATCCACATTATACTGCATCTGCCATGCAACTGCCCAATCACCCAACCTGTCCAAATCATACTGGAGTTTCTCTGCATCCTCCTCACAGCACACACGCCCACCCAGCTTTGTGTCGTCTGCAAACTTGGAGATATTACATCTAGTTCCCTCGTCTAGATCATTAATATATATTGTGAATAGCTGGGGTCCTAGCACCGATCCCTGCGGTACCCCACTAGTCACTGCCTGCCACTCGGAAAAAGACCCGTTTATTCCAACTCTTTGCTTCCTGTCTGCCAACCAGTTCTCTATCCAAGTCAGTACCTCACCCCCAATCCCATGTGCTTTAACTTTGCACGCTAATCTCTTATGTGGGACCTTATCGAAAGCCTTCTGAAAGTCCAAATACACCACATCCACTAGTTCTCCCTTATCTATTCTACCAGTTACATCCTCAAAAAATTCCAGTAGATTAGTCAAGCATGATTTACCTTTTGTAAATCCACGTTGACTTTTGATCTTATCACTGTTTTCCAAGTGCTCTGCTATTAGATCATTTATAATGGACTCTAGCATTTTCCCCACTACTGATGTCAGACTTACCGGTCTATAATTCCCCGTTTTCTCTCTACCACCTTTTTTAAAATAGTAGGGTTACATTAGCTATCCTCCAATCCATGGGAACTGTTCGAGTCTATAGAATTTTGGAAGCTGACCAGCAATGCATCTACTATTTCTAGGGCCACTTCCATAAGTACCCTAGGATGTAGATTTATCGGCCTTCAATCCCGTCAATTTCCCTAACACCATTTCCCTTCAAATACTGATTTCATTCAATTCCTCCCTCTCATTAGACCCTATGTTCCCCGACATCTCTGGGAGGTTATTTGTGTCCTCCTTTGTGAAGACAGAACCAAAGTATGTATTTAATTGGTCAGCCATTTCTTTGTTCCCCATTATACAGGAAACTTTCGTTTATCCGGCATAGACGGGACTGGCGTGGTGCCGGTTTATCGAAAGTACCGGATAACGGAGAGTTATATCTACCGAGGCTATTTTTAACAAAGAGACTCCAGGCAGCACGGGAGAATCAACTCCTGCTACTGCAGTGTTTCGGACTTCCGACAGCGCCAGGAGGCCGAGTAGTGGCACTTTTGAAAAGTACCCCTACTGACTAAATCGGCGTTCGCGGACTCGGACTCGGACTCGGGATCGGCAACATTGCCGGTTATTTGAGAGGAGTTTTCGGAGCACTCGGCGTTCGCGGAGACTCGACTGCGACTCGGCAACATTGCCGGTTATTTGAGAGGAGTTTTCGGAGGATGATTTTTGCCGGTTAAGCGAGAATTCCGGATATTTGGGTGCCGGATAAACGAAAGTTTCCTGTAAATTCCCCTGATTCTGACTGCAAGGGACCTACACTTGACTTCACAATCTTTTTCTCTTCACATATCTATCGAAGCTTTTACAGTCAGTTTTTATGTTCCCTGCAAGCTTACTCTCATAATCTATTTCTCCCCTCTTAATTAATCCCTTTGTCCTCCTTTGCTGAATCCTAAACTGCTCCCAATCCTCAGGTCTGCTGCTTTTCCTGGCCAATTTATATGCCCTCTCCTTGGATCTTATACTATCCCTAATTTCCCTTGTTAGCCACGGTTGAGTCACCTTTTTTGTTTTATTTTTATGCCAAACAGGGATGAACAAATTCTGTAGTTCATCCATGCGATCTTTAAATGTTTGCCATTGCCTATCCACCGTCAACCCTTTAAGTAACATTCCCCAGTCCATCCTAGCCAACTCGCGCCTCATACCATCGTAGTTTCCTTTATTTAAATTCAGGACCCTAGTCTCTGAGTCAACTACTTCCCTCTCCATCTTATTATGATCGCTCCTCCCCAAGGGGCCTCGCACAACAAGATTGCTGATTAATCCTTTCTTATTACATAATACCCAGTCTAAGATGGCCTGATCTCTAGTTGGTTCCTCGACATATTGGTCCAGGAAACCATCCCGTATACACTCTAGGAATTCCTCCTCCACAGTATTGTTACTAATTTGGTTAGCCCAATCTATATGTAGATTAAAGTCACCCATGATAACTGCTGTGCCCTTAGTGCACGCGTCTCTAATTTCCCGTTTAATACCATCCCCAACCTCAGCATTACTGTTTGGGGGTCTGTATACAACTCCCACTAATGTTTTCTGCCCCTTGGTATTTCTCAGCTCTGCCCATACAGATTCCACATCAGCAGAGCTAATATCCTTCCTTACTATTGTGTTAATCTCCTCTTTAACCAGCAATGCTACCCCACCTCCTTTTCCTTTTTTCCTGTCCTTCCTGGATGTTGAATTCCCAGACTTGGTCATCCTGGAGCCATGTCTCCGTAATCCCAATTATTTCACATCCGTTTACATCTATTTGCGCAGCTAATTCATCCACCTTATTACAAGTGCTCCTCGCATTAAGACACAAAGCCTTCAGGCTTGATTTTTTAACACTCTTAGTCCTTTTAGAATTATTATTTACTGTGGCCCTGTTTGATTTACACCCTTGATTTCTCTGCCTTCCACTTTTGCTTTTCTCCTTCCTGTCTTTTGTTTCTATCTTTGCTTCCCTTTCCTCTGTCTCCCTGCACAGGTTCCCAATCCCCTGCCATTTTAGTTTAAACCCTCCCCAACAGCACTAGTAAACACTCCCCCTAGGACATCAGTCCCGGTCCTGCCCAGGTGCAAACCGTCCAGTTTGTACTGGTCGCACCTCCCCCAGAACCAGTTCCAATGTCCCAGGAATTTGAATTGCTCCCCCATGCACCATTCCTCTAGCCACGTATTCATCTGAAATATCCTTCTATTTCTACTCTGACTAGTACGTGGCACTGGTAGCAATCCTGAGATGACTACCTTTTGAGGTCCTATTTTTTAATTTACTTTCTAACTCCCTATATTCAGATTCGCAACCCTCTGAGTGAAGAAATTTCTCCTCATCTCAGTCCTAAATGACCTAAAATTATCCTGAGACTGTGCCCCCTAGTTCCAGACTCCCCAGCCAGGGAAAACAGCCTCTTGGCATCTACCCTGTCAAGCCCTCTCGGAATCTTATATGTTTCAATGAGATCACCCCTCATTCTTCTAAACGCCAGAGAGTGTAGGTCCAATCTACTCGATACTGACACACAAATCACAAAGTAGCGATGCAGGTTAATAAGGCCAAAGAAAAGCAAACAAAGCACTGGGGTTCATTTCTAGAGGGGCAGAATTGAAAAGCAGAGAGGTTATATTAAACTGGTATCGAACCTTGGTTAGACCACACTTGGAGTACTGTGCACAGTTCTGTTCTCCATTTTATGAAAAGGATATAGAAGCACTGGAGAAAATGCAAAAGGGATTTACTAGAATGATACCAGAACTGAGAGGATACATTTATCATGAAAGGCTGAACAGGCTGGGGCTCTTTTCTCTAGGAAAAGGAAGGCTGGGGGATGACCTGATAGAGTAAATCGCGACCACAAGGCGTAGTTGAGGCGAATTGCACAGATGCATTTAAGGAAAAGCTAGATAAACACATGAGGGAGAAAGGAATAGAAGGATATGCTGATAGGGTGAGATGAAGAGAGTGGGAGGAGGCTCGTTTGGAGCATGAACACCGGCATGGAGCAGTTGGGCCGAATGGCCTGTTTCTGTGCTGTAGACTCGATGTAATTCTTTGTAGTGGTTGAGTTGCTGGACTAGCAATCCAGAGAATGTGACTTCAAATCACGTGGCAGTTTGAGAATTTCAACTCAGTTTAACTTTTTTAAAAAAATCTGGAAATAAGAAGCTGGTTTCAGTAAAAGTGACCATGAAGCTGTGATTTTGTCATAAAAATCCAACTGGTTCACTAATGTCCTTTAGGGAAGGAAACTTGCTGTCCTTACCTGGCCTGGCCTATAAATGACTCCAGTCTCACACTGGTTGACTCTTAAACTGCCCTCTGAAGTGGCTCAGCAAACCACTTGTAACAAACCGCTTATGCAACAGTTGACGAAGAAGGCCCACCACCACCACCTCAGAGTAACTAGGGATGGGGCAGACTTGCTAGAACCATCCACCCTGAGAATGTATTAAAAAAAAATCAAACTCATGATGATGTGGCAGCCCATGGCAGGATCTGATAACATCCAGGCTTGGGTTGGCAAGTGACACCCTAATGCATCATTGACCTGGAGCCTAAATAGACCAACCATATTATTACAGTTATAAAAGCAGGGCAGAGACTAGTTATTTTGCGATCGGTGGCTTAGCTCCTCATCACTCAAAGCCTCTTCACCGCCTACAAGGTTCAAGGCAGGAGTGCAATGGAATACTCACCACTTGCCTGGATGAGTGCATCTGCAACAACACTCTGGAAGCTCGACACCATCCAGGAGGAAGCACTTCCCTTGATTGGTGCCCCTGTCACCAGACTCAATATTCACTCCCTCCACCACTGACGCATCTACAGGCTGCACTGCAGCAACTCACCAAGGCTGCTTCTGTGTGCCTCCCTCCCCCGTGCTCCTCCACCACCTAGAAGGACAAGGGCAGCAATGTCATCGCCCCCAAGTCATACACCATCCTGACTTGGAAATGTATCGCCGTTCCTTCATCGTCGCTGGGTCAAAATCCTGGAGCTCCCTCCTTAACAGCACTGTGGGAGCACCTTCACCACACGGACTGCAGTGGTTCAAGAAGGCAGCTCAGCACCACCTTCTCAAGGGCAATTAGGGATGGGCAATAAATGCCGGCCTTGCCAGCGATGCCCAGATCCCGAGAACAAATATTTTTTTTTAATTGGCAGTCCCAATGGCACCTATTTGTCTCCGAGTTATGCGGGCCAGAAAGATCCCAGATTTGATCCCCAATCTGTATAGAATCATAACAGCACAGAAGGAGGCCATTCGGCCCGTCGAGCCCGTGCCGGCTCTCTGCAAGAGCACTTCAGCTAGTCCCACTCCCTCGCCTTTTCCCTGTAGCCCTGCAACTTTTTTTCCTTCAGGTACTTTTGAAAGCCACGATTGAAGCTGCCTCCACCACCCTCTCAGGCAGTGCATTCTAGATCCTAACCACTCACTGCGTAAAAGAGTTTTCCCTCCTGTCGCCTTTGGTTCTTCTACCAATCACCTTAAATCTGTGTCCTCTGATTCTCGACCCTTCCCCAATGGGAACAGTTTCTCTCTATCTACTCTGTCTAGACCCCTCATGATTTTGAACACCTCTATCAAATCTCCTCTCAACCTTCTCTGCTCCAAGGAGAACAATCCCAGCTTCTCCAGTCTATCCACGTAACTGAAGTCCCTCATCCCTGGAACCATTCTTGTAAATCTTTTCTGCACCCTCTCTAAGGCCTTCATATCCTTCCTAAAGTGCCGTGCCCAGAATTGGACACAATACTCCAGTTGGGGCCGAGCCAGTGTTTTATAAAGGTTCATCATAACGTCCTTGCTTTTGTACTCTATGCCTCTATTTATGAAGTCCAGTATCCAGTATGCTTTTTTAAACTGCTTTCTCAACCTGCCTTGCCACCTTCAACGATTTGTGCACATATACCCCCAGGTCTCTCTGTTCATGCACCCCCTTTAGAATTGCACCCTTTAGTTTATATTGCCTCTCCTTGTTTTTCCTACCAAAATGTATCACTTTGCATTTTTCTGCATTAAATTTATCTGCCACGTGTCCACCCATTCCACCAGCCTCTTGAAGTCTTATCACTCTCCTCCTCACTGTTCACTATACTTCCAAGTTTTGTGTCATCTGCAAATTTTGAAATTGTGCCCTGTACATCCAAATCCAAGTCATTAATATATATCAAGAAAAGCAGTGGTCCTAGTACCGACCCCTGGGGAACCCCATTGTGTACCTTCCTCCAGTCTGATAAACAACCGTTCACCACTACTCTGTTTCCTGTCACTTAGCCAATTTCGTATCCATACTGCCACTGTCCCTTTTATTCCATGGGATTCAACTTTGCTGGCAAGCCTATTATGTGACACATTATCAAACGCCTTTTAGAAGTCCATGAACACCACATCAACCGCATTGCCCTCATCAACCCTCTCTGTTACCTCATCAAAAAACTCAAGGATGTTCGTTAAACATGATTTGCCTTTAACAAATCCGTGCTGGCTTTCCTTAATTAATCCACACTTGTCCAAGTGACCGTTAATTTTGTCCCGGATTATCGTTTTCAAAAGCTTCCCCACTACAGAAGTCAAACTGACTGGCCTGTAGTTGCTGCATTTATCCTTACACCCTTTTTTTAAATAATGGTGTAAGGACATTTGCAATTCTCCAGTCCTCTGGCACCAGCCCCGTATCCAAGGAGGATTGGAAGATTATGGCCAGTACTTCCGCAATTTCCACCTTTACTTCCCTCAGCATCCTAGGATGCATCCCATCCGGTCCTGGTGACTTATCTACTTTAAGTACAGCCAGCCTCTCTCGTACCTCCTTTTTTATCAATTTTTATCCCAACCAGTGTCTCAACTACCTCCTCTTTCACCATGACTTTGGCAGCATCTTCTTCCTTGGTAAAGACAGATGCAAAGTACTCATTTGGTACCTCAGCCATGCCCTCTGCCTCCATGCGTACGTCTCCATTTTGGTCCCTAATCGGCCCCCCCATCTCTTACTACCTGTTTATTATTTATATGCCAAAAGAAGACTTTTGGATTCCGTTTTGTTAGCTGCTAATCTATTCTCATACTCTCTCTTTGCCCCTCTTATTTCCTTTTTCACTTCCCCTCTGAACTTTCTATATTCAGCCTGGTTCTCACTTGTATTCTCAACCTGACATCTGCCATACGTCCCCTTTTTCTGCTTCATCTTACTCTCTATCTCTTTCGTCATCCAGGGAGCTCTGGCTTTGGTTGCCCTACCTTTGCCCCTCGTGGGAATGTACCTCGACTGTACCCGAACCATCTCCTTTTTAAAGGCAGCCCATTGTTCGATTATAGTTTTGCCTGCCAATCTTTGATTCCAATTTACCCGGGCCAGATCCATTCTCAACCCACTGAAATTGGCCTTCCTCCAATTAAGTATTTTTACTCGAGATTGCTCCCTGTTTTTTTCCATAGCTAATCTAAACCTTATGATACTGTGATCACTGTTCCCTAAATGTTCCCGTACTGACGCTTGTTCCACTTGACCCACCTCATTCCCCAGAACCAGAATGGGAATGGTAGCATAGTGGTTATGTTACTGGACTAGTAATCCGAGAGCCCTGGACTAATAATCCAGAGATGCGAGTTCAAATCCCACCACGACAGCTGGGGAATTTAAATTCAGTTAATTAAATAAATCTGCAATAAACAGCTAGTATCAGTAATGGTGACCATGAAACTATCGGATTGTCATAAAAATCCATCTGGGTCACTAATGTCCTTTAGTGGAAGGATATCTGCCGTCCTTGCCTGGTCTGGCCTATGTGTGACTCCAGACCCACACCCTCTGAAATGGCCTAGCAAGCCACTCAGTTGTATGAAAAACAATAATAAGAATAAAACCGGACAGACCACCCGGCATCAACCTCGGGACTGGATTTGGACACGACAACGGTGCACGCAGCCCAGTCGACCCTGCAAGGTCCTCCTCACTAACACCTGGGTGTGCCAAAATTGGGAGAGCTGTCCCACAGACTAGTCAAGCATAGTCATACTCACAGAATCATACCTTTCACCCAATATCCCAGAGTCCTCCATCACCATCCTTGGGTATGTCCTGTCCCACTGGCAGGACGTACCTCGGGAGCCTACTGTCAACAAGGGCAGACGTTGACAACGAAGTCCAACACCGCCTTCAGTGTGCCAGTGCAGCCTTCGGTCGCCTGAGGAAGAGAGTGTTTGAAGACCAGGACCTCAAACCCGGTACTAAGCTCATGGTCTACAGTGATACCCACCCTGCTGTATGCCTCAGAGACATGGACCATGTACAGCAGGCACCTCAAAGCACTGGAGAGGTACCACCAATGCTGCCTCTGCAAGATCCTGCAAATCCATTGGCAGGATAGGCGCACCAACGTCAGTGTTCTTGCTCAGGCCAACATCCCCAGCATCGAAGCTTTGACCACGCTCGATCAGCTCCGATGGATGGGTCACATTGTCCGCATGCCCGATACGAGACTCCCAAAACAAGCGCTCTACTCGGAGCTCCGGCACGGCAAGAGAGCCCCAGGTGGGCAGAGGAAACGCTTCAAGGACACCCTCAAAGCCTCCTTGAAAAAGTGCAACATCCCCACCGACACCTGGGAATCCCTGGCCCAAGACCGCACAAAGTGGAGGAGAAGCATCCGGGAAGGCGCCGAATACCTCGAGTCTCTTCGCCGGGTGCAAGCGGAAGCCAAGCGCAGGCAGCGCAAGGAGCGCACGTCAACCCAAGCACCCCACCCACCTGCCCCTTCAACCACCGTCTGTCCCACCTGTGACAGAGACTGTAGGTCCCGCTTTGGACTCATCAGTCACCTGCGAACTCTTTTTTAATGTGGAAGCAAGTCATCCTTGGTTCCGAGGGACTGCCAAAGAAGAAGAAGACCGCCCTCCCTCAGCTGATGAATCAGTACTCCGCTATGTTGAACACCACTTGGAAGAAGCACTGAGAGTAGCAAGGGCACAGAATGTACTCTGGGTGGGGGACTTCAATGTCCATCATCAAGAGTGGCTCGGTAGCACCACTACTGACCGAGCTGGCCGAGTCCGAAAGGACATAGCTGCCAGACTAGGACTGCGGCAGGTGGTGAGAGAACCAACACGAGGGGAAACCTACTTGACCTCGTCTTCACCAATCTACCTGTTGCAGATGCATCCATGACCGTATTGGTAGCAGTGACCACTGCACCGACACCTGGGAATCCCTGGCCCAAGACCGCACAAAGTGGAGGAGAAGCATCCGGGAAGGCGCCGAACACCTCGAGTCTCTTCGCCGGGAGCAAGCGGAAGCCAAGCGCAAGGAGCGCACGTCAACCCAAGCACCCCACCCACCTGCCCCTTCAACCACCGTCTGCCCCACCTCTGACAGAGACTGTAGGTCCCGCATTGGACTCATCAGTCACCTGCGAACTCATTTTTAATGTGGAAGCAAGTCATCCTCAGTTCCGAGGGACTGCCTAAGAAGAAGACGACAGTCCTTGTGGAGACGAAATCTTCTTGTGTGGCACTACCACCGTGCTCAATGGCATAGATTCAGAACAGATCTAGTGGCTCAAAACTGGGCATCCATGAGGTGCTGTGGGCCATCAGCAGCAGCAGAATTGTATTCAACCAAATCTGTAACCTCATGGCCCGGCATATCCCTCGCTCGACCATTACCATCAAGCCAGGGGACCAATCCTGGTTCAATGAGGAGTGTAGAAGAGCATGCCAGGAGCAGCACCAGGCGTACCTAAAAATGAGGTGCCAACCTGGGGAAGCTGCAACACAGGACTACATGCATGCCAAACAGCGAAGCAGCATGCTATAGACAGAGCTAAGCGATCCCACAATCAACGGATCAGATCAAAGATCTGCAGTCCTGCCACATCCAGTCGTGAATGGTGGTGGGCAATTAAACAACTAAAGGGAGGAGGAGGCTCCATGAATATCCCCCTCCTCAATGATGGTGGAGCCCAGCACGTGAGTGCAAAAGAGAAGGCGTTTGCAACCATCTTCAGCCAGAAGTGCCGAGTGGATGATCCATATCGGCCTCCTCCTGAGGTCCCCACCATCACAGAAGCCAGTCTTCAGCCAATTCGATTCACTCCATGTGATATCAAGAAACGGCTGAGCGCACTGGATACAGCGTGAAGGCTCTGGGCCCTGACAACATCCCGGCTGTCGTGCTGAAGACTTGTGCTCCAGAACTAGCCACGCCTCTAGCCAAACTGTTTCAGTACAGCGACAACACTGGCATCTACCCGACAATGTGGAAAACTTCCCAGGTATGTCCTGTCCACAAAAAGCAGGACAAATCCAATCCAGCCAATTACCGCCCCATAAGTCTACTCTCAATCATCAACAAAGTGATGGAAGGTGTTGACGACAGTGCTATCAAGCGGCACTTACTCACCAATAACCTGCTCAGCAATGCTCAGTTTGGGTTCTGCCAGGACCACTCGGCTCCCGACCAAACATGGACAAAAGAGCTGAATTCCAGAGGTGAGAGTGATTGCTCTTGACATCAAGGCAGCATTTGACCGAGTGTGGCATCAAGGAGCCCTAGTAAAATTGAAGTCAGTGGGAAAACTCTCCACTGGCTGGAGTCATACCTAGCACAAAGGAAGATGGTTGTAGTTGTTGGAGGTCAATCGTCTCAGCCCCAGGACATCGCTGCAGGAGTTCCTCAGGGCAGTGTCCTAGGCCCAACCATCTTCAGCTGCTTCATCAATGACCTTCCCTCCGTCATAAGGTCAGAAGTAGGGATGTTCGCTGATGATTGCACAGTGTTCAGTTCCATTCACAACTCCTCAGATAATGAAGCAGTCCATGCCTGAATGCAGTCAGACCTGGATGACATTCAGGCTTGGGCTGATAAGTGGCAAGTAACATTCGTACCACACAAATGCCAGACAATGACTATCTCCAACAAACGACAGTCTAACCACCGCCCCATGACATGCAACGGCATTACCATCACCGAATCCCCTACCATCAACATCCTGGGGGTCACTATTGACCAGAAACTTAACTGGACCAGCCACATAAATACTGTGGCTACAAGAGTAGGTCAGAGGCTGGGTATTCTGCAGCGAGTGTCTCGCCTCCTGACTCCTCAAAGCCTTTCCACCATCTACAAGAGTGTGGTGGAATACTCTCCATTTTCCTGGATGAGTGCAGCTCCAACAACACTCAAGGAGCTCGACACCATCCAGGACAAAGCAGCCGCTTGATTGGCACCCCATCCACCACATTAAACGTTCACTCCCTCCATCACTGGCGCATTGTGTCTGCAGTGTGTACCATCTACAAGATGCACTGCAGCAACTCGCCAAGGCTTCTGCGGCAGCACCTCCCAAACCCGCGACCTCTACCACCTAGAAGGACAAGGGTAGCAGGTGCATGGGAACACCATCACCTCCAAGTTACACACTATCCTGACCTGGAAATATATCGCTGTTCCTTCATCATCGTTGGGTCAAAATCCTGGAACTCCCTCCTTAACAGCACTGTGGGAGTATCTTCACCACAAGGACTGCAGCGGTTCAAGGCGGCGGCTCACCACCACCTTCTCAATGGCAATTGGGGATGGGCAATAAATGCTGGCCTTGCCAGTGACGCCCACATCCCAGTAACGAATTTTTTTCAAAACCCAGGAATGCCTCCTTCCTCATTGTGCCGGAAGCATACTGATCAAGAAAGTTCTCCTGAACACACTTCAGAAATTCTTCCCCCTCTCTGCCCTCTACACTATTACTATCCCATTCTATATTAGGATATTTGAAGTCCCCCATTATCACTACCCTGTAGTTCTTGCACCTCTCTGTAATTTCCCTGCAAATTTGCTCCTCTATATCCATCCCACTAGCTGATGGCCTATAGGATGCACCTAGTTGTGTAATGGCACCTCTTATTTCTCAACTCTAACCAAATAAATTCTGTCCTTGACCCCTCCAGGACATGCTCTCTCTCCTTAATCAATACTGCCACCCCACCTCCTTTCTTTCCTTCCTTATCTTTCCTGAACACCTTATATCTAGGAATATTTAGTAACCAATCCTGCCCTTTTTTGAGCCAGGTTTCTGTTATCGCCACAACATCATATTCCCGTGTGTCTATTTGCGCCTGCAGCTCACAACCTTATTTACCACACTTTGTGCATTCACACACATGCACTGTAAACCTATCTTAGACCTTCTTGTATTCTCTCTTAGTCTGACCCCACCTAATACCGTGCTATTTCATACTCTAGTGTTATCTGTCTCTCCAATCCTTTGTGCACCTTGTTTCTCCTTTCAAATTAGTTTAAACCCTCCCCAGCAGCACTTGTAAACCCCCCCACGAGGACGTTGGTCCCGGCTCTGTTGAAGTGCAACCAGTCCGTTCTGTGCAGGCCCCACCTCCCCCAGAACCGGTCCCAATGTCCCAGGAATCTAAAGCCCTCCCTCCTGCACTATCTCTCCAGCCACGCATTCATCTGCTCTACCCTCCTATTTCTATACTCACTAGCTTGTGGCACCGGGAGTAATCCGGAGATTACTACCTTTTGAGGTCCTGCTTTTTAATCTCTTTCCTAGCTCCCTAAAATCTGCCTGCAGGACTTCATCCCTCTTTCTACCTATGTCGTTGATACCGTTATGGACCACGACACTCTAGACACAAAAGGCATCAAGGGGTATGGGGAGAGAGCGGGAATATGGTATTGAGATAGAGGATCAGCCATGATCATATTGAATGGCGGAGCAGGCTCGAAGGGCCGAATGGCCTACTCCTGCTCCTATTTTTCTATGTTTCTGTGAGTCAGTATTGAGTCAGTTTGTTCTTGGCCGATGATAATGTAGTGGATGCTATGAATTAAAAAAAAACACAGCCAAGGGCCTCACTGTTTCCCATCCAGTGGCGCCTGGGTTAGGGAGGATAAAATGAGGCAGAGACCCTCTCCTGATTGCTGTTTTAGCACATTCAGACTTTCACATTGTGAGTATAGGAACACTTAGCCAGGTGACACTGCACAGGGTTTTGTGTCATATCACACACAGCAGTAATTTTGGTAAGCTTTGTCCTATTTCAGGGCAGCACACCGTGTTGGACTACACCAAGGGTGAGAATTGGAGAGAAGACTAGATAAATCAGGATGTATCTAAATGAGGTTTTAAAACCATGTGCACTGTAGGAGGTCAGGAGTTTTGAGTTCCTGGGCAATAGGTTGGAGTAAGGATGTCCGGCTGAGTCTACAGACTCTTGTAGTTTGTCATCTGAATCCCTCCGATTTACTTCCTGACGCATAAATTTTCTATATGACGATAAATAGCACACTCTGAAACAAAAGCACGCAGTAAATTAGTGCTTGCTAAACCTTTTAAGCCTCTGTATCGCATTAACATAACTGTAATTTTTTAATTTATGGATGAAATTTAATGCATTCCAAAGACTGACTGGCTCAGATTTATATTCCACTCGTGGCACTGACCGCAACCTGCTCCTGTCACCAGTGAGTTATCCGGTCAGTTCACTGGTCAGATGTAAATCTTGTTTCATGGCTCTTGATGTAGTCTCTGCACTTTACAAGAAAGATTCACATGTATAATTTTTTTAAAGCAGATACCATGTTAATTTGAGGCTTTTAATCCAAGCTCGTAATGTTGTCTGAAAGTGCCATTCACTGCCTTGCTGTCGTACTTCCACTCCGCAATAACGTTTATTTCCCAGGATCTGCTCCCCGCTCCTAAAGGCGCTGACTCTATTTGGTACAGTTCCACAGACCCAGCCGCCCTCAATACTTTGCCAAAGACGCCAGTCCCTATGCGTGAACGTTGAGTACCAAGTGTTGATTAATAATTTACTGCATTGAAACAGGCCATTCATAGAAACATAGAAGATAGGAGCAGGAGTAGGCCATTCGGCCCCTCGAGCCTGCTCCGCCATTCAATGCGATCATGGCTGATCATCCAAATTCACTACCCTGTCCCTGCTTTCTTCCCATATCCCGTGATCCCTTTAGCCTTAAATATATCTAACTCCTTCTTGAATATATTTAATGAATTGGCCTCAACTGCCTTGTGTGGTAGAGAATTCCACAGGTTCACCACTCTCTGGGTGAAGAAATTCCTCCTCATCTCAGTCCTAAATGGCTTACCCCTTATCCTTAGACTGTGACCCCTGGTTCTGGACTCCCCCGCCATCGGGAACAGCCTTCCTGCATCTAGTCTGTCTAGTCCTGTTAGAATTTTATAAGTTTCAATGAGATCCCCTCTCATTCTTCTAAACTCTAGCGAATATAAGCCTAATCGACCCAATCTCTCTCATATGTCATTCCTGCCATCCCAGGTATCAGTCTGGTGAATCTTCGCTGCACTCCCTCCATGGCAAGAACATCCTTCCTCAGGTCTAACTGGCCCATGCCGGTGTTTATGCTCCACACGAGCCTCTTCCCACCCTACGTCTCACCCCATCAACATATCCTTCTATTCCTTTCTCCCTCATGTGTTTATCTAGGTTCCTCTTGAATGCTTCTCTGCTATTCGCCTCAACCACTCCCTGTGGTACCGAGTTCCACATTCTCACCACTCTCTGGGTAAAGAAATTTATCATGAAATTCCTATTGGCTTTATTGGTGACTCTTATATTTATAACCCCTAGTTTTGATCTCCCTCGCAAGTGGAAACATCTTCTCTGTCTACCCTATCAAACCACTTCATAATTTTAAAGACCTCTATCAGGTCACCCCTCAGCCTTCTCTTTCCTAGAGAAAAGAGCCCCAGCCTGTTCAGTCTTTCCTGATAGTTAAAACCTCTCAGTTCTGGTATCACTTCACCAATGACTCGCTGCACAATTAAGTTGTAAGGCTGCTCACTACTGGCAAACGGCACTGTAGAAGATTGTTTTTTATCAGCTTGTATTTATTGTTTGTCTAGAATAGCCATCAGGGGAGTGACTTTTTACAGAAATAAGCCTGGATACATGCGAGTTGGATGGTAACAGTCCCATGTGGTTTATTTTGTGTAAACTACTGGCCTTGAATGAGTTTTCACACTCGTTCCCTTTCACCCATTGGCAGAATAAAAATGCAAAAGTCAGTGGGTTGTGGTTAATCTGAATACTAGTGCTCGCAGAAGCGAATGACTTGACGGTAGTTTTTTTTCAGATAAATCCAGAATGCCAATACTACCGTCAAACATCCACTGGACTTAGCAGATGGTGTAACATCTCCGCTAAAGGGCAGCAACTCCAACAGTGCAGCACTCCGTCCGTACTGCACTGGAGCGTCAGCCTAGATGATGTGCTCAAGTCCCGTTCGCCCATCGCCTCTGTGCTTGCTGACCTACAACGTGGTCCAGCAACGCCTCGATTTTAAAATTCCCATCCCCTTGTTTTCAAATCACTCCATGGCCTTGTCCCTCCTTATCTCCCCCAGTTCCTGCCGATCTCTGCGCTCCTCCAATTCTGGCCTCTTGAGCATCCCAGAATTTCATTGCTCCGCCATTGGCGGCTGTGCCTCCAGCTGCCTGGGCCCTAAGCTCTGGAATTCCTTCCCCAAGTCTCTCTACCTCTCTCTCCTCCTTTAAGATGCTCCTTAAAATCTACATCATATACCCTAATATGAAAATATCAACGGGATTAGACAAAGTCAACATGGATTTATGAAAGGGAAATCGTGTTTGACAAACCTACTGGAGTTTTTTGAGGATGTAACTGGTAGAATAGATAAGGGAGAACCAGTTGATGTGGTGTATTTGGATTTTCAGAAGGCCTTTGATAAAGTCCCACATAAGAGGTTAGTGTGCAAAATTAAAGCACATGGGATTGGGGGGTAATATACTGGCATGGGTTGAAAATTGGTTAACAGACAGGAAACGGAGAGTAGGAATAAATGGGTCTTTTTCGGGGTGGCAGGCGGTGACTAGTGGGGTACACTATATATAGCAATGATTTGGATGAGGGAACCAAATGTAATATTTCCAAGTTTGCTGACGACAAAACTAGGTGGGATTGTAGTTGTGAGGAGGATGCAAAGAGGCTTTAAGGTGATTTAGACAAGTTGAGTGAGTGGGCAAATACATGGCAGATGCAGTATAACGTGGATAAATGTGAAGTTATCCACTTCGGTAGGAAAAACAGAAAGGTAGAGTATTATTTAAATGGTGATAGATTGGGGAACTGCTGATGTACAAAGGAACTTGGGTGTCCTTGTACACCAGTCACTGAAAGCAAACATGCAGATGCAGCAAGCAGTTAGGAAGGCAAATGGTATGTTGGCCTTCATTGCAAGAGGATTTGAGTACAGGAGCAAGGATGTCTTACTACAGTTAAGAGGTCGCACAACACCAGGTTATAGTCCAACAGTTTTATTTGAAATCACAAGCTTTCGGAGCTATCGATTGCTCCTTCCTCAGGTGAAGTAAATTAGATACAGAATCGCCAAAGCATATATAGATAGAAAACAAAGCATGTGTACCTTACAATTGCAGACCACTAAATTAAATCATCCTGACTATCTGCCGAGGTGTGATAAAGTTAATTAAGTCAGCCAGGAAGGTACCACATCAAAGACATAGCAAGATACAACTGAGACAATGAGGTGTAGTCGCAGGGGTTCTAACGTGTCAAAAGCTGCCGTCTGTATGTAAAACGAAAAGCTTTAAAATTTTTACTTTTTTACTGGGAAAATTTTTACTTTTTTACTGGGAATCACATCTGTGAACAAGCTAATGACGACTCGAGTCCGGGTCACGTCATGTATCGTGACTACAGTTATACAGGGCCTTGGTGAGACCACACCTGGAGTAGTGTGTGCAGTTTTGGTCTCCTTACCTAAGGAAAGGATATACTTGCCATTGAGGGAGTGCAGCGAAGATTCACCAAACTGATTCCTGGGATGGCAGGACTGTCGGATGAGGAGAGATTGGGTCGACTAGGCCCAATGAGAGGGGATCTCATTGAAACGTATAAAATTCTGACCGGGCTAGACAGACTGGATGCAAGGAGGATGTTTCCTCTGGCTGGGGGGTCTAGAACGAGGGGTCACAGTCTCAGGATACGGGGTAGGACATTTAGGACTGAGATAAGAAGAAATTTCTTCACTCAGAGGGTGGTGAACCTGTGGAATTCTCTACCACAGGAGGCTGTGGAGGCCAAGTCACTGAATATATTTAAGAAGGAGATAGATAGATTTCTAGACACAAAAGGCATCAAGGGGTATGAGGAGAGAGCGGGAATATGGTATTGAGATAGAGGATCAACCATGATCATATTGAATGGCGGAGCAGGCTCGAAGGGCCGAATGGCCTACTCGTGCTTCTATTTTTCTATGTTTCTATGCTTCTGTGTCCTTAAGTGTCAAATTTTGTTTGATAACGCTCCTGTGAAGCGCCTTGGGATGCTTTACTAAGTTAAAGACGCGATATAAATGCAACAGGCTACAGGAGTGGTGCCAGAGGATTGGAGAACTGATAACGTTGTGCCATTGTTTAAAAAGGAAGGAAGGGATAAACCGAGCAATTACAGGCCAGTTAGTTTAACCTCGGTAGTGGGCAAATTACTGGAATCAATTCTGAGGGACAGTATAAACCTTCATTTAATCAAGGACAGTCGGCATGGTTTTGTTAAGGGAAGGTCGTGTCTGACTAACTTGATTGAATTCTTTGAGGAGGTAACAAGGAGGGTCGATGAGGGCAGTGCGTTTGATGTAGTCTACATGGATTTTAGCAAGGCTTTTGACAAGGTCCCACATGGCAGGCTGATCAAAAAAGTAAAAGCCCATGGGATCCAAGGGAGTGGCAAATTGGATCCAAAATTGGCTCTTTGGCAGGAAGCAAAGGGTAATGGAAGCGACTGGAAGGCTGTTTCCAGTGGGATTCCACAGGGCTCCCTACTCGGTCCCTTACTTTTTGTAGTATATATTAATGATTTAGGGGGCAATGATAAAGACATTTGCAGATGATACAAAAATTGGCCGTGTGGTTGACAGTGAGGAGGAAAGCTTTAGACTGCAGGAAGATATCGACGAACTGGTCAGTTGGGCAGAAAAGTGGCAAATGGAATTCAATCCGGAAAAGTGTGAGGTAATGCATTTGGGGAGGGGCAATAAGGCAAGTGAATACACAATTAATGGGAGGATACTGAGAGGTGTGGAGGAACAGAGGGCCCTTGGAGTGTATGGCCACAGATCCTTAAAGGTAGCAGGACAGGTCGATAAAGTAGTTAAAGAGGCATACGGAATGCTTTCTTTCATTAGCCGAGGCAGAGAATATAAGAGCAGGGAAGTTATGCTAGAACTGTATACAACACTGGTTAGGCCACAGCTTGAGTACTGTGTGCAGTTCTGGTCACCACATTACAGGAAAGATGTGATTTCACTGGAGAGGGTGCAGAGGAGATTTACGAGGATGTTGCCAGGACTGGAAAACTTCAGCTATGAGGAAAGATTGGATAGGTTGGGGTTGTTTTCCTTGGAACAGAGGAGGCTGAGGTGAGATTTAATTGGGATATATAAAATTATGAGGGGCCTAGATAGAGTGGATAGGAAGGACCTATTTCCCTTAGCAGAGGGGTCAAGAACCAGGGGACATAGATCTGTTCTGACGAAGGGTTTCGACCTGAAACGTTAACTCTATTTCTCTCTCCACGGATGTTGCCTGGCCTGCTGAGTTTTTCCAGTGTTTTCTGTTGTTGTTTCAATTTTCCAGCATCCGCAGTATTTTGCTATCGACATAGATTTAAAGTAGTTGGTAGAAGGATTAGAGGGGAGATGAGGAAAAAAAATTTCACCCAGAGGGTGGTGGGAGTCTGGAACTCACTGCATGAGAGGGTGGTAGTGGCAGAAACCCTCATCACATTTAAAAAGTACTTGGATATGCACTTGAAGGGCCGTAACCTACAGGGCTACGGACCAAGAGCTGGAAGGTGGGATTAGGCTGGCTAGCTCTTTTTTGACCGGCGCGAACACGATGGGCCGAATGGCCCCCTTCTGTGTCGTAATTTTTCTATGATATGTTATTGTTGAGGCAGGCTTGAAGCCCAAACCTTCTGACTCATAGAATCATAGAAGGAGGCCATTTGGCCCATTGTGCCTATGCCAGCTCTTTGAAAGAGGCGAGAGTGTTACGACTGAGCCAAGTCTGACGCTTCTTGATTCCGGTGCTGCACTGCATTAATTTAGCACAGAAACTGACTCTGCAATGAAATAATAATACCCCCCCGACCCCCATTTTGGTTCAGTGGCCGTTCAGATAAATTGCCTCCCATTGTACTTTTAAGAAAAGTTGCTATAAAAGAAATCATTTTTACTAAAAGTTTAAAAAAAATATTTTCTTGCAGCAAAGAGCAAGGCCCAACGCCGACTGAAAAGAAGAAGAAAGGGAAAAGGAAAAGTGGTGGTCCGGGGGAGAATTCCGAACAGGAGCAGTCGGCAGCAAAGGCATCTCAGGCCGGAGAGGAGCTAACGGACGCACAGGTAAAGCTGGTAACTGCAGCCAGAGACCCCTCCCCCAGGCTGTCCAGGTGAACTGAGAGGTTTATGGGCTCTGACGGGGATTGGAAGGGAGGAAGGGGACATGAAGAGAAGTAGTAACTCAAAACTTCAACCAATAGGTATTAGGTTGAAATGTAGCTGGTACTAGTAGATATAGGCATTTATAAAAAACTGGCACAGTTAGCAATTGCACTGCCCAGTGTGATACCGGACCACACGGACCGGGAGTGACAATGGACCACACGGACCGGGAGCGATGCTGGGCTGCATGAACCAGAGAAGATGCCGGGTTTGACCCCTGGTTTGTGCTGTTAGCTGATGTCTGCCAACAGTGTTCTGGTACAACAATTGGACGCTGTGTTGTTGGGTTAAGCAGGAGAAAATCAGCCTGGTGAATATCCAGTGATGAATGTCCAATGGTGGAAAGTGTACGTGTGTGAACAAGATCAGACTTAGTTGGGACGGTCCAGCTGTTCACATCGCCCCATCTCACTGAACTGGGAAAGTCCCCCAGGAATTGGAATGCGCAGGAAGAGCAAGTGTTGTATCTAGCGTCTCATGTTATTGTCTGAACAGGGAGCCCATAAACCTCTTGATGCCCGCGGATTGACCTAACCTCATGAAATTTCTGCCTCAAAATCCTTGCAACATGTAACTTAAAATGCATTCCTCAGAACTGTTATAGTTTGAGAGGGTCCGTCTTTCTCATGAGCTGTTAAGCCGAGGCCCCGTCTGTCCTCTCGGATGCATGTAAAAGATCTCGTGGCATTATTTCGAAGAAGAGCAGGGGAGTTCTCCCCGATGTCCTGGCCAATATTTATCCCTCAACCAACATCACTAAAACAGATTATGTGGTCATTATCACATTACTGTTTGTGGAATCTTGCTGTGTGAAAATTGACTGCCGCGTTTCCTACATTACAACAATGACTACACTTCAAAAAGTACTTGATTGGCTGTAAAATGCTATGGGACGTCCTGAGGTCGTGAAAGCCGCGATGTAAGTGGGAGTCCTTTTTGCAAAACTGAAAGAGAAAAACATCCAAATTTTCAAGGGTTTGATGAAGTTTGCTGCTTGCTCTTTCTGGTTGTGAGTTACTGATCACACCTGCAGTGGTCACTCGTTCTCAGCGATCAGCTTCGTAGCTGACGCTGTGCGTGTGTGATGGGAGGGGAAAAGCACTCAGTTGGGAGGGGCTATCGGAACGAGAGTGCTAAAGGTAAACATGAAATCTGTGTTGGAAGAGATTGGTTCTGGCCTGGGTGGTGTGTTAGGGAGTGGTTGAGCACTGCGTTTGGTCTCTGAGCACGGGCAGTGTGTGGGTTTCTTGCTGTTGCTTTGCTGATGTTGAGTGAGCAGATCTTGTGTCACCGCGAGTCTTTAAGTTGTCAGTTCACCTCTGGGTGACAATGGAAGAATATTTCTCAATTTAATAGTGAACGGGACCGGTGAGAGAAAAATAGCCCAAAATGTCAGAAACTGTCTTTTCTTTCTACAAATTCTGACTGTGTTTCTAGCACTTAGTTTTTATTTGGCATTTGCAGTTCTTTTTATTTTGTTATTTCTGCCTTGAATTCCTTGCGTGTACAGCCGTATGTTGAAGTGGAGATGTTTGCTCAGTGAAATGGAGTGTGCTGTGTTTTTATTTTGTAGCCATGATTCTGCCACGACACTCGAGTTTGAATAACCTGATGTAACGGGTATGTTTTAAGTTCTGGCACAGCTGTCTGTGTGCGTGTGCGCGACACGGTGATGCAGTGAGCTGAGCCGTAGAGTACTGGGACTCTGCTTTATTCTCTGAATGGCAAATTCTGAGTCAAGCTGGGAAAGCGAGCAAAGTGGGGAGAAAAGTGAATGAATCTCATTCAGATTCCAGGTTATGTCCAGAACCTGTTCCCAAATGATTGAACTCGAATGGGTATTTCCCTAGATGGTGTCGTAAGGGGCAACTATGAGAAACGTGACTGTATCTGGGGAGCAAGATGTCGTTGGCAGATGCAGAGTTTTGGATGAGCTGAAGTTTATGAAGGGTGCAAGGTAGGACTTCAGCCAGGAGAGCAATGGAATAGTCAAGTCTGGAGGAGCCAAAGGCACAGATGAGGGTTTTGGCAGCAGTTAGGCTGCGGCGATGGCAGTCTTATAGAGGTGGAAGTAGACGGTCTTGGTGGTGGAGAGGATATGGGTCGTTCGGAAGCTCTGCTCCGAACAATCTGGTTCAAGCTGAAATAGTGCTTGGGGAGTTGGTTGGAATTGGCGGTAGGAGTTCGGAGAATGTGGGGGGGTGGGGGGTGCGGGTGATGATTATGGCCTTCCCAATATTTAACTATTTTCAGAGAGTATCATCCTTCACAGTTGATGTTTATATTCGCCAGTCTGTAACAGGCTTGTCTGGCCTCTGGGTTGTTTCAGTAATGAAAGGTATTTTTATGTGGACAGGTCGCTTCCTGGACTCGTTTACCACCCCCCCCGCCCCCACCAGGAGGGTGGTGTGCTGCCTTTAGTCTGGCTCCTACCTTTCAGCCTGTTTGGCTTGAGTGTCCCTATCTTAAGTTATAATCACACCGGCATAACTCTCAGGGTCATGGGAACACGCAGACCTTCCCACGCGTCGAGGTGTCTGGAGCAGCATGTACAGATTTAAAAATCCCCCACCCAGTCACGATTCTGAATTCTGTGTATTCCTTTCTGAATTCCTTTCATTCTGCATCTCCTCATTCGTTCAGGAACAGAGCTTTCATAGAATCGGAGAATGCTACAGCACAGAAGGAGGCCATTCGGCCCATCGTGCCTGTGCCGGCTCTTTGGTAAAGCTATACAACTCGTCCCACTCCGCCCCCTTTTTCCCCATAAACCTGCAGATTTCTCCCCTTCAAGTGTTCCTTTGCTCTCTCCTTTCCCCAACCCTCCTTTTTTTCTGCCGACGATGCTGATCCATGTTGAGGTCCAATTCCACAGGAACAGACGACCCTCTGACACCTCATCCAATGTGGCCATTGTTGACGAGCCTAGAATACTGAGTGTCAGCGGGCTATCTGATTTGGGGGGTGAGGGGGATGGCAATTATAGCTGGGTCCAATCCTGTCCGCTACTAGTTTGTGAGCAGGAGTCCAGCCGCACCGGCCCTCGCTTACCCCGTCGGTTGCGTAGGGGTGCTGAGGTCAGTTGTAGAACCCTTTTTTTGGCTGAGACCAGCGGGGATTGAACCTGAGGTCCTGCTGGTTTGTGAGACTCGATTCCACACTGGGCAATGCATTTACACATGGAGCCATTAAAAAAGAGCTGTGTTGTTTAGAATGAACATCGGTGTGTGCGTTTTGTCTAGTTACAGTCTGGTTAGCGCATGGACTTGTTAAAACTCCTGATCCTTGACTGAATTTGTGAGCGTCTGTGTTGATGTTGTGGTGTTACTTCAATCGTGCAAGTTCTCCCTTTACGCGGACTTTATTGTAAGTCCATTGCCGTTCCCTAGAGCTGTGGTGCTAAGTAAGTAACGAGTGGATGACTCCCCACCGGAAAGGCTAATGAAGTTTTGAGAAAAAATGGTCTGGTGTGATCTCTCGCGTTCTTGGGTCTGTGCCTGCAAGAGTGTCTGCGTAGAAGCTGTCCTTGCAGCTGCTGTTTGATGCAACATCTGTGCTGTTCACATCTGCTTGGCAAATGAATCTGTTGCACCGTTTCCAAGACTTTGGTCTTGGGAGTAACAAATTGGAGCAAGATTGGATGGGTTCTACAGGTGAGAGAAAAATTCATACAGTGGCTGGTAACCTGCTGGGGAAAGTGGTTATACATTGCTGGTGTTTATGGCATGTTGTAATATCTTGACCACCTGGTGTCATGGTTCCAGGGAAGCTGCAAAATGATTCAGTTGAAAAGATTATTGAAGACTTCAACGGCCCAATTCTTCCCGTGCATGCTCTCCTTTTTCTAAATTACCATCTGCAGCATCTTGGGGCTGGACACCTGAGGATGAACTGGGGCTTATATAATGGTGGGGTTGGGAGGTGGGTCTCACTGGATGCCCTGGAACCTGTTGCCCCAGATGTTCTGTCTTAAGAGTTTGGGGTAAAATCTGACCCGAGCTGATTATTCATAACAAGGGTTAGTCTTGGCCTGATTTATCAGATTTTGCGTTCAGGCCTAGAGAGAGCCAGCTAAATCTTGGCCTGGCCTGCCTCTTGGCGGCTCCTTTATTTCTTCAGAGGAATCTGTGAAAGTTGCTAGCTTCAGAGAGATTGTGTCTCTTTCTGTCCCATTTTGTATCTCTTGTTGATCTTGCAAGTCCTGACTGTTTTGGAATTGTTCATCGATCGTACTGTTTAATTCATACCAAGTCCCGTTCACCCCTGGGCACACTGACCTACATTGGCTCCTGGTCTGCCTCGATTTTTAAAATTCTCATCCTTGTTTTCCATGGCATTTCTGTAACCTCCTCCAGTCCTACAACCCTCCAAGATCTCTGCTCTCCTCTAATTCTGGTCTCTTGTGCATCCCCGATTTTAATCGCTCCACCATTGACGGCTGTGCCTTCAGCTGCCTAAGTCCTAAGCTCTGGCATTCCCTCCCTAAACCTCTCTGCCTCTCTCGCCTCTTTTAAGACGCTTCTTCAAAAGTTTAGTCAAAGAGGTAGGTTTTGTCACCTGTCCTAAAATCTCCTTATGTGGTTCGGTGTAAATTTTGTTGTTAACGCTCCTGTGAAGCGCCTTGGGACGTTTTACTACGTTAAAGACGCTGGATAAATACAAGTTGTTGTTTCCTTATTGTCATTCCGGTTTGCACAGTCTCGCTGTTGTGGAAAATCTTCAGGTTAAATTTTAAAACTTGACTCTGTAGAATAATCCTTGGGAAAGATTCTGGAAAGTTCAATGGTACATAGGAACAGGAGTAGATCATACAGCCCCTCGAGCCTGTTCCACCATTCAGTTGGATCATGGCTGATCTGTACCTCAACTCCATTTACCCACCTTGGTTCCATATCCCTTAGTAACCTGACCCAACAAAAATCTTATCAATCTCCGTTTTGAAATTTTCCATTGACCAGTGGCCATTGTGCAGGTCCGGACCACTGACCGTTCCAGAGTGAGTACAAGGCTTGCCTCTTGGTTGCAGCAGTGACTGGAAATGTGATCCATGTAAACAGCGTTATTTTGCCGATGAACCCGGAAGCTTTTTGGTTGGTAGTTCAAGGAAGGTCTGCCATGAATTGGATGTTTCTTGAATGGGGAATGGGAGATGGAGCAGGAGAAAATGGATTGAGTTCGATGCTGGAGTCTGGAAAGGAATGACTTGAAAATGGGATGATCTTGTTACAGTGCCAGCCTGTACTCTCAGTCTAAGTGAGAAGTTTTTGGATCACCTCTTTGGTAAGTGCCTAAAGATCATCATCGTCCTATGGATTATCTGGCGAAGCCAACAGTTGGGACTGTTGAGAATTTCCAAGATGGCCATCAGCAGCCGGAAGTTCTCCTGACGAAGTGTAACAGTGAGGCACTGCTCCAAATCTGGTTGCAAAGCACCAAGTCGCTTTAAAAGTTGGAGTGAAAGTACTTTTAGAACCTGATAGCTGACAAAAGTGCTGCTAACCTCGTTAGCCTCTGTGCCAGGTTTGGTTGAAATTGGTCGTGTTGCCAGAAGTTGCTGTGACAGAAAGACAAACACCGATTGCTATACCTTGTCCCGTGTTGCTGGGCTTTTCGTGTTTGGGGTAGCGGGTCCATCTGAAGGGTGCCCTGGTCTGGAGAGCATCTCAGAAATGTGAAGGTTTTTACCTTAAATATATTGGAGAGGGTGGATTTGGGGGATTAACATTTGGAGATTGACATGGTTTAATTAAAGTGAGAAGTCGCACAACACCAGGTTATAGTCCAACAGTTTTATTTGAAATCACAATCACAATGATTTCAAATAAACCTGTTGGACTATAACCTGGTGTTGTGCGACTTCTCACTTTTGTCCACCCCAGTCCAACACCGGCATCTCTGCATCATGGTTTAATTAGTCATAGTTTTAATATGACTGTTCTCATGCCATGTGCTGAATTGTAAGTTTGCAGAATACAACAGCCAATGCCAACAATCAAGAAAGACTAAAGATGCTGGGGCTCTTTCCTCTAGAAAAGAGATGGCTGACCCGATGATAGGTCTTTAAAATGATGAAAGGGTTTGATAGGGGAGACGTAGAGAGGATGTTTCCACTTGCGGGTGAGACCAAAACTAGGGGTCATAAATATAAAATAGTCACCAATAAATGCAATAGGGATTTTGGGAGAAACTTCTTTACCCAGAGAGTGGTTAGAATGTGGAACTTGCTACCACAGGGAGTGGTTGAGGCAAATAGGATAGATGTATTTAAGCTAGATAAGCACATGAGGAAGAAAGGAATAGAAGAATATGCAGATAGGGTTAGATGAAGAGAGGTGGGAGGAGGCTCATGTGGAGCATAAACACTGGCATCGACCAGTTGGGCCGAATGGCCTGTTTCTGTGCTGTGGATTCTATGTTGTGTAACACTATAGTGCCATTGATCCAGTCCATGATCTTAATACTGTTATTTAGGGTAGACAGTTATATAGTTTAATTGTACCAGGAGTGAAGACTTGTGCTGTAATCTCCGATTATTCATCACCTTTATTTCAACTATGCACACTTCCAGTTAAAGGACACGCATTTGTTTGTTGCAGCTAATTGGGGATATGTGTGAAAGTACAGCCATTACTGTCAGTTGATTGGGGGGGAGGTGGTGATAGAGGGTCTATTTTCAGGAGCACGACTTCATTATTATGCTTCCCTGACCCCCAGGAGTGCTGGAATTTGTGTTGAGGAAGTTGGTTGATGTGAGCAGGATTTTTTTTTAACTTGCCTATGTTAACTTTCAAAGGACCCATTGTAACTGGAAGACCAGCTGGAATCAACAAACCGTCTCAAGAAGTAGCCTACACCCTCAGAAATTGAGCGGACATTAGGAATGGGATCGTAGGGCAGGAAGAGTACAAGTGTGGCTGTAGACAATTGGAGTTGCCGAGGAATGATTGGTGATGCAGAGAGGTAGTTATTGGGCTCTCTAAACCGGGCAGGTTTTTGCCTTTTATCAGCCAGCCAAAGCCCCAAACCAATCACCCCTTGGTGAGTGAAGCGTTCCCGCCTTGACCCAGCCCTCCCGCCCAAGCTAAGCTATGTAGATTGTGTTTAGTGTAGTTGTGACAGTTTCTGAGATGCTGTCTTAATGACGCAAGTTTCTTGTTTGTTTGGTAGAAGCGACGATCAGGCCGTCAAGTAAAACGAAGGAAGTACAATGAAGACTTGGACTTCAAAGTTGTCGATGATGCCGGTGAAACAATTGCTGTACTGGGAGCAGGGCGGATTTCTCCGAACTCTGGGTCCTCACAGAAAGGAAACCAGACGACGGTAAGATGTTTAAGTAGAGAGCAGATAGGGACATCACTAAACCAATGGACCTTTTGGGGAGGGTGTGGGCCATGTTTTCAGGGGATTCAAGTAATTAGCACTCCATTCCGTCTGAGGAACATAATGTGGGAGAGTGGAGCACAAAGTTTCCACAAAATGGCTGGCTGTTAGCGATGGGTGTGTATAATGATCCCTTCCAATGAGGTGTAGGGTCAAGTTAGGAGCTCTTAGACTGAGCGCAGTTGTGGTAAAGGCTAAAGGTTTTCTTTTGGTCCACACTTGAATTCGAAGTGGTGCCCAGATAGATCCATGTTTTTGCTGATAAAATGGCTTTAGGGATGAATAATTGGAGCAGACGTGCAGATTGGACTCTGGATTTGTTTGTTGGACTGTGGAATCGGATCCCTGTTGGTGTACGGCCCCGGTGTCTGTCTTTCTGTCCGTGTTTATGGAGTATTGCGTCAGTGACTGTATGCAGTGGTCCTCCTTACCACAGGAGCTCCTTCATCCATAATCCGATGACTACACTGAATGGCAAGGCAGTCTAGGTATTCTGATGGATTTTAGTGTAACCTCAATAACGTCAATGGATTTGCACCAAATTTAATGTTAGAGACTTCTGGCGAAATTCAGGATGACTCTGCACTGTGTTAGTTCTTGGTGTTCCGTGAGTAACTTGAGAAATGTTCCATGGTGTTGATAGAGCTTTTCAGTCTGTGTAGATTCTCAACATATAAAATAGGGCCATTGTGTAAAGTTCAAGAAGTCTTGTCAAATTAGGTTTGATCATCTCAATGACTCCAAGCATCTGTCATCCAGATAGTCTAAGAGCATTGGACTAAAGCTTGACATGATTGTCATACACAGATGTGTTAACTTTTAACACATTTTTGGCACATTTTTGACCATGTGGACTGGGTGGGGACTATCAGTGATCTAGTAATCTTATTGAGGGTTCCCTACAAGTCAAGTGTGCTAAGAGCCAATGCATAGGTTCGGATTGGTTTTGAAATGTGGCTCGCAGGAGTGACACACCTGAGTACTGCTATACCTTTCATATCGCTCAGTCTCTGTCATAATGAACTTACCCATGTGCTTGTTCAGCTGCCGAGGCCCTAAACCTGGAATTCCCTCCCTCAACTTCTCCGCCTCCCTACTTCTCTTTCCTCCTTTAAGACACTCCTTAAAACCTACCTCTTTGACCAAGCCTTTGGTCACCTGTACTAATATCTCCTTATGTGGCTCGGTGTCTGATTACGCTCCTGTGAAGCACCTTGGGACGTTTTACTATGTTAAAGGCGCTATATAAATGCAAGTTGTTGTTGTACGGTGCCGGCTCTGACCAGTTCCATCCTAAAATGGCAATCAGGGTCCTATGTAGGTCATAGTCTTTGATTTGCATATTAAAAGGGCGCTTTGGCAGTGCAGTGGTCCGCTCTTGTAAACGGGCAGCGGGCGGCGTGTTGGCAATAATGGGGCGGTAATTATACTGATCCCACACAGCTGTTACTGCCCCGTTAATGCTGATTTTGGCAAGTTAAAATCGACTCCGTGGTGTTGTACGGAGTGTTCAGCTCGCCTTTAATGCCTCAAACTGTACCTAGTCATTATAATGGTCAGAACGTTTGATATTTTGTGCAGATGTAGTAGGATTAGAGACAATATTGGTGTCTGCTGTTTAATTTGAGATTGTTTCTGTCTTCCTAAAACCTTCTTAGTGAGAAACTAGGTGGATGGCCAAGGCTGCCAGTGCAGGGCAAGAAATAATAATTGGGGGACACCAAGCTTAGAGTTTAAAAGCTCGTAGATTGCAGATGGATGGGAAAGCTGAGTGAGGGAGGGTTTCAAATCCTGAGAGAGAACGAGGGTAGGAGAAATAGATTCTGGCCTTAATTTTAGCACATGGAGGATGTACAGAGAGGTGTGTGCACAGGGTTGGGATCAATGTTCCCTCTAATTTTTTTTCTGTGCGCGGTCCCTTTAACTGGCAGCGCAGCCCATTCAAATTTCCGCGTACGCGCAGCTTCTTCCATTGAAAAGTCGGTGAGCGGCCTGCGCGGGACCTCCAGACCGCTGCATGGTCATGCAGCTTAGCGGGAACGTTGGTGAGGCTGTGTTTGGATCTTGGGGGGAACAAGAGAGGAGAGTTCAGAGGAGCAGTGGCCAAGTGGTGATAGAATGGGGAAAGGCAAGGAAGGTAGGGGCGTGGGGAAAGGGAGAGATTGGAGGCTGACAGTTAAAGAACATTTTTTTTCTAGTACAATAGCAAAATACTGCGGATGCTGGAAATCTGAAATAGCAACAGAAAATGCTGGAAACACTCAGCAGGCCAGGCAGCATCCGTGGAGAGAGAAACAGAGTTAACATTTCAGGTCTGGGACCCTTCATCAGAACTGGAGAACAGATATTAAGCAGGTGCAGAGACAGGGAGAGGTGGGGGGGTGGGGTGGGGTGGAGGGGAGGAAGGAACTGAAGAAGCATTCTGTACTAAGGTAAGAGGCAGGAAAGATAAAATGTTGTAAATGGGGATGGCAAAATCATACAGCCTGAAAAATGGGAGCAGGGGTTATAGTTTGAAATTGTTGAACTCAATGTTGAGTCCAGAAGGCTGTTAAGTGCCTAATCGAAAGATGAGATGCTGTTCCTCGAGCTTACGTTGAGCTTCATTGGAACAATGTAAGAGGCCGAGGACAGAGAGATCAGAGTGGGAGTGAAGTGGAGAATTAAAGTGACAGGCGACCGGAAGCTCAGGGTCACCCTTACGGACTGAATGGATGTGTTCCGCAAAGCGGTCGCCCAATCTGCATTTGGTCTCCCCAATGTAGAGGAGACCGCATCGTGAGCAGCGAATACAGTATACTAAATTGCAGGAAGTACAAGTAAATCACTGTTTCACCTGGAAGGGGTGTTTGGGGCCCTGGACAGTGGGAAGGGAGGAGGTAAAAAGGCAGGTGTTGCATCTCCTGCGCTTCCACGGGAAGGTGCCGGGCGCGGGGGAAGGGCTGTTAGAGGTGATTGAGGAGTGGACCAGGGTGTCGCGGAGGGAGCGGTCCCTTCGGAATGCTGAAAGGGGAGGTGAGGGGAAGATGCGTTTGGTGGTAGGATCACGTTGAAGATGGCGGAGGATGATCCGTTGAATGTGGAGGCTGGTGGGGTGAAAGGTGAGGACAAGGGAAACTCTATCGTGGTTCTGGGAGGGAGGGGAAGGGGTGAGAGCAGAAGTGCGGGAAATGGAACGGACACGGTCAAGGGCCATGTCAACCACAGAAGAGGGGAATCCTCGGTTGAGGAAAAAGGAAGACATGTCGGAAGCACTGTTTTTTCTAGTACTGTGTCCAGGAGTGTGAGAGAGTTGTTGGTGGTACTTCAGTTATGGAAAAAGTGTTTAATTCATAGAATCATAGATTCATACAACACAGAAGGAGACTATTCGGCCCATTGTGCCTGTGCCGGCTCTTTGAAAGAGCTATCCAATTAGTCCCACTCCTCCTCTGCTCATTCCCCATAGCCCTGCAAATGTTTTATTTTCTATATGTCCAATTTCCTTTTGAAAGTTACTATTGAATCTGCTTCCACCGCCCTTTCAGGCAGCGCGTTCCAGATCATCATAACTCGCTGCGTAAAGAAAACCTCCTCATCTCGCCTCTGGTTCTTTTGACAATTATCTTAAATCTGTGTCCTCTGGTTACTGACCCTTCTGCCACTGGAAACAGTTTCTCCTTATTTACTTTACCAAACACCTTCATATGTTTGAACACCTCTATTAAATCTCTCCTCAACCTTCTTTTCTGTGTGGAGAACAATCCCAGCTTCTCCAGTCTCTCCACATAACTGAAGTCCCTCATCCCTGGTACCATTCTGGTAAATCTCCTCTGCACCCTCTCCAAGGCATTATATAGCATTTGGTGAGAACTTGTTTTCAAGTTTGAACTGTGTCACGTTTTGTCTTATTTCCTGTACTAATTAAGTGAAATAAGTATAGGAAATACTGGAAACACTCAGCAGGTCAGGCAGCATCTGTGGAGAGAGAAACAGAGTTAACGTTTCAGGTCGATGACCTTTCGTCAGAACATCGGTATTAATTAAGTGACAGTTTGTTGTATGTTGGTGAGTTATAATACTGGCCCTGGGTCACAGGGATGTCTTAAACTGTATAATTATTTGCTATTATTTAATTGCTACTTTAGCAGTAAGCAGTACTTTGATTAAAACTTTTACCTGAAGGAATTGAACCTGGAAATGTTTCTTATATTCCAGCAATTGGAAGTTCCTCCCAGAGCTCAGGAACGCCGCACCTCAGGAAGGATATATTGGCCTTGGAGGGGGGGCAGCGCAGATTCACCAGAACAATACCGGGGCTAAAAGGGTTAAATTATGAGGATAGGTTGCATAAACTTGGCTTGTATTCCATTGAGTTTAAAAGATTGAGTGGTGATCTGATCAAGGAGTTTAAAACATTAAAAAGATTTGATAGGGTAGCTAGAGAGAAACTATTTCCTTTGGTGGGGGGGCACGGTGGGATCAAGAACGATGGGAAATAATCTTAAAATTAGAGCCAGGCTGTTCAGGAGCAAAATCAGGAAGCACTTCACACAAAGGGTAATGGAAATCTGGAGCTCTCCCCCCAAAAGGCTGTGGCTGCTGGGGGTCAATTGGGCTTTCAAGACTGAGATCGATAGATGTTTGTTAGGTAAGAGTATCAATGGCTATGGAACAAAGGCGGCTAGATGGAATCGAGGTGCAGATCAGCCATAATTGAATTGAATGGCGGAGCAGGGTCGAGGGGCTGAATGGCCTCTTCCTGTTCCTAATATTCCTATGTTTCTACTTACACAGCCCTTTGTGATAAAATAATGCACCAGCTCCTCTGATCACATGGTGTGGCACTGCACCTCAAGACCAAAAATCTCAGAGGTCGATCCCCATTGGGGATCCTCCATCTACAACGGCCAGTGCTTGTTGTAGGGGCTCGTATATGAAAAGGTAGTCTGTCGGTAGCTGCCACGTGAGTTGGTTATTGGGTCATTATACTGGCCTCCAGAGGCATTAAACGAAAGGCTGGGATAGGCTCTTCTCTCTTTTCTGTCTCTTTCTTCCACCGCTCACCCCCCCACCCTCAAAGCAGCAAGTACATCATTGCCTGACCATGTGCTGTTTTTTGTTGCAGGAGAACCAGGAGGAAGATGAATCTGCTGTCATTGAGAAGATACTGGCCCAGCGCGTGCTGCAGAAGGAGGTGAGGCAGCAAGTTACAATGCACCATGTAGTAAATGGGAGTATTGACCGGGACAGGGTAGCTCTGTGTACTCGGTTTGTTTTTGTTTACAAAATCCTTCTCCAAACCTTCCCTATTGATCCTCTAAAGGAACGGTGTCTGGGTTTGTGGAGCCACTAAATTGTGCTTAAATGTTGTCCATGTTCCAACCTGTATCTAATAAACCTCCCAGTTTCTCCGTCTCCACCGCATCTGCTCTGACGATGCCACCTTCCATACCAGTGCTTCCGACATGTCTTCCTTTTTCCTCAACCGTGGATTCCCCTCTACAGTGGTTGACATGACCCTTGACCGTGTCCGTTCTATCTCCCGCACTTCTGCCCTCACCCCTGCCCCTCCCTCCCGGAACCACGATAAAGTTCCCCTTGTCCTCACCTTTCACCCCACCAGCCTCCACATTCAACGGATCATCCTCCGCCACCTCCAGCGTGATCCCACCACCAAACACATCTTCCCCTCACCTCCCCTTTCAGCATTCCGAAGGGACCGCTCCCTTCGCGACACCCTGGTCCACTCCTCTATCACCCCCAACACCCTTTCCCCTTCGCCCGGCACCTTCCCGTGCAAGCGCAGGAGATGCAACACATGCCCTTATACCTCCTCCCTTCCCATTGTCCAGGGCCCCAACACCCCTTCCAGGTGAAACAGCGATTTACTTGTACTTCTTGCAATTTAATATACTGTATTCGCTGCTCACGATGTGGTCTCCTCGACATTGGGGAGACCAAACGCAGATTGGGTGACCGCTTTGCGGAACACCTCCGTTCAGTCTGTAAGGGGGACCCCGAGCTTCCGGTCGCCTGTCACTTTAATTCTCCGCTCCACTCCCACTCAGACCTCACCGTCCTTGGCCTCTTGCATTGTTCCACGGAAGCTCAGCGTAAGCTCGAGGAACAGCACCTCATCTTTCAATTAGGCACTTTACAGCCTTCTGGACTCAACATAGAGTTCAACAATTTCAGATCATAACCTGGCCCCTATCATATATATATTTTTTATCCACACTTTTTGTTTGTGCCTTCTGTTCTTCTCTCCCACATGGCAGCTGTCTTTCGTTCTGCCAGCGCAATTTACACTTCATCTAGAGCCATCCTTTGTTTCTTAACCTGTCCCATTACCATCTCCTTTTGCCTTGAATATCTCTTAATGTCTCTTAACCTCTCCTGCCTTCTATCCTATCACAGACCTTCCCTTTTGTTCTTTCATCCCCTCCCCCATTTCCCAGCCCCTACACTAGCTTAAAAATCTGTTCCATTTCCTGCTTTTTTCCAGTTCTGACGAAAGGTCATCGACCTGAAACGTTAACTCTGTTTCTCTCTTCACAGATGCTGCCTGACCTGCTGAGTATCTCCAGCATTTTCTGTTTTTATTTCAGATTTCCAGCATCTGCAGTATTTTCTTTTTCTAATAACCACGTGTTGTGCTCGAACTTGTTGGTACAGGGAATGAGTAGCTGAGTTGGATTAGGCCAGCACTAGACCATGTGTTTCCAACTTTGTCCCAGGAAGCATTTACTCACACAAAGGGAAGTGGAAAACTGGAAACTCTCTTCCCCCAAAAAGGCTGTGGCTGCTGGGACTCAATTGAAATTTTCAAGACTGAGATCAGCAGATTTTTGTTAGTTAAAGGGTATCATTAAGGGTATTCATTAAGATGGAGAATAAAATAGTTGATTCAGAGACTAGGGTCCTGAATTTAAATAAAGGAAACTACGATGGTATGAGGCGCGAGTTGGGTAGGATAGATTGAGGAATGTTACTCAAAGGGTTGACAGTGGATAGGCAATGGCAAACATTCAAAGATCGCATGGACGAACTACAGAATTTGTTCATCCCTGTCTGGCATAAAAATAAAACAAAAAAGGTGACTCAACCATGGCTGACAAGGGAAATCAGGGATAGCATAAGATCCAAGGAGAGGACATATAAATTGGCCAAAAAAAGCAGTAAACCTGAGGATTGGGAGCAGTTTAGGATTCAGCAAAGGAGGACAAAGGGATTAATTAAGAGGGGGAAAATAGAGTACGAGCGTAAGCTTGCAGGGAACATAAAAACTGACTGTAAAAGCTTTTATAAATATGTGAAGAGAAAAAGATTGGTGAAGTCAAGCGTAGGTCCCTTGCAGTCAGAATCAGGGGAATTTATAATGGGGAACAAAGAAATGGCCGACCAATTAAATACATACTTTGGCTCTGTCTTCACAAAGGAGAACACAAATAACCTCCCAGAGATGTCGGGGAACATAGGGTCTAATGAGAGGGAGGAACTGAATGAAATCAGTATTTGTAGGGAAATGGTGTTAGGGAAATTGACGGCATTAAAGGCCGATAAATCCCCAGGGCCTGATAATCTACATCCTAGGGTACTTAAGGAAGTGGCCCTAGAAATAGTAGATGCATTGCTGGTCATCTTCCAAAATACTATAGACTCTGGAACAGTTCCCATGGATTGGAGGGTAGCTAATGTTACCCCACTGTTCAAAAAAGGTGGCAAAGAAAAAACGGGGAATTATAGCCTGACATCGGTTGTGGGGAAAATGCTAGAGTCCGTTATAAAAGATGTAATAGCAGAACACTTGGAAAACAGTGACAGGATTGGACAAAGTCAACATGGATTTACAAAAGGTAAATCGTGCTTGACTAATCTACTGGAATTTTTTGAGGATGTAACTGACAGAATAGATAAGAGAGAACCAGTGGATGTGGTGTATTTGGACTTTCAGAAGGCTTCCGATAAGGTCCTGCATAAGAGATTAGCGTGTAAAGTTAAGGCACATGGGATTGGGGGCAAGGTACTGTCTTGGATAGAGAACTGGTTGGCAGACAGGAAGCAAAGAGTTGGAATAAACGGGTCTTTTTCCGAGTGGCAGGCAGTGACTAGTGGGGTTCCGCAGGGATCGGTCCTTGGACCCCAGCTATTCACAATATATATTAATGATCTAGATGAGGGAACTAGATGTAATATCTCCAAGTTTGCAGACGACACACAGCTGGGTGGGCGTGTGTGCTGCGAGGAGGATGCAGAGAAACTCCAGTATGATTTGGACAGGTTGGGTGATTGGGCAGATGCATGGCAGATGCAGTATAATGTGGATAAATGCGAGGTTATCCACTTTGGTGGCAAAAACAGAAAGGCAGATTATTATCTGAACGGCAATAGATTGGGAGAAGGGGAAGTGCAACGAGACCTGGGTGTCCTTGTTCACCAGTCGCTGAAGGTAAGCATGCAGTTACAGCAGGCGGTTAAGAAGGCAAATGGTATGTTGGCCTTCGTAGCGAGAGGGTTTGAGTACAGGAACAAGGATGTCTTGCTGCAGCTGTACAGGGCCTTGGTGAGACCACACCTTGAGTATTGTGTGCAGTTTTGGTCGCCTTATCTGAGGAAGGATGTTCTTGCCATGGAGGGTGTGCAGCGAAGATTCACCAGACTGATACCTGGGATGGCAGGAATGACGTACGAGGAGAGATTGGGTCGATTGGGCTTATACTCGCTGGAGTTTAGAAGAATGAGAGGAGATCTCATTGAAACTTATAAAATTCTAATGGGGCTAGACAGACTGGATGCAGGAAGGATGTTCCCGATGGCGGGTGAGTCCAGAACAAGAGGTCACAGTCTAAGGATAAGGGGTAAGCCATTTAGGACTGAGATGAGGAGGAATTTCTTCACCCAGAGAGTGGTGAACCTGTGGAATTCTCTACCACAGAAGGCAGTTGAGGCCAAGTCAGTAAATATATTCAAGAAGGAGTTAGATATATTTCTTAAGGCTAAAGGTATCAAGGGATATGGGGAGAAGTCAGGGACAGGGTACTGAGTTTGGATGATCAGCCATGATCTCATCGAATGGCGGAGCAGGCTCGAGAGGCCGAATGGCCTACTCCTGCTCCTATCTTCTATGTTTCTATCAATGGGTATGGAGCAACAGCAGGTAAATGGAGTTGAAGTACAGATCAGACATGATCTAATTGAATGGTGGAAGAGGCTCGAGGGGCTGAATGGCCTACTCCTGTTCCTATGAAGGGGGACAAAACTGCACAGGAGTTAGGAGAGTTGTGAGCAGATTGTGGGTGTAATGAAAACTAGGAGGGATTCGAATAGGGAGTGATGGGAGTGGAGAGACTAGAGCTGAGTGGCAGTGATGCAGTTGACGGCATTGGGTAAAAAGGGAGGGATTGGAAACGGGTTGATAGTTGGTCAGGACAGTGGAGGCAGGGTAGTACTCCTATTTCTATATTCCTGTTTAGCTTTGACCCAGGGGATGAATATCATCTCCAGGTGAGTTGTTCAAATTGTAGTCTGCGGGCTGTATGCAGCTGACAAAAGCTGTCTGGCGGAACGGTACGGGTGACTTGCTCTCCTGTAGCCCTGCCCCACACTCTTGTTCCCGGTTATACTGTTTATGCCGTGCTTGTTGGATTTTGTGGGATTGGCAGTTTGAAAAGGCCTGTTTTCAGTGCTGCTTCCTCATTGATGGATTTGGGATCCATCCGACCGGAAAAGTTAAGGGATGGAGCAGAAGCACGGTCAGACAGATAGGTCTTTAGGAAAGCGGAGGAGGGATTTAGGGAGGTGTCTGCGGGGTGGTGGGTGTAGTGGAAGAAAGAAGCAGTGGTCGAGTTGAGTGAGTAGAGAAGGAGGAGTAGATAGGGATTGAGGGATTGAAAAGTGTGTTCTACGATGTGCAAGTGGAGATGTCCAGGTGAAGTGAGGTAAGGCCATGGAGGGGTTTGAAAGTGAGGATGAAGATCTTGAAAACAATTCACTGGCACATGGAAGTCACTGAGGCTTTGTAAAGGCCGGGAGCATTGGGATGTGGGGTGATGTGTAGGCGATGGGGGGGTGGGAGGGGGCAGTGTTCTGGATGAGTTGCAGTGGGCAGATAACAAGACTGGCAAAGGGTGCAGTTGAAAAATTAGCTTGGGTGATAAGCGGTGAAGATTGGGTTTGAGCCGCAGTGTAGAGATGGCAGAAAGGCAGAGCAGAGATGGAATGTGGCAGTCCTGCTAATGGCGTGGATGTGAGAAGGAAGCGCGCCTCTGAGTTGAGCAGAACAATGGTTTTACACCTCAGAATTAGCATGGGGTAGCAGCCAGGGAGGCCGATGGGTGAATGCCACAGCTTGTAAGTGCTGGCAGGAACTGAGGAGGATGATTTTGCTTTCGTTGACGTGACCTTGGAGGAAATGTTGGCTCACCCAGGTCTTAATGTCAGAAAGACAGTTGTAGAGTGTAGCAAGAGCCTTGGGATTGATGAAGGAGGCGGAGAGGTAAAGCTGCTCGTCATTGATGGGTGTGTAAGAGCTCATGGTGTGTTTCTGAATTCCTGATGTTGCTGGAGCCCTGGGGTGTGCTGGGGGTGATCCTACAGCTACAAGAAAGACAAGATAGGAGCAAATATAATGTTGTTTTGGGACAGGTTTGATTAATGATGAATGAGCATGGTCATGACGGTAGACTACGAGGGAGTCAAGGGAATCCTATAGGAAGCAGGGTTATCCAGGCCTCGACGTAACAAGTGAAGGGGTGCTGCTAAAATACAACCGTTGTTCTTCGGTTTTTCTTCTCTTGTACGTTAGAGAAGGGCCAGCACTCCACTTAACAACTGCCCACGGTGACCTGATGCAGGTCTTCCAAGATTATTAAAGGGTTTGATAGGGTAGAAGTAGAGAAGATGTTTCCACTTGCGGGTGAGATCAGAGCTAGGGGCCATGAATATAAGATAGTCACTAATAAATCCAATAGGAATTCAGGAGCAACTTCTTTACCCAGAGAGTGGTGAGAATGTGGAACTCGCTACCACAGGGAGTGGTTGAGGCAAATAGTATAGATGCATTTAAGGGGAAGCTAGATAAGCATATGAGGGAGAAGGGAATAGAGGGTTATGCTGATAGTTAGATGAACAAGGGTGGGAGGAGGCTCGTGTGGGGCTATGTAATCAGGAGCTCACTGCATGAGGTACAAACCTCGGTCCTGTCACTGTGCGGGGGAATCGCAGGCACAGACCCGAGTCCCATCACTGTTGGAATACACCTTCCCTAAAGCGTCCCTTCTTCCACCACCATTCTTCCACCTGTGTCTCCTCCTTTACGACCCTACTTAAAACCCACCTCTTTGACCAAGCATTTGGTCACATTGCCGAATATCTCCTTTGTCTCGGCATCCATTTTTGTCTGATTACACTTCTGTGAAGCGTCTTAGGATGATTTCCTATGCTAAAGGAGTTGTATCATTGCAAGTTGTTGACGAAGATTCACTGGGATGATTTCGGTGGTGAGGGGAATTACAGTCCACTGTCCATTCAGGGTAGTTTTGTGTTGAGCAACTGTAATAAAACAACATAGGGGCCATTACTGTAAGATTCCAATTCAAATTTACATAATATGAATGAAGAGGAGTGGTGCTCCAGCTCTGGCTGCACTGATAGCAAAGAAGGTGTAGGGAGGATCGAGTAGAAGTGGTCACATTATGAAAGGGCTTGCGAGGATGAACCATGAGAGGTTCTTTCTACTGGTTGGTGATTTGGTGTTGAGGTGTACAATTTCAGGATTTCTGCCAGGAAGGGAGGGGGAGGTACATCGAATATACGGCACAGAAACAGGCCATTCGGCCCAACCAGTCCATGCCGGCGTTTATGCTGCACTCGAGCCTCCTCCTATCTTTCCTCATCTAACTCTATCAGCATAACCCTCTAGTCCCTTTTCCTTCATATGCTTGTCTAGCCTCCCCTTAAATGCATCTATACTATTCGCTTCAACCACTCCCTGTGGTAGCGAGTTCCATATTCTCACCACTCTTTGGGTAAAGAAGTTTCTTCTGAATTCCCTATTGGATTTCTTGGTGACTATCTTATATTGATGGCCTCTAGTTATGCTCTTCCCCACAAGTGGAAACATTCTCTCTCTATCCACTCTATCAAAACCTTTCAGAATTTTAAAGACCTTTATTAGGTCACCCCTCAGCCTTTTTTCAAGAGAAAAGAGACCCAGCCTGTTCATCCTTTCCTGATATGTATACCCTCGCATTTCTGGTATCATCCTTGTAAATCTTCTCTGCACCCTCTCCAGTGCCTCTATATCCTTTTTCTAATATGGTGACCAGAACTGTATGCAGTACTCCAAGTGTCGTCTAACCAAGGTTCGATACAGGTTTAGCATAACTTCTCTACTTTTCAATTCTATCCCTCTAGAAATAAACCCTAGTGCTTGTTTCTTTTTTTATGGCCTTGCTCACCTGTGTCGCAACTTTTAGTGATTTGTGTATTTGTACTCCGAGATCCCTTTGTTCCTTTACCCCATCTAGACTCGCACCCTCCAAGTGATAAAGTGACCTCCCTATTCTTCCTACCAAAATGTAATACCTCACATTTATCTGTGTTGAACTTCATTTGCCAATTATATGCCCATTCTGCAAATTTATTAATGTCCTCCTGTAATTTGTTGCAGTCCTCCTCAGTATTAACTATCCCCCCCCCCCCAAAAAAAAAATTTGGTGTCATCCGCAAATTTATAAATTGTGTTTTTGACTCTTAAGTCTAAATTGTTAATGTAAATTGTGAAGAACAGTGGTCCCAGCACTGATCCTTGTGGAACACCACTACCCACCTTCCGCCACTGTGAATAGCTAACCTTTACTCCTACTCTCTGCTTTCTATCTTGAAGCCAGCCAGCAATCCATTCTGCTATTTGTCCCCTGACTCCGCATTCTCTGACCTTGTTCATCAGTCTATTATGAGGTAATTTATCGAAGGCCTTTTGAAAATCTAGATAAATTACATCTACTGCATTACCTCTTCAAAAAATTCAATGAGGTTGGTCAAGCAAGACTTTCCCTTTTGAAATCTATGCTGACTATTCCTTATTATATTTTTGGTTTCTAGATGTTCTATTTTCTCCTTTAGTAGGGATTCCATATTTTTCCTACCACCGATGTTAAGCTGACTGGTCTATAAACCCTGGACATGTTCTATCCCCTTTCTTAAATATCGGTATTACGTTAGCTATCCGTCAGTCCTCTGGCACTACACCTTTTTCTAACGAATTATTAAATATGCGTAGTAATGCCTCTGCCATCTCTTTTAAAATGCGTGGATGCAATCCATCCGGACCAGGGGTTTTTATCCTCTGAGTTTGATTAGTTTATTTAATATGTCTTCTCTTTTTATTTTAAATGCACATATCTCATTACTAATCTCATCATCCAATGTCATGTCTACCTGTTCTATCTCCCTGGTAAATACGGAAGCAAAATAATTATTTAATATTTCTGCCATCTCTCTATCGCTACCTGTGGTATTATCCTGAATATCCCTTAATGGCCCTATTCCCATCCCAACCTTCCTTTTTTATTGATGTGCCTTTAAAATATTTTACTATTTTGTTTTTATGTTCCTTGATAATTTAATTTCATAGTTCCTCTTTGCCTCCCTAATTTATTTTTCACTGCTCTCCTAATCGCTTTGTATTCTCCCTTATCATGCACTCCCCTGCTGTTCATGTACTTAATGTATGCCTCTTTCCTTACCCTCAACTTTTCCCTTATGGCTTTATTCATCCATGGAGTCTCATTATTTTTTAGTTTGTTCTTTCCTTTTAGCAGAATATATTTTCCCTGCATTCTGTTGAACACCGTTTTAAATGTTTCCCATTGCTGTTCTACATCATTGTTTGCCAATATTGTTGCCTATTTTATTTTCCCAAGTTCTATTCTCAGCCCCTCAAAATTAGCTATTCTCCAATCTCTTACCCTGGTTTTCATCATACTTATGTCCTTCTCAATTATCATCTTAAAGCGCATTATGTTATGGTCACTATTGCCTAGATGTTCCCCTACTTTTACTTCTCTTATTTGCTCTGGTTCATTCCCCATCACTAAATCCAAAAGCGAATCCTCCCTTGTTGGGCTTTTTACATATTGGGTTAGAAAGGAGTCCTGTACACATTGTAGGAACTCCATTCCCTTATCCCCTTTACCTACCTCTTCTGTCCAATTAATATCTGGGTAGTTGAAATCCCCCATGATTATTATTCTATGTTTTTTACTCATTTTCCTAATTTGTCTGCATATTTCTTCCTCCACCTCCCTTCCACTATTAGGTGGTCTGTAGACTACGCATAATTGTTGTGATTGATCCTTTATTATCTTTTATCTCTATCCATATGGATTCTATTTTTGTCTTGCTGATAGCTGCGTCACTTTTTTCTACTGCCATTATGTTATCCCTAATCAGTACAGCTACTCCTCCCCCTTTTCCCCTCTCTATCTTTTCTAAATATGTTATACACTGCAGAGGGAATCTTTTCCTGCAAATGGGTATTAGAGTAAAAGATGCATTTCTGCTAGTGGCTATTGAAGCTAAGTAAATGATGACATTTAATAGACAATTAGAAAAAACACTTTGGGGAAACAAATATTCAAGGGTGAAGGAAAAGGGGATTAGAGTAAGGGACTCTGTTGTAGAGTCACGATCGGCCCCAAAGATACTGCCTGTGCTGAAATTTCTGATTCTGTGAAAACATTCACTGTGGGTGAACAATTAAACAACTTGTTTCAGCGTCATTTACCTCCAATTTTTTTTGCATTTCAACAGACTCCTGGTGGGATCCCGCTGGAGGTAGAAGAATTCTACGTCAAATACAGGAATTAGTAAGTATCAAGAGTGAAGGAGAAAAATGGGGTATCCCCCCCCACCCCCGATTTTGTCGCATTATCGAACTCTCATTCACAGTTTGGTGCAGCAGGTTTGACCGGGGTATCTTGGCCTCAGTCCTCAGTCAGCCAGGTCCAGCTCGGCTAAGTTGATCGCACTCTTGCCTCCATGCTAGAATTTTGTGGTTTTGAGCCCCACACTAGTGTAATCTAGACATTATCAAAGGTGCTGCACACTGAAACTGTGATGGGAAGATTGTAGGATTGGTAGGATGGATGAGACCAAAATGGAGCTGAAGGGCCCTCTTCATGCAGACCTATTGTGTGTGACCTGTGTTCATAAGATGTTGGGATCATTGAATTTTATAGCACAAAATGTGGAGATTTGGCCCATGATGCTTATGCCACATACTTGAAAATGAGAAATTTGCAGGGCCAAGGAGATAGAGCAGGGGATATCATGACATCAGACTAATCGCATAGCTCTTTCAAAGGCACGATAGGCTTTTCCCATTCCCCTTTCATTTTTTTCTTTTCAATATATTTACCCCCTTCCCTTTTAAAAGCTGTGATGGATTCTGCTTCCACCACGGTTTCTGTTTGGGCATTCCATGTCCTAATTACCCTTTGGATGAAAAGATTTCTCCTAACCTCTCCCATCGTTCTTTTGGTGTTGATCTTAAATTTATAGTCTCTAGTTCATGACCAGTAGATACAGTTTTTTACATTTTTACCTTATCAAAATCTCCATCCGATCGCCTTTTAACCTCTGTGCTGATGGGCATCCCAAGTTAGTGTCTCCATTCCTCGCAATTTAAAGCTTCTCACCCCTGGAATCATTTTAGTGAATCCCTTCTGCACCCTCCCCGTGGCCTTGACATCCTTCCTAAAGCTAGGTGCCCAAAACTGGGCATGTTGTCCTAAATGCACGTAACCAATGATTTGTGCAGGTTTAATGTTATCCCTCTGCTTTTGTTCTCTGTACTCCTATAAAACCTCGGATCCTATATATTTTTACAGTTTTATGAACTTGTCCTCGTGCATTTAAAGATTTATTTATCGACACCTCTCTCTCTGCTCTCCTACTTTTAAAGTTTTAACCAATTAGTGTATATTTCCCCCTTCCTCCCAAAATGTATTGCCTCACATTTTTCTGCAATAAATGTCATGACATCTATCTGCCCAATCTACTAAGCTGTCTGTCTTCCTGAACTCCTGAAATTGTGCAGACACGCACACAAGTAATGGTCCCAACACTGGCCCCTTTTAGTCCAGAAAGCATCCATTAAGTGCCATTCTCTGTTTTTTGTCCTTTAACCAACTCCCTGTCCAGTCAGTCTGTCACATTCTCTAATCCCACATACATGAATTTTACATCAAGCTTTCTATCTGGCACCTAATCCAATGCCTTTCGAATATCCATATACACGTCATCCACTACATTTCCTTGATCAATACGTTGTGTTATTTCCCCCAAAGAACTCCATTGAGTTTGCCAGACGCGACTTGTCTTTTATAAAACCAATCTGGCTGTCCTTATTTAACCCATGTTGTTCTAGGTAAGTATTAACTTTTTCCCATATTTTTGCCTCTAGATGCTTGCGCGCTACCGATGTTAAGCTGACTGGTCTATATATTCCTGCTTATTCCTTTCCCCTTTCACACAGTTCACGAGGGCTCTTCAAATTACTTATTTTGCTTTCTGCTTGGCGGTCTGCACAGAGTGGGAACAAACGGAGTGGACTTGAACAGAGTGTTTTATTTGGAAATTTGGAAAGAGTGGGAACTCTGAGAACAGTGGGAAGGAGTTGTTGCTTTTTGCCTACACTACTTGTTGTGCTTTGTGTTACAAGTAGATATTTAATTTCAGTACCCTTAACTTAATCTAGATCAAGTAAGTAGTCAAGAAACTACACTGTAAACTAAGTTACCTAATTACAAATTTAATTAAATAAACCAAGGATGGCATAGGGATGGCAGTGCAGGTGGTGTGCCGCAACTGCAGCATGTGGGAGTTTGTGGAGAGCATTGTGAGCCCGGACAACCACGTTTGCAGCAAATGCCTGCATCTTGAGGAATTTCAGCTCAGAGTTTTTGAGCTGGACTCTGAGGTGCAGACATTGCGGGGCATCAGGGATGGGGAGAGTTACCTGGACACTTTGATCCAGAAGGCAGTCAGACCCCTTAGGTTAGGTAGTGGTGCAGGTCTGGTTAGTGGTCAGGGACAGGAGGCTGTGACTGCAACTCAGGCAGGTAAGGGGATCCCAGGTGCAGTGCTGGAGGAGTCTCCGCCTTTGCTGCCTGTGGATGAAGTAAAAGCCTGCAGGATGGATGAGCAGGCTGACCATGGTACCATGGTGCAGGAGGCCATTCAAGTGCGGGGGAGTGAAAGGGAATGTAGTTGTGGTAGGGGACAGTATAGTCAGGGGAATAGATACTGTTCTCTGCAGTTCCGAAGGTTGTATTGCCTGCCTGGTGCCAGGGTTAAAGACATCTCCTCGCGGCTGGAGAAGAACTTGGAGGGGGAGGATTCAGTTGTCGTGGTCCACATAAGAACCAACGGCATGGGTAGAACTAGGAATGAGATTCTGCTGAGGGAGTTTGAGGAGCTAGGATCCAAATTAAAAAGCAGAACCTCAAAGGTAATAATCTCTAGATTGTTAACTGAGCCACGCGCAAATTGGCATAGGGGCAAACAGATTAGAGGTTTAAATACGTGGCTCAAAGAGTGGTGTGGGAGGAAGGGGTTTCAGTTCATGGGGCACTGGCACCAGTACTGGGGAAAGAGGGAGCTGTTCCATTGGGACGGGCTCCACTTAAACCGGGCTGGGACCAGTGTCCTGGCGAACCGAATAACTAGGGCAGTAGACAGGGCTTTAAACTAATGAAGGGGGGGTGGGAGGATTCAGGAAAGAGTAAATTTAAAAGCAGCGAGAGAAATGTCAAGGCTCTAGAGCAGAGTAGAGGTTTTGGTAAAAATAAGCAGAGTGGGTCAGGAAGGGACAGAGAGAGTAAAAAGGTAATGAGGCATCAGTGACTACGGTGACATCAGGGAAAAATAGAAATAAGTCAAAGCTAAAAGCACTATATCTGAATGCGCGAAGCATTTGCAACAAAATAGATGAATTAAGAGCGCAGATAGAACTTAACAGGTTTGATCTAATAGCCATAAGGGAGACGAGGTTGCAAAGTGGCCAAGGTTGGGAACTAAATATTCCAGGATACTTGAGTCATAACGGTATCAATATGCCGTTATGACTCTATGACTTAACTTTTAGAAGAGATAGGCAAAATGGAAAAGGAGGAGTGGTAGCCCTGATAATAAAGAATGGGATAAAGACAGTAGAGAGAAAGGATCTTAGCTCTGATAATCAAGAAGTAGAATCAGTTTGGGTGGAGCTAAGAAACAGCAAGGGGCAGAAAACATTGGTGGGAGTTGTTTATAGGCCCCCAAACAGTAGTTGTAATGTAGGGCAGAGTATAAATCAGGAAATTAGAGGTGCATGTAACAAGGGTAATACAGTGATCATGGGGGAACTTTACTCTACATATAGACTGGGCAAACCAAATTTGCAGTAATAATGTGGAGGACGAATTCATGGAATGTATGCAAGATAGTTTTCTGGATCAGTATGTTGAGGAACCAACTAGGGAACAGGCTATTTTAGATCTAGTATTGTGCAATGAGAAAGGGTTAATTAATAACCTTGCAGTAAAGGGGCCTTTAGGGAAGAGTGATTTAGTTAAATCCAAAATTAGGCTCTTAAATCTAAACAAAGCAAATTCCGTAGGTATGAGGGGCGAGTTGGCTAAGGTAGATTGGGAAACTACATTAAAAGGTATGACAGTAGAGAAGCAATGGCTAGCATTTCAAGAATTAATACATAATTTACAACAAATATACATTCCTTTAAGGCACAAAATCCCCACAGGAAAAGTGGTCCAACTGTGGCTAACAAGGAAAATCAAAGCAGTGCCTCGATTTCAAAATTCTCATCCTTGTTTTCAAATCCCTCCATGACCTCGCCCCTTCCTATCTCTGTAATCTCCTTCAGTCCCACAATCCCCCAAGATATCTGCGCTCCTCTAATTCTGCCCTCTTGAGCATCCCTGATTATAATCGCTCAACCATTGGTGGCCGTGCCTTCTGTTGCCTAGGCCCTAAGCTCTGGAATTCCCTGCCTAAACCTCTCTGCCTCGCTACCTCTCTTTCCTCCTTTAAGACGCTCCTTAAAATCTACCTCTTTGACCAAGCTTTTGGTCACCTGCCCTAATTTCGCCTTATGTGACTCGGTGTTAGATTTTTTGTCTTAAAATACTCCTGCGTAGCGCCTTGGGATGTTTTACTACGTTAAAGGCGCTATATAAATGCACGTTGTTGTTGTTAAAGACAGTATTAGATCAAAGGAAGAGGCTTATAATGTTGCCAAAATGAGTAGTAAGCCTGAGGGTTGGGAGGATTTTAGAATTCAGCGAAGGAGGACCAAGAAATTGATAAAGAAAGGGAAAATAGAATTTGAGAGTAAACTAGCGAGAGATATAAAAACAGACTGTAAAAGCTTCTATAGGTATGTAAGAAGGATGAGATTAGCGAAAGTAAATGTGGGTCCCTTACAGGCTGAGGCAGGAGAAATTATAATGGGGAATAAGGAAATGGCAGAGAAATTAAACAAATACTTTGTGTCTGTCTTCACGGAAGAAGATGCAAAAAACTTCCCGGAAATAGTGGAGAACCAAGGTTCTTGCGAGAATGAGGAACTGAAAGAAATTAGTATTAGTAAAAAATAGTACTGGAGAAATTAATGGGACTGAAAGCCGATAAATCCCCTGGACCTGATGGTCTACATCCTAGGGTTTTGAAAGAGGTGGCTATAGAGATAGTGGATGCATTGGTTGTCATTTTCCAAAATTCCATTGATTCTAGCACGGTTCCTGCAGATTGGAAGGTAGCAAATGTAACCCCACTATTTAAGAAAGGAGGGAGAGAGAAAACGGGGAACTACAGACCAGTTAGCCTGACATCCGTAGTAGAGAAAATGCTAGAATCTATTATTAAGGACGTGGTAGCAGGGCACCTGGAAAATAATAATAGGATTGGGCAGAGTCAACACGGATTCATGAAAGTGAAATCGTGTTTGACGAATCTATTAGTTTTTTGAGGTTGTAACTATCAGAATAGAAGAGGGGGAACCAGTGGATGTGGTGTATTTGGATTTTCAAAAGGAATTCGATAAAGTGCCACACAAGAGGTTATTAAACAAAATTAGGGCTCATGGGGTTGGGGGAGTATACTAGCATTGGTTGAGGATTGGTTAACGGACAGAAAACAGAGAGTAGGAATAAACGTTCATTTTCGGGGTTGGCAGGCTGTAACTAGTGGGGTACCGCAAGGATCAGTGCTTGGGCATCAGCTATTCACAATCTACATCAATGATTTGGATGAGACCAAATGTAATATATCCAAGTTTGCTTATGATACAAAGCTGGGTGGGAATGTAAGTTGTGAGGAGGATGCAAGGAGGCTTCAAGGGGATATAGACAGGCTAAGTGAGTGGGCAAGAACATGGCAAATGGAATATAATGTGGAGAAATGTGAAGTTATCCACTTTGGTAGGAAAAATAGAAAAGCTGAGTTTTTTAAATGGTGAGAGATTGGGAAATGTTGGTGTTCAGAGGAACCTGCGTGTCCTTGTACACGAATCACTGAAAGTTAACATGCAGGCACAGCAAGCAATTAGAAAAGCAAATGGTATGTTGGCCTTTATTATAAGAGGATTTGAGTATAAGAGTAAAGGCGTCTTACTGCAATTATATAGGGCCCTGGTGAGACCACACCTGGAGTATTGTGTACAGTTTTGGTCTCTTTACCTAAGGAAGGATATACTTGCCATAGAGGGAGTGCAACGAAGGTTCACCAGACTGGTTCCTGGGATGGGGCGATTGTCCTATGAGGAGAGATTGAGTAGACTAGCCCTATATTCTCATAGAATTTAGAAGAATGAGAGGTGATCTCATTGAAACATACAAAATTCTTACAGGGCTTGCCAGGGTAGATGCAGGGAGGATGTTTCCCCTGGCTGGGAAGTCTCGAACCAGGAGTCACAGTTTCAGAATAAGGGGTCGGCCATTTAGGACTGAGATGAGGAGAAATTTCTTCACTCAGAGGGTGGTGAATCTTTGGAATTCTCTACCCCAGAGGGTTGTGGAGGCTCAGTCGTTGAGTATATTCAAGACAGAGATGGATAGATTTTTGAATATTAATGGAATCAAAGGATATGGGGATAGTGCAGGAAAGTGGAGATGAGGTAGAAGATCAGCCATGATCTCATTGAATGGCGGAGCAGGCTCGAGGGGCCAAATGGCCGACTCCTGCTCCTATTTCTTATATTCTATGTTTCTAATTTCACTGAGGCCCAGTGATTTGCATAAGCTTTTCTGGCACAGAACTAAGAATTAGCACAGGACTGAAATACAAATCATTGATTCAGCAACATCTGTATAAGTTGGTAATGGATTTAGAAGTCTTCACATTCCACATACTTGCGCTCGATGGTCCAGAGTCATTAATGCTGAGCCCAGTGGTTTCCCAGGGAAGGCAATTCTATTTGAGCAGCTTGTTGGGAGTCACGCGTTTACTGCATTGTAACGCTGGCAAGTGCTTGTATTGTAGAGCAGAGCCAGTGTCCGAGTTGTAACATGCTACCAGGAATCCCTCGGATACAGTGGTTGAGGCAAACCTTTAGTGCTGTGAAACAGCACTTGAGATAGTGAAGTCATTTTGATTCATTTTCGCTGCAGAGTCTGATTTTGGATTATTTTAGTTAAAATTGTAGTCTGGATGGGGAAAAGCACATGAGCGGAAAATGAATTGGGAATGACAGCCAAGCTGGGCCCAGTACTTACTGAAATTTATCGGGTTTTGATGCAGACTTTCCTATTGATTAAACGTGCCACCTGCTTTTGGGCTCTGTCTCTGCTGTGGTGGGTGGTCTGGGGGTGGTGTCACCTGTTACTCTGCAGGTGATGGTGTGGGCCTCACGCATGCAGTGTTAGCCTTGGCTCAGTGGTAGAGCTCTCGCCTCTGAGTCAGCAGGTTGTGGGTTCATGCCCCAGATTCAGAGCACATAATCCAGGCTGATACTTCGGTGCAGTACTGAGGGAGTGCTGCACTGTCTGATGTGCCGTCTTTCGGATGAGATGTTAAACTGAGTCCCCATTTTCCCCCTTAGGTGGACTTAAGAGCAGGGGAGTTCTCCCCGGTGTCCTGGCCAATATTTATCCCTCAACCAACATCACTGAAACTGATTATCTGGTCACTTTTGCTGTTTGTGGAACCTTGGCAGCTCCGTTTCCTACATTACAACAATGAATACACTTCAGAAATACTTTATTGGATGTAAAGCGCTTTGGGATGTCCTCAGGGTGTGAATATAGGTTTGTTCTTTCTTCAGTATACAGTTGGTACAATCTTCCTTTATGTTTCAGCTCCTACCTACACTGCAAATGGGCCACGGTGGAGGAGCTGCAGAAAGACAAAAGGATTCACCAGAAGATCAAACGTTTCCGGACCAAGCGGGCCCAGATGAAGAACCTTTTTGTTGAGGTAAAGAGGATGGCTGGAGAGCAGTTGGTTGTTTACCAGGCTGCGTGTTTGAGTGGTTCATGAACGTAGATAAAGAGGTTAGCCTGGCTGTAGGGTACTACAATAACCACAGCAACTTCTATTTATATAGCGCCTTTAACGTAGTAAAACGTCCCAAGGCGCTGCACAGGAGTATTAAAAGACAGGTGAACTTGGTCAAAGAGCTAGGTTTTAAGGAGTGTATTAAAGGAGGAGAGAGAGGTAGCGAGGCGGCGAGGTTTAGACAGGGCATTCCAGAGCTTAGGGCCTAAGCAACAGAAGGCACGACCACCAGTGGTTAATTGATTATAATTAGGGATGCAGATATCTCGGGGTGGGGGGGGGGCGGGCGTTGTGGGGCTGAAGGAGATTAATGAGATAGGGAGGGGTGAGGCCATGGAGGGATTTGAAAACAAGGATGAGAATTTTGAAATCGAGGTGTTGCTGAACTGGAAGCCAATGTAGGTCAGTGAGCACAGGGGTGATGGGTGAACGGGACTTGGTGTGAGTTAGGACACGGGCAGCCGAGTTTTGAATGACCTCAAGTTTATGTAGAGTAGAATGTGGGAGGCCAGCCAGGAGTGCGTTGGAATAGTCTAGTCTACAGGTAACAAAGGCATGGATGAGTGTTTCAGCAGCGGATGAGCTGAGACAAGGGCAGAGACCGGCGATGTTACGGAGGTGGAAGTAGGCGGTCTTAGTTATGCTGTGGATATATGGTCGGAAGCTAATTTCAGGGTCAAATATGACACCAAGGTTGCGAACAGTGTGGTTCAGCCTCAGGCAGATGCTAGGGAGAGGGAACGGAGTTTGTGGCGGCGACCGAAAACAATGGCTTCGGTCTTACCAATTTTTAATTGGAGAAAATTTCTGCCCATCCAGAACTGGATGTTGGACAAGCAGTCTGACAATTTAGAGGCCGTGGTAGTGAGTTAGAGCTGGGTGTCATCGGCGTACATGTGGAAACTGATGCTGTGTTTTCGGATGATGTCGCCAAAGGGCAACATGTAGATGAGAAATAGGAGTGGGCCAAGGATAGATCCTTGGGGGACACCAGAGGTAACGATGCGGGAGCGGGAAGAGAAACCGTTGCAAGTGATTCTCTGGTTACGATTAGATAGATAAGAATGGAACCAGGCGAGTGCAGTCCCACCCAGCTGGACGATGGTGGCGAGGCAATGGAGAAGGATGAAGTGGTCAGAGGCTGCAGACAAGTCAAGAAGGACGAGGAGGGATAGTTTACCTTTGTCACAGTCACAAAGGATGTCATTTGTGACTTTGATGAGAGCCGTTTCGGTACTGTGGCAAGGGCGGAAACCTGATTGGAGGGATTCAAACATGGAATTGCGGGAAAGATGTGCATGGATTTGGGAGGCGACAACACGTTCAAGGACATAGGAGAGGAAAGGGATGTTGGGGATGGGGCGGTAGTTTGCAAGGACGGAGGGGTCAAGGGTTATTTTTTTGAGGAGAGTGGTGATGACGGCAGATTTGAGGGAGACGGGGACAGTACCTGAGGAGAGAGAACCGTTAACAATGTCAGCTAACATGGGAGCCAGAAAGGAAGTTGGGTACTGGAGTAATCACACTGAGAACACAAACTCTTCAACAGCAGCTTTCCAGGGTGTTAGGCTGCTGGGACTGAGGTTAAATTGCTGAAGACTGCTGTTTGTGGCCTTGGTTTTAGAATATTACTATGGTGCTTTTATTTCCAGTGACTCACGGCCCACGTTGAGGGATGTCTTGACACCCCCCCACCCCCCACCAAATGGGTGGGTTTCGGCACTTACTGGCCTCTTGACGTGATGGCAGTGAAGACTTTATTGTTGCTCCCCCACCCCTAGTCTGCTGCTGGAGTTAGTTTCAGTTGCTTGCATCACTGCGTAAGCATGGACCGTGTGGTTACTGTGGTAGCTTGGCATCAATTCCCAACCCTGCCACTTCATTTATTTTTAAATTGAAGAATCCTTGATGCTGGGGTTCCTCTGGTCTCCTGTTGGAGGTTAATTCAGAGAATGAACAGCGTGCAATGAAGACTGACTCATCGACTGACTCCCACTTTAGCCCCCAATAGACCTTCAGGACAGCACTGAACCTGGAAAGGCAGTGGGCAAAGGTCAGTTAAGTGTAACAGCGCCTTCACTTGCCCCTTGAGGGGGGAGTTCACTTCCGCTCACTCCCTTTTTACATTGCTCCTCAAGTTATAAAGATCCTATGGCGTAACTCAAAGAGCTGCTTCTGGTCAACATCTCATCCTCAACCAGCATCAACTGATCATTATTTAATTGCTGCAAGATTCCTGTGCACAAAATGTCTGCTTATACCATCTCTGCACTTCAAAGTAATTCATTGCATGTATGTTTGAGAGATGTGATAAGGTGCTGTCTTAATGCTGCATCTCCTCGCCATAGAAGTTTTGAAGTGCATTGACTGGGCAAAGGCAGCACCTATTCTGTGCCAGCAATATCCCACAAACGGCAGTGGAGTGAATGACCAGTTAATCTGGTGTTGATTGAGGGAGGAATGTTGCCCCGGCATATTGTGTCCAGCAGTGGGCACTGTTCTTATAAAGCAAGAGAAGCAGCGGAAAGCAGAAGAGAAGGGTAACGTGAAGATCCGAAGAAAGAGTGAGGAAGATAAATGGATCGCAGTTGGCAAAAAGATCGGAGAGCGTTGCCGAGAATGGGCTGAGGTCTTCAGAATAGTTCATTGAACGGATAATGTTGTGGTAGAGTATTCCTGTAAAAGCAGAATCACAAGATAGGTGATGAAGCCCATTTTAGCTCGTGCGTGGAGAATGAACCTGCAGTCCTGTCCCCGTCTCTTCCTGCTAATCAACGCATCCAGGTTTTTGCTTCCCACTCTCCTACTCGGAAGTGCGTTTCCATGGGTCGATCACTCTTCATTTGATGAACTTCCTGATATTGATCTGAAATTTCCTCGGGCTGGTTTGAGCTGTGCGACCTTGTCCTGCTGAAACAGTATAATCTGAAGCTGTGAGAATTGGAGGGTGTGATTATTAACTGAAGCCAGGAACTTAACGTCACCTGAGCTCTAAGGTGCTGCTGTTTTTAAAATTGGGTTCTAAAGATTCTAAGGGGTGAGTAGTTGTGCATTTTTATAGTAAATATGAATGATTGCATCGTGCACACTATGTAATTATGGCAAGCATAAATTAAAAAAGCATGAATTTAAATTTTTGCAAGAAAAATTGGCCTTTTGACTTTAAATCTTGTGTAAAGTATTCCACCCAATGCACCAAATACCAATACAATTGAAGTGTTTAAAAAAAGGCGGTGAATCAATTCCTGATTGAGCTTATTGTGGATGAATGTAGGCGTGGGGTGGGGGGGCAAGGAGCAGTGTAAATTTTTAGGGTTGATATCAGGAAATTCTTCACAGTAATGGACTCTCAGATAGCGAAGGCTGAAACCTTGGAATCAATTAAGATGCAATTGGATGCTGCACTTTGGGGGTGGGGGGGGAGCTTGTTGTGTCATTGTAGATGGATGGGCTGAATGGCTCCCCATATCCATAATTATTCTGTGATCAAGTGCTGAATTGGGAGCTGGACGGTGGAGTGAGGTGAACAGGCTTTCTCATTCCTACATTCTTGTGTTTCTGACTCTTTCAGCTGTTAAGATTGTTGCTCGAGGGAGAGAGGCTAGAGAATGCAGTGAAAGAATGCCAGAATAGCGCTGTGGCGTAATCCACGGGTTGCTGTAGCAGCAAAGGGTTTTATTAAATACTGGGTGTAGTCTTCCATTTCAGTCAATTAAAATTTAAAAACTGCTCTGAAAATATCCCAGCTCTCTGGTCATCTGAGGCCAGTGCATGTTGGAAGTGGCTCTTTTCAAGAAGTGTACTAGCCTACTGGGTCAATGAATTGGAAGCATACAAGCTCAAGACAGCTTCTGCAACTTGCTGCTCTGGGCACAGAACTCTCCACATGTGGTAACAGATGGTACGGTGGATCTTGGCTGGTTCTGCCCTGCCTTCTTGAACATTCTCCTCAACTCTCCCACAATACTGAATCACTGCCCACCTTCAAAATCCTCCCCCAAATCTACCTCCTCCATCACGCCTCCAGTCACATCTTTGACTGTTCTCCCTATCCCTCTTGGTGTCCCTTCCCCAATGGAAGCATCTTGGACTGTTCTGCTAACTGTGCGGTGTAAATACAGGCTGTGGCAGGGAACTGCGGAGCGCTCGAAAAGGAATTAGTTAAAACTATAAACTTAATAACTGTTCATAAACTTCTGATGAGGTTTCTTAGACTTCAAGAGCCCCACTAATCACTAAACAGGAAATGTGTTTCAGTAGATATGCCCATTCATTTCTTGCAGAACTGTTAACAGGAGCTCATTCGCTCTCTGTTTAATTGCATGCACACAAGGGTCAGAAGAGAGTCATTTCTTGTGAATCGTCTCCCAGTAGGGGCCGCCCCAGTGGGACCCTCCCTCTCTCCCCCCCTCGGGAGACGAGAGGAGTGAAGTGGAATGAGATAACGATGGAAGATAAATATTGGGAGCTGCTCTTCTGCAATTCCCTTCACAACCGTCTCCATATTTGTTCAAAATTATTGCTTGTCGTCTTAACTCATTCAGCTGTACAAAGGCAGCAATTAAAACAAAACGGTAAATTGTTGTCATTAATTTGTGTCTTTGTTCTTGATCCGTTTAATTTGTTTTCCTAACCTTGCTCCTGTCTACAAGGTGAGTTTGGTTAAGTCAGGACAAATTAGAGAGTGCTGAACCCAGAGTGTCAAATCTTTATTCTATAAATTAAATTAATAAACTGCTTCTACAGCATGAAGTGAATTTCAAACAACTTGTTTATTTTTTTGATTGCCTATCCCAATATTTAAAGCTACACCAAACACTTTAAATGGAGCGTAACAATATTTCCGTTCAATTAGCATGCAAATAAAAAGGTCCAAATAAATTTAGCTGTGTGTGTGCGGCTAGTGTGGTAACGGGGGAAGTAACATGCGCCTTATGTCAATGGGGAGTGACTTGCGGCGTGTGTCAATGGGGAGTGACTTGCGGCGTGTGTCAATGGGGAGTGAGTTGCACCTTGTGTCAATGGGGAGTGAGTTGCGCCTTGTGTCAATGGGGAGTGACTTGCGCCGTGTGTCAATGGGGAGTGAGTTGCGCCGTGTGTCAATGGGGGAGTGAGTTGCGCCGTGTGTCAATGGGGAGTGAGTTGCGCCTTGTGTCAATGGGGGAGTGAGTTGTGGCGTGTGTCAATGGGGAGTGAGTTGTGGCGTGTGTCAATGGGGGAGTGAGTTGCGGCGTGTGTCAATGGGGGAGTGAGTTATGGGGAGTGAGTGAGTTGCGGCGTGTGTCAATGGGGAGTGAGTTGTGGCGTGTGTCAATGGGGAGTGAGTTGCAGCGTGTGTCAATGGGGAGTGAGTTGCGGCGTGTGTCAATGGGGAGTGAGTTGTGGCGTGTGTCAATGGGGAGTGAGTTGCGCCTTGTGTCAATGGGGGAGTGAGTTGTGGCATGTGCCAATGGGGAGTGAGTTGCACTGTGTGTCAATGGGGAGTGACCTGCGGCGTGTGTCAGTGGGGGAGTGACTTGCGCCGTGTGTCAATGGGGAGTGACTTGCGCCATCAATCTAGGCTGAATTTGGACCCAAGTTCTAAAAGGTGAAAGGTCACTGGCTAACCCATTGTACCATCCAATTCCCCGGGATGGTGTGAAGGTAGCGCTGGTACATTAACGGTAACTGCAGTACTGAACTATTTTCATATTCTAACAAAGTTTACATTATGCATCTGTCATCTTTTCTTCTAGTCCGATGAGGAGCCCTTTAATCCAGATTATATCGAGGTGGACAGGATCCTGGATGTAGCGCATACAATAGACTCTGAAACTTCAGAGGTGAGTAACTTCATAAACCTGGCTTCTTTTCCCTGGTGTTTCGAAGGTTGAGGGGTGATCTAATCGATGTGTTTAAATTGATAAAGGGATTCGATAGGGTAGATAGAGAGAAACTATTTCCTCTGGTCGGGAAATCCAGGACAAGTGGGCATAATCATAAAATTAGAGCTAGGCTGTTCAGGAGTGAAATCAGGAAGCACTTTTTCCACACAAAGGGTAATGGGAACCTGGAACTCTCTTCCCTCAGAGGCTGGGGGTCAATTGAAGCTCTCAAGGCAGATCAACAGTTTTTTGTTCGGTAAGGGATTTGGAGCAACGGTGGGTAAATGGAGCTGGAGATACAGATCAGCTATGATCCAATTGAATGATGGAACAGGCTTGTGGAGCTGAATGGCCTCCACCTGTGCCTCTGCAACTGTGAGCTGAGCTGCTTCTTGTGGCTCTTGAACAGTTCAGTGCTGTCCTGACTGAAGGACTGTGCTGAGTGTTGGGCGGTAACTATGAGCCAGGAGAGTAGATTGGAGGCACGATGGGCTGAGGTCCCTCCTTCAGCTTGGCTATGGGCTGTTGAGAATTGTGATTCAGTGCTGTTCCTTCTCCTGCTCATGTTCTCACTGAAGGAAAACCATCCCAGAATGTTATTGAGCTAATGAGACAATATAATTGATAGTGTTTAATCAGTCCATTTTTCATTATTTTTTCTCCCTTTGTTCCTTGCCTACATTCATCAACTCCGCACAGGGATGGGGCTGCAATCAACAGCCTATCATGGGATTGGATCATGACTGTATGACTCTCTCCATCATTCGATGGTGTATTGCTCACAGTTGTCCTCTCGCAAGATGCTGATTGGGGTTGTGGCACTGGCCCAGATGTTGCTTTCGGAGCGCCCAACACTGTTGGCTCAGGCTGGGTGTGTGGACTGGGTGGTCTGCAGATTCAGCTTGCCCCCCAGTAGTCTCTGCACTGAGAGGAAGGAAAAATGGGTGGAAACCTTGGGTGCTTTCTACCACCAGATATTAGTAGTGCCCAATCACCAAGACTGCCTACTTCCACCTACATAACATCACCTCCCCCTGCACCATCTCATCTGCTGAAACCAACGCCCTTGCCTTTGTTACCTCCAGACTTGACTATTCCAACGCTCTCCTGCCCGGCCTCCCATCTTCCACCCTCCGTAAACTTGAGCTTATCCAAAACTCTGCACCAAGTCCCGTTCACCCATCGCCCCTGTGCTCGCTGACCTTCATTGGCTCCCGGTCCGGCAACACCTCGATTTAAAAAATTCTCTTCCTTGTTTTCAAATCCCTCATGGCCTCACCCCTCCCTTTCTCTGTAATCTTCTCCAGCCCTACAACCCTCCAAGATTTCCAATTCTGGCCTCTTGCACATCCCCGATTTCTATCGCCCCTTGAATGGCGGCCGTGCCTACAGCTGCCGAGGTCCTAAGCTCTGGAATTCCTTCCCTAAACCTCTCCGCCTCTCTGTCTCCTTTAAGCCACCCCTTAAAACCTACCTCTGACCAAGCTTTTGGTCACCTAACCTAATACTTCCTTGTATGGCTTGGTGTCAAGTTTTTGTCTGATTTATGCTCCTGTGAAGCCCTTTGGGACATTTTACTACGTTAAAGGCGCTATAAAAACGCAAGATGTTGTGGCTTGGTAGCAGGTCGGCTGTTGGGAGCATGGAGAAAATCAAGAGCGAGGAAAGTAGGACAGAATACATTCTGGTTCAGATCCAGGGCTGACAGAAGGAAATGGCGGCTATCTTTGACAGCTGTTGAAAGCTTGGGTGGTCTCTAATTGTTACGGGTCGTGCGGTAAATTCAGAGCCACAGGCTGTACCAGACGTGACATCACTTTGGTGCTTCCTCTGAGGATTTATTGCAGGTTTACTGCTGTTAGTCTTGTTTAGAACGTGCCTGAATGAAATGGATTTCACTGAGCCTGAGAAGGTAATTGCTGTGTCCAAGTTCACAGAATGAATGAGTGAATCGAAGAAGACCCCACTTATAATGAAATTACTACCCACAGCCTGAAATCAATTACAGGGCAGTGGAAAACTATTCCCTGTCATAAAATTACTTAATCTTGGTCCCTGCACTGACTTGGCCTCATAGAATCATAGAATGATACAGCGCAGAAATAGGCCATTTATGTCTGTGTCGGCTCTTTGGTAGAACTATATAATTAATCCCACTCCCCTGCTCTTTCCCCATAGCCCTGTAAATTTTTTCCCTTCCAAGTATTTATCCAATTCTCTTTTGAATGTTACTATTGAATCTGTTTCCACCGCCCTTTCAGGCAGCGCATTCCAGATCACAACAACTCACTGTATTAAAAAAGAATGTTTCCTCATCTCCCCTCTGGTTCTTTTGCAAATCACCGTAAATCTGTGTCCTCTGGTTGCCGACGGTTCTGCCACTGGAAACAGTTTCTCCTTATTTACTCTTATCAAAACCATTAATAATTTTGAACACCTCCATCAAATCTCCTCTTAACCTTCTCTGCTCTAAGAGAACAACCCCAGCTTCTCCAGTCTCTCCACATAACTGTAGTCCCTCATCCCTGGTAACATTCTAGTAAATCTCCTCTGCACCCTCTCCAAGGCCTTGATATCCTTCCTAAAGTGCGGTGCCCAGAATTGGACACAATACTCCAGCTGGGACCTAACCAGTGTTTTATAAAGGTTTAGCATCACTTCCTTGCTTTTGTACTCTATTCCTTTATTAATAAAGCCAATGATCCCATAAGCTTCTTTAACAGCTTTCTCAACTTGTCCTGCCACCTTCAAAGATTTGTGTACGAACACCCCCAGGTCTCTCTGTTCCTGCACCCCCTTTAAAATTGTCCCATTTAGTTTATATTGCCTCTCCTCATTCTTCCTACTAAAATGTATCACTTCACACTTGTCTGCGTGAAATTTCACCGGCTGCTGAAACCCTCATCCATGCCTTGGTTACCTCTAGACGTGACTATTCTAACGCACTCCTGGTCATCCTAAACTCGGCTGCCCATGTCCTAACTCGCACCAAGTCCCGTTCACCCATCACCCCTGTGCTCGTAGACCTACATTGGCTCCCGGTTAAACAACGCCTCGATTTCAAAATTCTCATCCTTGTTTACAAATCCCTCCATGGCCTTGCCCCTCCTATCTCTGTAATCTCCTCCAGCCTTACAACCATCCGATATCTGCGCTCCTCCAATTCTGGCCTCTTGAGCATCCCCGATATTAATCACTCCACCATTGGTGGCCGTGCCTTCAGCTGCCGAGGCCCCAAGCTCGGGAATTCCCTGCCTAAACCTCTCCGCTTCTCTACGTCTCTTTCCTCCTTTAAGACGCTCCTTAAAACCTACCTCTTTCATCTGCCCTAATATCTCCTTATGTGGCTCTGTGTCAAACTACGTTAAAGACGCTATATAAATACAAGGTGTTGTTTCTATGAGCCTGCCCATTTCACCAGTCTGTCTATGTCCTCCTGAAGTATGTTCCTATCCTCCTCATTGTTCACTACATTTCCGAGTTTCGTGTCATCTGCAAACTTTGAAATTAGGCCCTGCATATCCATGTCCAGGTCATTACTATATATCAAAAAGAGCATGTTATAAATCTGAAGTAACAACAGAAAGTGCTGGAAACACTCAGCAGGTCAGGCAGCATCGAGGAGAGAAAAACAGAGTTAACGTTTCAGGTCGATGACCCTTTGTCAGAACTCTGTTTTTCTCTCCTCAATGCTGCCTGACCTGCCGAGTGTTTCAAGCACTTTATGTTGTTATTTCAGATTTCCAGCAGCCGCAGTATTTTGCTAATGTTATAAAGGTATGTGGTTTATGGTGATTTCTCTAGTCCCTCCCTAAACCCCGCTGCGCCTCTCCTCCTTTAACACCCTCCTTAAAACCCACCTCTTTGACCAAGCTTTTGGTCACCCCTTCCTAAAATCTGCTCCTTTGATTCAACATCCGTTACCCCTCTGTGAAACACCTTGGGATGTTCTTGTGTGGTGGAAGTGCTCTATAAACGCAAGTTGCTGCTGTTTTACTAGCTCAATGCTGCTCCATGTTTTCTGACCTTTAGATTTTAACAGGTTATACAAAGTAATCAAAAAGGGGGTGTAACCTAAAAGTAATGCAAAAGTGGGGAAGTGATGCTTCAGTTGTATAGAGCCTTGCTCAGACCCCAGCTGGAGCACTGCGTTGGGTTTTGGGTATTACATCTCAGGAGGATATATTGACCTTGGAGGGGGGTGCAGTGCAGATTCACCAGAATGATACCCGGGCTAAAAGGGTTAAACTATGAGGACAGGTTGCATAAACTTGGCTTGTATTCCCTTGATTATAGCAGATTGAAGAGTGATCGAATCGAGATGTTTAAAATGATACAGGGATTCAATATGATGGGGAAATCCAGAACAAGGGGGCAGAAACTTAACATTGGAGCTGGTCTGTTTAGAATTGAAATCAGGAAGCATTTTCTCACAAAGGGTAGTGGAAATCTAGAACATGCCATCAAAAGGCTGTGGATGCCAGTTGAAATTTTCAAGACTGAGATCGATAGATTATTGTTGGCTACGGGTATCGAGGTAAATGGACACAAGGTGCAGATCAGCCATGATCCAATAGAATGATGGAGAGTTGACCGGTGTTTAATATTTGATATTCTCTGTTTCCCAAGCCTGTGACTCATTACCTGGTGAAGTGGTGCTCCCTACCCTATGAAGAAAGCACTTGGGAGCTGGTGGAGGACATCGACCCAGTCAAAATCCAGGAATACGAGAACTTGCAGATCATACCCGAAGTCACAAACTTGGTAATGAGTTTTAGCTTGTTTGTGTGTACATAATATCGTCTGTTAACTAATCAAGGGTGAGCAGTACTGAGTTGTCCGTAGTGTGACCAAGTTCTTTCGTACAGAATGAGTTCCATGGGGTCAATGAAAAGGAGAATCAATTGTACTGCTTGCTGGTAAAAGGGTTACCTTGACTTGGTCATTGCTGTACATCAGCAACTTGTTAAAGCTGCAGGGATCTTGCCTTTCAGAGGGAGGAGGGTAACCTGTATACACTGGCTTGTACTGTGTGTTCCACGGCTGTGTTTGAAAGCTCATTTAGTAAAACAGGGAGCAAAAACAGGTGAACAGTAAATGCACTTCTCTCCGATGTTTTAACACTAACAAGATAATTATTCATTCTAATGAAGGGTTCACTAATGAGGAGGAACAGGTGATTTTGGGCCTATGGTTCCCAAAGCTCTCCACCACTGGGGGTTTTCCTCGCCTCGTGTCTGGGTCTGTTGTAGATTCATTGATCGAGATTGATTGTTGTGATTGGTCAACAGCTCCATTTTCGTTGTATCATGCGACTACCAGATGGTAGACGTCAAACTAGATGGACCTTGGTCTTTTCTCGTCCAGCAATTCCAATGTTGCTATGGGCTCACGCCCTGGTTGTGAGACCCAGGGATGATAGTTCTAATTTCACACACACTGCCACTATCACCTGGCAGAGCAGTGGGGCTGCAATGCGTGGCCTCAAAACGCTTAATGGGAGGCCAGGCCCGCGGTCAGAGGGGGGGGCCGGGCCCGCGGACAGAGGGGGGGGCCGGGCCCGCGGACAGAGGGGGGGGCCGGGCCCGTGGACAGGGGGGGGGGGGCCGGGCCCGTGGACAGAGGGGGGGCCAGGCCCCGTGTGCAGAGGGGAGACACGTGATGCTTCTGCCCTTTCTGTCGCTCTCATCTACTTCCTGTGCTTGAAATAGGAGCGTCCTGCTGCTGAAACATGGAAAAAACTGGAGCTGTCGCGACCATACAAAGCAGACAATAAACTCAGGGAGTACCAGCTGGAGGGGATGAACTGGCTGCTCTTCAACTGGTACAACAGGTGAGCTTCTGACATTCCTTCTCGTTAT
>CM059435.1:1711684-1949184 GCA_030390025.1 Squalus acanthias | reverse complement strand
GGAGGGAATTTTAAGATCTTGGTGGGGGGTGGGGGGGCGGGGTGCAGAAATGAATTAGTGTAAAGACTCTTGATTCATTATAGCATCACAACAGCTTGTATTTATACAGCGCCTTTAACGTAGTAAAACTTCAGTGGAGAGCATTAGAATAGTCGAGTCTGGAGGTAACAGGTGTGGATGAGGTGAAGAATAACTGCTGTTTCTATACCTGAGTCACTGCACTCGGAAGTAAAGAGAAGGGGGCAAAAATTCGGTATCGGCCATTTTGGGGCGCTAACATCGCCTGGGCGCTAACTTTAGCGCCCGACGCTAATAAGCGCCGGCAACTGCGAAATTGAGTTTTAGCGCCCCCAAGAGGGAAATGGAGCGTTAAATCAAGCGGCCCACTTCCTTCTTAGGGCGCTAACGTCGGAGAGCGGGGCGGAGACTTCAGAAGTGCTGCACACTGGGCCGTGCAGCGCTGCCGCGTTCAAAGGCTCCTTCCCTCCCGTAAAGGCAAGGGCCATCGCTACAGGCTGTGCAATTTAAAAAGTATCGACCGGGACCACCAAGGCAGCCGTGATCACCCTGTGAAAAAAATTAGAACTGGAACAGTAAGGATGCGGGGGTGAGGGAGAGGGAGAGGGAGAGGGGAGGCGGGGGCGAGGGAGAGGGGATGCGGGTAGAGGGGATACGGGGGAGAGGGGATGCGGGGGAGAGGGGATGCGGGGGCGGGGGAGAGGGGATGCGGGGGAGAGGGGATGCGGGGGCGAGGGAGAGGGGATGCGAGGGAGGGGGGATGCGGGGGAGAGGGAGAGGGGCTGCGAGGGAGAGGGGATGCGGGGGCGAGGGAGAGGGCATGCGAGGGAGAGGGGATTGGGTGGATGCAGGGCCGGGGGAGGATGGTGGGGGGGGGGGCGGGGAAGAGGTGTTCTGTTTAAATCATACATTAATAATGAATGGGATTGAGTTGATGAAGCTGGGTTCAGTATTAGGATCCTCTGTGGTTTAGCTCGAGTGCAGCTGGAGGATGTCGAGTGCCAATCATTCACGGGTTTACAGTGTTTAAGCTTTAGACTTTTAGTCGTTAAAAACACATATCATTCCAAGAATTTAAAAAGTAGTGGAGATTTACAATGCCGTATCGTGCAGCACAAATGTTCCTTTCACCTGGAGTCGAGTGCGCTAATGTATTTTCTGCCTCTCTCTCCCTCCCCCTCCCCCCACTCTCCCCCTCCCCCCACTCTCCCCCTCCCCCCACTCTCCCCCTCCCCCCACTCTCCCTCTCCCCCTCCCCCCACTCTCCCCCTCCCCCCACTCTCCCCCTCCCCCCCCACTCTCCTCCCTCCCCCCCACTCTCCTCCCTCCCCCCCACTCTCCTCCCTCCCCCCCACTCTCCTCCCTCCCCCCCACTCTCCTCTCTCCCCCCCCACTCTCCTCCCTCCCCCCCCCACTCTCTCCCTCCCCCCCCACTCTCTCCCTCCCCCCCCCACTCTCTCCCTCCCCCCCCACTCTCTCCCTCCCCCCCCACTCTCTCCCTCCCCCCCCACTCTCTCCCTCCCCCCCCACTCTCTCCCTCCCCCCCCCACTCTCTCCCTCCCCCCCCCCACTCTCTCCCTCCCCCCCCCCACTCTCTCCCTCCCCCCCCCACTCTCTCCCTCCCCCCCCACTCTCTCCTCCCCCCCCACTCTCTCCCTCCCCCCCCACTCTCTCCCTCCCCCCCCACTCTCTCCCTCCCCCCCCACTCTCTCCCTCCCCCCCACTCTCTCCCTCCCCCCCCACTCTCTCCCTCCCCCCCACTCTCTCCCTCCCCCCCCACTCTCTCCCTCCCCCCCCCACTCTCTCCCTCCCCCCCCACTCTCTCCCTCCCCCCCCACTCTCTCCCTCCCCCCCCCACTCTCTCCCTCCCCCCCCACTCTCTCCCTCCCCCCCCCACTCTCTCCCTCCCCCCCCCACTCTCTCCCTCCCCCCCCACTCTCTCTCCCTCCCCCCGCACTCTCTCTCTCCCTCCCCCCACACTCTCTCTCCCTCCCCCCCCCCACTCTCTCTCCCTCCCCCCCCCACTCTCTCTCCCTCCCCCCCCACTCTCTCTCCCTCCCCCCCCACACTCTCTCCCTCCCCCCCCACACTCTCTCCCTCCCCCCCCACTCTCTCTCCCTCCCCCCCCACTCTCTCTCCCTCCCCCCCCACTCTCTCTCCCTCCCCCCCCCACTCTCTCTCCCTCCCCCCCCACTCTCTCTCCCTCCCCCCCCACTCTCTCTCCCTCCCCCCCCACTCTCTCTCCCTCCCCCCCCACTCTCTCTCCCTCCCCCCCCACTCTCTCTCCCTCCCCCCCACTCTCTCTCCCTCCCCCCCCCCACTCTCTCTCCCTCCCCCCCCCACTCTCTCTCCCTCCCCCCCCCCCACTCTCTCTCTCTCTCTCCCCCCCCCCCCCCCCCCACTCACTCCCTGCCCCTCCCCCCACTCTCTCTCTCTCTTTCCCCACCCCCTCAATTCAGGAACACAAAGTCCTTCTGACTGGAACCCCTTTACAGAACACAGTGGAAGAGCTGTTCAGTTTGTTAAATTTCCTCGAACCCATTCATTTTCCTTCTGAGTCCACCTTCATGGAGGAATTTGGAGACCTGAAGACGGATGAGCAGGTATGAGAGATCGGGCTGTGGTAGTTGACCATTATCCTCCTTGGGGAAACAGGAGGAGGCGATTCAGCCCCTCGAGCCTGTTCTGCCTTTCACTGAGACCATGGCTGATCTGTTTTTTAACTCCATTTTCCTGTCTTGGTTCTGTAACCCTCAATACCCTTACCCAACAAACATCTATCAATCTCAGTTTTGACATTTTCAGTTGTTCCCCCAGCCTGAACAGCTTTTTGGGGGAGAGTTTTCCAGATTTCCACTGCCCTTTGTGTGAAGAAGTGCTTCCTGACATCACCCCTAAACAGCCTGGCTCTAATTTTAAGGTTACGCCCCCTTGTTCTGGACTCCCCCCACCAGAGGAAATAGTTTCTCTCTCTCTACCCTATCAAATCCTTTTAATTATCTAAACACCTCGATTAGATCAGCCCTTAATCTTCTATACTCGAGGGAATACAAGCCTAGTTTATGCAACCTGTCCTCATAATTTAACCCTTTTAGCCCTTCCTGAGGTGCGGGGCCCAGAACTGAACGCAGTCACTCCAGATGGGGTCGGACCAGAGCTCTGTACAGCTGAAGCATTATTTCTACCCCTGTGTATTCCAGCCTCGAGATAAAGGCCAACATTCCATTAGCCTTTTAAATTATTTTTTGTACCTGTCCACCAGCTTTTAGTGATTTCTGTACTTGGACCCCTAAATCTCTCTGCTCCTCCACCGTTCCCAGCTTCTCACCATTTAGAAAATAGTCAGATCGATCGTTCTTAGGTCCAAAGTGGATGATCTCACACTTTCAGGACAGAGATGAGAAGAAATTTCTTCACACAGAGGGTGGTGAATCTTTGGAATTCTCTACCCCAGAGGGCTGTGGAGGCTCAGTCATTGGGTATATTCAAAACAGAAGTCGATAGATTTCTGACTAGTAAAGGCATCAAGGGATATGGCGATAGGGCCGGTGAATGGAGTTGAGGCAGAAGATCAGCCATGATCTCATTGAATGGCGGAGTAGGCTCGAAGGGCTGAATGGCCGACTCCTGCTCCTATTTCTTATGTTCCTACGTTATACCCCATCTGCCACAGTTTTGCCCACTCACTGAATCTATCAATGTCCTGTTGCAACTTTCTGCTCCCATCTACACTATTTACTGTGCCACCTAACTTAGTGTCGTCAGCAAACTTGGATATACGGCTCTCTATTCCTTCATCCAAGTCATTGATAAATATAGTGAAAAGCTGAGGCCCCAGTACAGATCCCTGGGACACCACTCATCACATCCTGCCAATTGGAGTACACACCCATTATCCCTACTCTCTGTCTCCTCCCTCCTCACCAATTCCTTATCCAGCCCAACAGGCTGCCTCCAATTCCATGTGCTGTCATAACAGTCTCTTAAGTGGAACCTTGTCATATGCCTTGTGGAAGTTCATATAAATAACATCCATAGACACTCCCTTATCTACCACGTAAGTTACCTCCAAAAAATTCAACTAAGTTCTTTAGACATAACTTACCATTTACAAATCCATACTGACTTTCTCCGATCAGCTCATCCAAATGCTCAGTCACTCAGTCCTCAATAACAGATTCCAGTAACTTCTTTTTGGGATCCGGTTGGCTCCTACGATAAGTGATTGGACCGGATTTGCTCCTCCGAGACAGACTCGGTAATCTGACAGCTGAGCTAGGCTGGTCTGCAGTTCTCCAGCTGTTGATGGACCAACAAGCTCATCTAATGGGACCTGACGGATCACTGGGGCCCAGAAGCCAGTTCCCCATTAGCAGTGTAGTCCGAGTTGGGCAGGCAGTGTGAGCCTTGTGCGTGCTCGTAAACTGCATGGTTTTAGCTGGTTGAACTCCTGCAATACCGTGTGCACACCTGAAGTTTCTAACACTTGGTTTTTGCCAACCTGTAGCCAGGTTCTTTCGGCTTTACATCATTTAGCTGACACTCCCAGTGCAGTACTGAGGGAGCGCTGCACTGTCGGAGGGGCAGTACTGAGGGAGCGCTGCACTGTCGGAGGGGCAGTACTGAGGGAGCGCGGCACTGTCGGAGGGGCAGTACTGAGGGAGCGCTGCACTGTCGGAGGGGCAGTACTGAGGGAGCGCTGCACTGTCGGGCAGTACTGAGGGAGCGCTGCACTGTCGGGCAGTACTGAGGGAGCACTGCACTGTCGGAGGGGCAGTACTGAGGGAGCGCTGCACTGTCGGAGGGGCAGTACTGAGGGAGCGCTGCACTGTCGGAGGGGCAGTACTGAGGGAGCGCTGCACTGTTGGAGGTGCCGTCTTTTGAAGGAGATGTTAAACCGAGGCCCCTTCTTCCCTCTCAAGTGAACGTAAAAGATCCCACGGCACAATTCGAAGAAGAACAGGGGAGTTCTCCCGGTGTCCATGCCAACACCACCAAAATATCTCACCGCTGCTTTGTGGGATCATGCTGTGCCCAATTTAGTTGCTTTATTTGCCGACATAAATGCTTTGGGATGTTTTGAAGATTTTTGTTTCTCAAACAGCTGGCCAGCCCGCTATTGAAAAACAAAATTGCATCGCTGTGCCCAGTCACAAGAGAACTCGACTTATGGGCAGGTTAAAACTTTCGAGGCGGTCCCACACCTCTTGAACTTAGTGTGGTCAAGAGTCAGGTGGCTGGCCCGAGTTGTTAGTCTTGCTCTTTTGTATTTGTGCGAATCCAAAGGCCCTTTGTGTTGGCTTGAAAGCTGCAACGTAACTGGCCCGTGAGATAGAGGTGGTAAGATGAATATGTTTGCATGCATCTTGAAAATCGAAGGATTCTGGTAATGTCCTCTCCCCTTTCTTTTTCCTCCCATGTTGAAATCAAGATTCATCGCACATTCTGTCTCCTACTCTCCTCTTTCCCAGAATCTCCTTACCACCTTCAAACAATCTACAGGCTTTTAGAACCCAACCATTGTCATTAACGAATCACTACTTCCTGACTTAGTTTACTGTCTGTTTTCTCTTCAGCCTCTACTGTTCCCTACACTGTGGCCACCGGCCCTTCACATGGGTTTCCCAATGCTTTTTGTTCTCATTACTGTTTGAAATTGCCTTCAGTTTCTCCAGTTTGAAGTGTTAAATGCTTCTTTGTGATCACATTCATTCGGGGGTCGTCCCTTGGCCCAAGCAGGGTGCTGTTGACTGGGTCACGAATGCAGCCTCTTTCTCCTTTGATAGGTGAAGAAACTGCAGGCCGTGCTGAAGCCCATGATGCTTCGCAGGTTGAAGGACGATGTGGAGAAAAACCTGGCTCCGAAGGAGGAGACCATCATTGAGGTGGAACTGACCAACATCCAGAAAAAGTACTACAGGGCCATCCTGGAGAGAAACTTCTCCTTTCTGGCCAAAGGGGCCAACCAGGCCAACATGCCGAACCTGCTCAATACTATGATGGAGCTGAGAAAGTGCTGTAACCACCCCTACCTGATCAATGGTGAGTTCAGTGTATCGCACTCAACTTCATGGTGTTAACATTCTCATTCTCGTGTTCAAATCCCTCCATGGCCTTGCCCCTCCCTATCTCTGTAACCTCCTCCAGCCCTACAACCTTCTGTGATCTCTGCACTCCTCCAATTCTGACCTCTTGCGCATCCCTGATTTTAATCGCTCCACCATTGGCGGCCGTGCTTTCAGCTGCCTGGGCCCTAAACTCTGGAATTCCCTCCCTAAACCTGTCCTCCTTTAAGACGCTCCTTAAAACCTACTTCTTTGACCAAGCCATTAGTCACCTGTCCCAATATCTCCTTATGTGGCTCTGTATCAAATCTTGTTTGATAATTGCTCCTGTGAATTGCCTTGGGACGTTTCACTATGCTAACGGCGCTATATAAATGCAAGTTGTTGTTGTTGTTTAATTCCGAGCACTAAACTGTAGCCAGAATGTCTCGTATAAAGTATTTGTGTCCTGGGACTGGAAAACTTAACTCTTAGTGTTGGGAGAGGCAGATGTACTGGATTTGGGGGAGAGGGAAGGTGGTATTCCTAGCCTGTGTACCCACCAGGTCCAAACACTGACCACTTTGGTAATTAAGTAGCCAAAACAACATTTCGTACATACATGTGGTCCATTCAATCTCGCTTGTCGTGTTTGGCCAACATATAGAAGCATCTTTGGGAAGAGGGGAGTGGTCTCCCCTAATGTCTTGGTGAGTACGTGCACCGTATGATGCATTGCTGAACAGTACAAAGTAGAAGGCTCGAGGTTCAATCCCTAGTCACCGGTGTTGGTTAAGAAGGCAGTACGGCTCTCGTATCCCCAACTAGGGTAAACATAGAAACATAGAATCCAGGAGCAGGAGTAGGCCATTCGGCCCGTCGAGCCTGCTCCACCATTCAATACGATCATGGCTGATCATCCAAATCCAGTACCCTGTCCCTGCTTTAATCCCCACAGTACACATATCCCACCCTACCCCCGTAACCCCACGTATTTAATTCCCCCTAACATATCCCATCCTATCCCCATAACCCCACATATTTAATAACCCCCTAACACTAAGGGTCAATTTATCATAGCCAAATCAACCTAACCCACACATTTTTGGAAGTGGTTCGAGCTCCTGATTGCTCTGATAGCCCTGCTGGGAGGTGCAAGTGTCTGGCCATCTGGTGACTGTAGGCTCTGGCTCAGCTGTGATGCTCTCTATGATCAAACACTCAGCCAACGTTCACTGTTCACAGGAACAGTGGTCACGCGGGTGAAGGTTAAGGGAGATTTAATGGAGGTGTTCAAAATTATGAGGGGTTTTGATAGTGTAATTAAGGAAAAATTGAGGGTCGGTAACCAGAGGAGACAGATTTAAGGTAATTGGCAAAAAGTACAGAGAGGGAGATGAGAATTTTTTTACGCAGCGAGTTGTGATCTGGAATGCGCTGCCTGAAAGTGGGGTGGAAGCAGATTCAATAGTAACTTTCAAAAGGATAAATATTTGAAAAGGAAAAATTTGCAGGTCTATGGGGAAAGAGCAGCGGAGTGGGACTAATTGGAGAGCTCTTTCAAAGAGCCGGCACAGGCACGATGGGCCGAATGGCCTCCTTTTGTGCTGTATGATTCTAAGTCCCAGAGAGCCTGCGTGGGTCAATGCTTGTGGGAGATGAGGGTAATGGGGGTGTGAAAAGTGGAGGAGAGGGAACAAAAAAATAGAGTCTAAATGGAGCATGTAGATGCAGATTCCTGTAACAGAGACAGAACTGAGCTTCTCTGCAGAGGAAAGATGCCTAATGTGAATTTGAATTTTGATTCCTGGTAGGTGCTGAGGAGAAAATCCTGGATGAATTCCGCGAAGTGCACAATCCGGACGCTCCTCATTTTCAGCTGCAGGCCATGATTCAGGCAGCGGGTAAATTGGTGCTGATCGATAAGCTGTTGCCCAAACTGATTGCTGGCGGGCACAAGGTGCTGATTTTCTCCCAGATGGTGCGCTGCCTGGATATACTCGAAGATTACCTCATCCACAGACGGTGAGACCCCCTCCGCATGCTGCACCCGGGCCTCCTCTTCTGTTATGGGCATTGCTTATTCATATAAAACTTGACCGGCATGAAGAATTATTCCATAGGATGTTGTCCAATGTTGTGATTATTACTACCTTGCTGACCTAGTGGAGAAAGGCACTAAGCCATACAGATCTGAAAGTCCCAGCTTTAATTCCTAGTTTTGCTGAAGTTTTTGACCTCATCTGGAGGCAGTACTTGAAGCACTCTGGGCTAGGGGAAGGAACAAAAATCAGCCAACGTCTATTCCCACTGGATGTCCGGTGGGATATTGACCCAGCAACGATCAAGAAATGGTGATATCTGTCCAGGTCAGAATGGTGTGTGATTTGGAGGTGACGTACTAGCTTGCTGCTCTTGCCTGTAGATGGTACACGCTGCAGCCATAGAGCGCTGCCTGAAAGTGTGGTGGAAGCAGATTCAGTAGTACTTTTGAAAAAGGAATTGACTATATGCTTGAAAAGGAAACATTTGCAGAGCTAACGGGAAAGAGCAGGGGAGTGGGACTAATTGAAAGAGCTCTTTCAAAGAGCCGGCACAGGCACGATGGGCCGAATGGCCTCCTTCTGTGCTGTGTGATTCTATGAAGTACAAACTCGCTAGTTTAAATACTCAACCGTTGTCCGTTTTTAAATGTTTTAGGTACACCTACGAGCGCATTGATGGCAGGGTAAGGGGCAACCTGAGACAGGCTGCGATCGACCGCTTCTCCAAGCCGGACTCGGACCGCTTTGTGTTTCTGCTCTGTACCAGGGCAGGAGGTCTTGGCATCAATCTTACTGCGGCAGACACTTGTATCATCTTTGATTCAGATTGGAACCCACAGAATGACCTGCAGGTGAGTTTCCCAGTGAGCTGCGCAGGGGAAGCTCCTCCACTGGGAGTAGTGCTAATTGATCTGCCCGTAGCGCTACACAGACGCTGCACTCTGCTTCTGTCACTAATCCTCTTCACTGAGTGCGGGTTTATCGAAGCTCAATGTGAGTAGCTTCTGGGTTAGTTGTGGCCTGTGGAAAAACTCCGGGGGTTTCCAATAGATAATTGAAGATTCTTTACTTCTCTCTTGTTTGTGTGAGTTAATGAGGCTAATTATAATGAGGGATGAAAAGTTGTAATATGGACTTCTTATTTAGGAGTCACAAGGAAAGTTGCTGGTGTTACTATCTGGAAAAGTTGATGTTAATGGAGTGAGCGGCAGGTAAAGGGGATGGTGGCTGAATGATGTGAAGGATTGGGCAGGGGTAACATTAGAGACTGATTCAAACCACCCATAAAGACTGGAAAATGTGAAGTGCACTGGCTTCCAAGAGAGAGACTGAATGAAGGGATCTGGGAGAGAGAAACAATTCAGAGGCATATTCTTTTATTCTGTCTATCAGTAATGGTTGAGGAGAAGAAATTCTGTGGGTAGTCTGAGGGCTGTGAATGTTTTTTTTGGGAGGGTGCGGGGCCCTTCGTTCCTGCGCTGGTCTCGGCAGTGCTACTGCGGGAAAGCGCTAGGCATTTTTCCTCTGACATCGCAGGTGACGTTAAAAAATATATAGTTGTGTTCTCACCCAAAATGAGGTAGAGTGCCTGGAGGGACAAAAAATGGAGCTAAGAAAATCAGATCAGAGGACAGCTCAACCATAGCATTTCTTGGTGTGTTCCATTCCTGGAATAAGTTGCCTCCCCTCCCCTACAGTATTTGGTGATCTGAATGCGCTGCGTCTTAAACGGATCGCCTCTACCTGAACAGGTTCAGTCCCTTTCATTGTTTCCAGGCTCAGGCACGATGTCATCGGATAGGACAGAGTAAAGCAGTTCAAGTGTATCGCCTAATTACTCGCAACTCATACGAGCGAGAGATGTTCGACAAGGCCAGTCTCAAGCTGGGTCTCGACAGAGCTGTGCTACAAGCAATGAATCGCAGAGGAAACACTAACGGGGTAAGGTGGCCTGATACTCTACTGAATAGTTGTTTGCACCCACTATTTTGAAACGCATGTGCATACTGAAGTGGAGGATGGTGGTACTGGGAATTGGAAGGACCCAGTGTCCCAGGGCAGGTACAGCACGGGTTAGATACAGAGTAAAGCTCCCTCTACACTGTCCCATCAAACACACCCAGGACAGGTACAGCACGGGGTTAGATACAGAGTAATGCTCCCTCTACACTGTCCCATCAAACACTCCCAGGGCAGGTACAGCACGGATTAGATACAGAGTAAAGCTCCCTCTACACTGTCCCATCAAACACTCCCAGGGCAGGTACAGCATGGGTTAGATACAGAGTAAAGCTCCCTCTACACTGTCCCATCAAACACTCCCAGGGCAGGTACAGCACAGGTTAGATACAGAGTAAAGCTCCCTCTACACTGTCCCATCAAACACTCCCAGGGCAGGTACAGCATGGGTTAGATACAGAGTAAATTTGTTGTGGATTCTTTGAGATCCACCTGTCGAAAGTTAACCGTCCTGAAGTATTTGCAGGTGCCAATTAGGCTTCAATTCGATGCTTTCCGCGGAGTTGTGTAACCGCTGATTTAATAGTGGCATTGGGTGGAGTCCAGGAGCAGATGATCCACCTACTGGTTCTTTCAGCTGCAGAAAGAGAAACAATATGGATTGGAAAAGTAAGCTAAAGGCAGCCTGTTTTCAGCAAAATCCCTCCACACTGGTCACCCCCCTTTCCAGCTCCTAATTATTTTCCCAGTGTGACTTCCTTGATGGTCATTGCAGTTCAGGACTGCTTCATATTGAAATCACTGTCATAATTGAAGTCTGGGTGCCTTCCTGTGCAGGTGCAGCCACTGTCTAAGATCGAAGTAGAAGATCTGCTACGTAAAGGAGCATATGGAGCCCTGATGGACGAGGAGGATGAAGGATCAAAATTTTGTGAAGAGGACATTGATCAGATACTTCTTCGTCGAACTCGCACCATCACCATTGAATCGGAAGGGAAGGGCTCCACGTTCGCAAAGGTTCGTAGCAGCATTCTGTCACCGCTTTATGGGTCCCACTCCAAACATCGAGCTGCTTTTCTCTTGCAGAGGGTGACTCAGCTGCTCATCATTTCCAGTGTTCCCTGTTCACAGCAGATTCTGCAGTTAGTGATTTGTAAGCTGGGCTGGAGTAGAATATTTTAACTGCTGGTATTTGTAGAAGAGGGAAGGGGAGATCAGAGTAGTCACAATAACCTGTTTGCTGTTGCATTGGACAATGGCTGTGAGCGCATGGCACAGTGTGGTACTGAACCATGCAGAACAGAAAGGTGCAGAGTTTGATCGCTCATCTATGCCAACCTCAACTGAGGTGCCTGAAGGAGCCATGGTTTCCCTCTGGCTTGTGCTTTGAGGTGGAAAATCAATGAGAGTTCTGGCTCCTGATCGCTTTTTTTTGGTTCCTGGGATGTGGGCGTCACTGGCAAGGCTGGCATTTATTGCCCATCCCTAGTTGCCCTTGAGAAGGTGGTGGTGAGCTGCCTTTTTGAACCGCTGCAGTCGGTGTGGTGAAGGTACTCCCACAGTGATGTTAGTGAGGGGGGTTCCACGATTTTGACTCGGCTTTGATGAAGGAACGGCCGATATATTACCAAGTCAGGATGGTGTGTAACTTGGAGGGGAACTTGGAGGTGGTGGTGTTCCCATGCGCCTGCTGCCCTTGTCCTTCTAGGTGGTAGAGGTCATGGATTTGGGAGGTGCTGTCGAAGAAGTCTTGGCGAGTTGCTGCAGTGCATCTTGTAGCTGGTAGACACTGCAGCCACGGTGTGCCGCTATCCAGTGACCTGTGCTGAGAAGTGCCCTGGTGTGGGCATTGAATGGGTGGCCTCAGTTGCTCTGTTCCCTCTTTCACTCTCCCTCTCCCCAGCATTGAATGTGCCGCCAACATTCACTGTCAAATCTTGTTGCCTCATCCATGAGGATTGCCCACTTGGGTGAACACCAGAGACATTCGGGAGGAATCCTACCACAGCAGTGGTGAACTAAAGAATCTACAGCACCCAAGGAGGCCATTTGTCCCATCGAGTCTGTGCTAGCTCTTTGGAGCAGTCCCAAATTAATCCCACTGCTCTGCTCTCTCCCAATAACCCTGTGTCACACCCAAACTAATCCCACTGCTCCGTTCTCTCCCAATAACCCTGTATCACACCCAAACTAATCCCACTGCTCCATTCTCTCCCAATAACCCTGTATCAATCCCCAAACTAATCCCACTGCTCCATTCTCTCCCAATAACCCTGTATCAATCCCCAAACTAATCCCACTGCTCCATTCTCTCCTCATAGCCCTGTATCTTCCTCTGCTTCAAATATTTATCCACTTTCCCTTAAAAGATGCAGTGGTCTCTACCTCAACCCCTCCCTGTGGCAAACCATTCCCTGCTCCAACAACCCTCTAATGACATTTCTCTGAACCTGTCTCCTCACTCTTTCTGATTTTAAATTGTCGACTTCTCGTCACTGACTCCCCAACTAGAGGAAATCGTCTTTTTTTGCCATTGCCATGAGGAGAGGAGGAACACTGGAAGGAATAAATTAATTTAAAAAACTTGGCTCACCTTCTCCATTTAATTAACACGTTAGAGAGTCTTAACCATGTAGTTTGAGGCTCGACTACTCAAATGCAGTGACCATTTCTCCCTTTGGGGGGGGGGGGGGGTGGAAAGAGTGGGAAAGAGAGTGTTCCTCGGAGTCCTGCTCATAGAGTCCCCCTGAATGTGAGGCCACATGGCACTACAGATCTTCCCAGTCTAGCCTCAATCCCTGTTCCTGTGTATCATGAGTTAATCTGGGATCACTTTGAGATCCATCATGTTGAGCGGTGAGTCTTGGTTCCCTCTGTGCCTCAGGATGTTAGGTCAGAAGGTTCTCGAAGTACTAATTCTACATCGGCCTGAGCTCAATGTGTTCATTCAGGCCTGTTTTCAGCATGCTGTTAAACACATTCGCCTTCAGACACCATAGCATGATCCGAGCATGTTGTGCTACTTAATTCAGTTCTTCTCAGACCTCCCTTTGTAAGTCCAGGACTGTGTCCTGGCTGAGTAATTTTAATATCATTTGCAGATCCTTTTTATATCTGTGTTAGTCACTTGAGGCATTTACAGCTCCATTACAAAGACCTGTTGTTTTTAACACCTCTGGAACTCTGCTGTGATTTGTTTCTGCTCCAGGCCAGTTTCGTGGCTTCAGGGAATAGAACTGACATCTCCTTAGACGACCCCAACTTCTGGCAGAAATGGGCCAAAATTGCAGAGCTGGATATAGAGTCGAAAAATGGAAAAGTAAGTGGCTTCATCGGTGCTTTTCTTGGACAAGGGTTCGCACGTGTCATAATTTCAGAAAACATTAAAAATGGGACAGTCGTGGCTCTAGAAATGGTCACTGTGCTATATGGCCAGGTTGTTGCTGACCTCCGACCTATTGGCTCATCTGGGGTCCCTATACTGGACCAGCCCCTCTGGTTAGAACTATTCAACATGGTTTTTTTTCATCCCTGTCTCTTGGTCTCTCTTTAAACCGTGTACCAGCTGATGCGGAAGGCAGATCTCTGCCAATGCAGCTCTGGTCTCCGCCCAGCACATGTCTCAGCAATATGGCAGAGATCAAGAACTTGGCCGGACAGGGTATCACGGATGTGGCATTTCAATTAATCTACATTACTGTCAAACAGTTGGGTAAATTATAGCGCGCACGTGTTTGTGTGTGTCTGTCTGTATCTCTATATAATATATTGAAAATATATTGTTTGTGTGCACTTCCAGTGCCCCCACTGGCAGGACGGTATATTTACAGCGTGACGTGTTTACAGGCAGTTTCGAGAATAAATGTTGACATAGGAATTCATAATGGAAATATAAAAATAAGGACAGAATGTATGACTCTAAAATGGGGACTGAATTGCATCGGTGCTCCCCAGTCCGATTATCACCCACTCCCTAACCCCACTTTCCCTGAAGACTACACTTAGTCTTGACTTCCTGTGTGTAACACCACTGGAGATACTTAGATTTTAATAAGTGGATGCACAGGACTGTGCACTTCGAATCGGTGAGGCTCTGGTATGGTTGGTTTGCATCCTTGAAGTGAAATGTTAAACCAGTGCCCCATTTACCTATTCAGGTGGGCATTAAAGATCTAGTGTCACTACTGGCAGAAAAGGAGAGAGTTACATTTCTCCCTCAACCAGTTCACTAAAAAACTGCTCAATCATCTGATTGCCGTCTGTGGGACATCGTTCAGACAGAATTGTTGCCAAATTTTCCTACATAAGCTAAAGCAGAGGAAAGTGGGAGGGGCAGGGAGTGCCTGAGAACAGGCGGCTAAAAGCTCTGCCACGAGTGGTGGGTGGAGAGAGGGTCAGAAGACTCGAGGGTGCGGAGGGAGAGAAAGTCTGGAGGATGTTGCCACGGTCGGGTGGAGCAAGATAATGGGAGGCATCGGAAGACGAGGATTTTCAATTTAACATGTTGGAGGTCAGAAAGCCAGTGTAGCTCAGCAAGGACAGTAGTGACGGACGAGCGGGACTTAGTGTGGGGCAGAATGCGAGCAGTTGCATTTTGGATAAGTTGGAGCATAGACGGGGAAGGCAAGCAAGGAGAGCATTGGAAGAAACGAGTCTGCAGGTGTCAAGTGGAATCTGTGGAGGCGCTAAGGTGTAGGGATGGAGGTAGAAATAAGTGGTCTTTGTGACGGAGAGAGTACGGGGTTTAGGAGCTCTGGGTCTAATAGAACACCAAGGTTGCACATGGTCGAGTTGAATCTTAATGACGAGGAGGGGGGATGGAGTAAGTGTCGAGGGGAGTAATGATTGTCATCTCTGTTACTGTCTCTCACACACAGGACAGCTTGGTGATCGACACACCACGCGTCAGGAAACAGACCAAACACTACAATTCGTTTGAGGACGACGAGTTGATGGAGTTCTCGGAGCTCGACAGTGACAGCGAAGATAGACCTTCGAGGTCTCGCCGCCTTCATGACAAGACCCGTCGGTACCTCCGGGCAGAGTGCTTTCGGGTGGAAAAGAACCTGCTGATATTCGGGTGAGTGTGTGCACGGGATTCAGTTCGAGCAAGAAAGACTTGCATTTCTATAGCGCCTTTCATGACCTCAGGACATCCCAAAGCACTTCACAGCCAATGAAGTACTTTTGAAGTGTAGTCACTGTTGGAATGTAGGAAACGCGGCAGCCATTTGCGCACAGCAAGCTCCCACAAACAGCAATGTGACAATGACCAGATAATCTGTATGAGTGATGTTGGTTGAGGGATAAATATTGGCTCAGTACACCAGGGAACGCTCCCCTGCTCTTCAAAATAGTGCCATGGGCTCTTTTAAGTCCACTGTATTAGCTAGGAACTGGGTGGGGGAGGGACAGTTTACTTTGTGAAACAGGATTTGATGCCTGCCCTGCGGTCAAAGCGGGTGAGGCCAACCATGGTAGATCAGATACAAAAAGGGAGAGGGGTTTGTGAGTATTTCTCTGTAACTAATGCTTTGATGGCTGCAGGAAGCGCACTGCTGACCAGAGTTGTCCCTGGTCCACTTTCGGCCCAGATGGTAAACTGGAGACACAAACCTCGCTTTTATGATTTCACTTGTTTGTGACTCATAGTTTGAAGGTTATTGGGGCTATTGATGAACTCTTGTGAAGTGGAACAAATGTCTGAGTTTGAGTCATGATCACACCCCTTTCAGTTTGGACTCTGTAAAAGGTGTTCTCCCTGTCACTGGCACTAGGTCCAGAAATGGGAAGTGTTCCACTTCCTGATGCTAACATCCCTGACTGTGATCAGTACAAAGTAAAACTGCATCTGTACCAGCTCATTCATTAACTGATTTTAATCATGGCTTGGAAGTGGTCCACTGTTTGTTAATACAGCCCCTCTGTTAGAACAGCAAAAACTGTCCCCTTCCTCTTCACTCACCAATGGGAGGTGTTGTAGCTCCATTTGCAAATATCCTTTGAATCATGACATAATTGGAGTTAGAAAAAACCCCAGAGGGATCTGCCCTGGCCCGCTACCGAGTAGGACCTGACTCTGGAGTTACGCTGCGAAGTGGAAACGCCTTTGAGGTTATAGCTGCAGCCTAACATTTCTACGTGCTAGAGTTGTGTTCGGAATTAGTGGCGAATTGCAGGCTGCTGTTTGAATAAAGCTGTCATCTAAAGTGCTCTCGCCCTCCTGTGTTGCAGGTGGGGGCGATGGAAGGACATCCTGTCGCACGGACGATTCAAGTGGCACCTGACGGAGAAGGACATGGAGACCATTTGTCGCACTCTCCTCGTTTATTGCCTGAAACACTACAAAGGGGACGAGAAGATTAAAAGCTTCATCTGGGACCTTATTACTCCCACAAAGGATGGACAGAATCAAGCACTGCACAATCACTCGGGTACGAGATCCTCTGGGGCAGATTTACTGAGCTTTTAGTTGAGGACCTCAATCCCAATCCTGCCTTCCCTCTAATCTGTCTCGTGCATCATAAACCCAAGCTCAGGATTAGTACTGGGCATGTAAAGGGGGCTGAGGGAGGATTTCATTTCCTGACACACAGGGTTATTCAAATACGGAAAGCTTTACCCCAAGTTCAAGTTGAGTCGGTCGCAACGTTTAAGAGGGAACTAAATGTTCAAGGGCACTGGGAAAGTGCTGGAAAATGGGATTCTATTTGGTAGTTCCGATGTGGAGCAAACATCGGAAGCGAAGCAGATGGTTCGAATGGTCTCCTTTTTTTGTGTGAACGTTTGTACAGTTGTGTGAAGCTCCGAGAGCGGGTGGGTTGTGGATCGAGGGCTCAGGGAGCAGGCAGTGACAGGCCGCTGAGAGTGGGTGGGCTGTGGATCGAGGGCTCGGAGCAGGCAGTGACAGGCCACTGAGAGCGGGTGGGCTGTGGATCGAGGGCTCAGGGAGCAGGCAGTGACAGGCCGCTGAGAGTGGGTGGGCTGTGGATCAAGGGCTCGGAGCAGGCAGTGACAGGCCGCTGAGAGCGGGTGGGTTGTGGATCGAGGGCTCGGAGCAGGCAGTGACAGGTCGCTGAGAGCGGGTGGGCTGTGGATCGAGGGCTCGGAGCAGGCAGTGACAGGCCGCTGAGAGCGGGTGGGTTGTGGATCGAGGGCTCAGGGAGCAGGCAGTGACAGGCCGCTGAGAGCGGGTGGGCTGTGGATCGAGGGCTCAGGGAGCAGGCAGTGACAGGCCGCTGAGAGTGGGTGGGCTGTGGATCGAGGGAGCAGGCAGTGACAGGCCGCTGAGAGTGGGTGGGCTGTGGATCGAGAGCTCAGGGAGCAGGCAGTGACAGGCCGCTGAGAGTGGGTGGGCTGTGGATCGAGAGCTCAGGGAGCAGGCAGTGACAGGCTGCTGAGAGCGGGTGGGCTGTGGATCGAGGGAGCAGGCAGTGACAGGCCGCTGAGAGTGGGTGGGCTGCGAGTGGCCCCGGGCTGTCTTGTGTGTATCATTGCTTCATCAGTTGAGCAGCGAGTACTGGCTTCCCAACCAGAGGGTAGTAGTGGAGACACTGGGACCCGGTTCTTCAGAGAGTACTGGAGTCTAGGCCATTTGAAACACTGACTCATCAAAATCAGCACTGGCTGCACCCTAGTATCCAAGAATGGGCTGAATGGCCTCCTGTGTTGTAAGATTCTATGAACTCTAGAACAGGTCAGTAGGGGAGATTATAAATGGTGGGTCACCATGAGGCCAAAACAGCCCTTTGAAAACAGGGCTCTCCGAGTAGACTCAGACCTCATACCCCAGGTTATTGGCCTTTAAGCTAAGTCATCCTCGGTTCCGAGGGACTGCCTAAGAAGAAGAGATACCCCAAACATTTAGTGCGGAGAGAAGAATCATAGAATCTTACAGCACAGAAGGAGGCCATTCGGCCCATCCTGCCTGTGCAGGTTCTTTGAAAGAGCTCTCCACTCCCCTGCTCTTTCCCCATAGCCCAGCAAACTTTTTCCCTTCAAGTATTTATCGAATTCCCTTTGAAAGTTACTATTGAATCTGCTTCCAGCTCCCTTTCATAATAGGGAACCTCCCACAAATTCTGGAAATATAAAATAAAAGCAGAAAGATCCTTCAATATTTGAGAAGAGAAAGGTTGGGTTCACGTTTGGGTGGAAAGCTTTGTCAGAGGGTTGTGCGCCTGAGTGCAGGAAGTGGGTGAGGGTCGCAGCACAAGGAGATGCTGGGACTGAAATGTAATTCATATTGTGGATCGGAACAGTCAGTAAATTGAGGCCGTGAACCATTTCCTTCCAGGGTTATCAGCGCCTGTACCCAGGGGGAGGAAAGGCAAGAAGATGAAGACCCCGTTGTCCCAGCCCGAGGTTAAGAATGCTGATTGGGTGGCCAGCTGTAACCCAGATGTGCTCTTCCATGATGACGGCTATAAGAAACATCTCAAACAGCACTGCAACAAGTGAGTGTGGTGGGCCCCGGGGGGGGGAGGGAGGGAGTGCACGCGGGCCCCGGGGTGGGGAGAGTGCGTGCGGACCCTGGGGTGGGGGGAGGGGGCACGTGGGCCTGACCCCGGGGTGTGTGAGTGCAGGTGGCACACTTGGGTTAGTGGAACAGTCGGCATTTGTTGGTGGTGGCATTTCTTCTTCAACCACCGCAGTCCTTCCTTTCTACTAGTTTGATACAACTGAGTGGTTTGCTCGGCCACTGCCGAGGTCATTTGAGAGTCAGCCATACTGTTGTGGGACTGGACCTCACTCCTGCTCAGCAACATCCTCTCCCCCCCCTTGGAAAGTGCTGTTCTACAGGAGAGGCAGTGTGTAAATAAACAGAAGTTGTTTCTGCCCCATTCTATCTTGAGCTTGATTTTGTTTTGCTTTGTGTGGTGACTCAGGGTCTTGCTGAGAGTACGGATGCTGTATTACCTCAAGCAGGAGGTGCTGGGAGAGGCTGCTGACAAAGCTCTGGATGGTATCGATGCAAGGTACGTCAATGGCAAAACTGCTCCAGGTAAAAGAACGGTACGGTTTGATGCTGAGCCACACACAGCAAAAAGGTCCTAGTTCCGATTCCTTGTTTCAAATGAGGTTCCCAGTTTTAACCATATAATGAATGGGAAACCATAGGTAAGGGCTTAAAGTTGGCCAGGATTCTTATCCCTCGGGAAAATCGCGTGTAATATTGGATGAAGATGGGATTGGACTCCACTGCCCCTCTCCATTTTATTTGCCCCTTGCGTCTCTGTGAGGCAACTTGGGACATTCTTCTATGTTCAATTATAATGGGTTTTGATAGAGTATATAAGGAGAAACTGTTTCCAGTGGCAGAAGAGTCGGTAACCAGAGGACACAGATTTAAGATCATTGGCAAAAGAACCAGGGGGGAGATAAGACTTTTTTTTTTATGCAGCGAGTTGTTATGATCTGAATTGCACTGCCTGAAAGGGTGTTGGAAGCAGATTCAATAATGACTTTCAAAAGGGAATTTGATAAATACTTGAAAAACGAGAAAATTGCAGGGCTATGGAGAAAAAGCAGGGGGGAGTGAGACTAATTGGATAGCTCTTTCAAAGAGCCAGCACAGGCATGATGGGCCGAATGGCCTCTTTCTGTGCTGTAAGATTCGATGATTCAAAGTGCTACATCAGTGCCAGTTCCTGTTCAACAGTCTGCTGACACTTAGCTGAAAAATAGTCCTTGGGTGAGGTAACGGTGACTGTAAACCTGTAACCCAGCAAGGAGCGGTGACTTCAGCAGAGAAAATTGGTGGAAATGGAGAAATATAATTATATTAAAAATGCTAAGGACATTTAACACCATTGCAGGCCCTAAGCCTGGAGTTATTTTAACACCAATGCATATAAAATCTACACCAGTAGTTGCATCAAAATTTGCCACAAGTACCCTAGTGAAGATTGATACCAGGGCTAAACGGGTTAAATTATGAGGCCAGGTTGCATAGACATAGGCTTGTATTCCCTGGAGTATAGATGGTTGAGGGGCGATCTAATTGAGGTATTTAAGATGATTAATGGATTTGATAGGGTCGATAGAGAGAAACTATTCCACTGGTGGGGGGGGAGTCCAGAACAAGGGGACATAACTTTAAAATTAGAATGAGGCCGTTCAGGGGTGACGTCAGGAAGCACTTCTTCACACAAAGGGTAGTGGAAATCTGGAAAACTCTTCCTCCAAAAAGCTTTGTATGCTGGGGTCAATTGGAGCTTTCAAGACTACTGCTACTTTCATATGACGGGAAAAGCTTCTAATGGGATGTCTAGTTTGGCTCTCCATTCGACGGCCTCCTGAGATGCCGAGAAATGAGGTGCCTCCCGCAACAGATCTCAGTGGGCAGGTTGATGTGATGTGTTCCACGGTCTGGGACTCGTGGCCACAGTCGCACTTCGGGTCGTCCCTCATCTTCCAGCTGTGGAGCCGGTGGCCGCATCGCCAACGCTCTCTGCGGATTGGAGGTCCGAGCCAGGGACCTCTGCTGTTGGGTCAGTGATGAGGTGTTGGTTCTTTATGTTGCTTGCATCCCACGATTCCCTCAGTCTGGACAGTGGGTCGATGCCAGCTGCATGAATATTGGCTGCAGATTCCCAAGACTGAGATTATTAGATGTTTGTTGGGTAAGACTATCAAGGGATATGGAGCAAAGGCAGGTAATTGGTGTTGAGGTACAGATCAGCCATGATCAATTAGAACAACGGAACAAGCTCGAGGGGCTGAATGGCCTCCTCCTGTTCCTTAGAGTTGGCACTCGAAGTAAGTGTAAAGCTGCAATGCAGCTATTCTCTGCTGCGAGTTGAGGGCTGGTGTATGAAAACTCTAAAATCAGTAACTAGTGTGAATAATTAATAAATGATTTCTAATGGAATTTTTTTTTCTGTCTGTGTGTGTCTCTCTGTCTCTCTCGCTCTGTCTGTCTCTCACGCTCTCTCTCTCTTCCCCACACCCTGGGGTGTACAGTAAGCTGGAAGTCTGGATTCCTGAGGTTGACTACAATGATGTACCAGTCGACTGGTGGGGTGGAGACTCGGACAAGTCCCTGCTCATTGGAGTTTATAAACACGGTAAGGCTGCATCCATGGTTACGTGGAACCATTGCCCTTCTGACGATGTAGCTGCTGCAGAAAGATTACTTCAAAATAATTCATCGTGTGAAGCATCGTGTGAGATGGTTTGACAATGTGTTGACGACCTGTATTCTAATATCGAAGATGCTGGGGGTGGAAGTATATCCACTGGGGAGCGAGATAATGGATTGTGGCTGGAATATTACAAGCACCTTCTCTCCATCCCCACTTGGCCGTCCTGCTATTAATTTTAAATTTTAAGAATTTATTGGTAAACAGTGCTTCATTTTTTTGTTAAAATCCTGGAAACTCATTCCTGCATTGGTTGATTTCCATTCACAGGAACAGGAGTAGGCCATTCAGCCCCTCCAGCCTGTTCTGTCATTCGATTTGTAACTTGTTTTCAAAATGCAAGGTCCCCTCAGGTCTCATCAGTCAGTAACCAATAAAAGCTCCATAAACTTGTGCTTGCAGTTCCCATTAATGAATAGCTGTGTGCCTGGAACTTGGAGTGCCATTAGCACAGTGTCGCAACAGCTTGGCATTTTATATTTTCCTGTATTTATTGACTGTCGCATATTATGTTTGTTGTTATATAATAAAAGAAGCAATTTCTGCAGTGATAATTCTGTTGGGTAGTTGACACTGTCTTTCAGAAGCTGGGAGTGTGTCAGTAATTACACGGGGTTCCCGGGAGTGTGTCAGTAATTACACGGGGTCCCCGGGAGTGTGTCAGTAATTACAGGGGGTCCCCGGGAGTGTGTCAGTAATTACACGGGGTCCCCGGGAGTGTGTCAGTAATTACACGGCGTCCCCGGGAGTGTGTCAGTAATTACAGGGGGTCCCCCGGAGTGTGTCAGTGATTACAGGGGGTCCCCCGGAGTGTGTCAGTAATTACAGGGGGTCCCCGGGAGTGTGTCAGTATTTACAGGGGGTCCCCAGGAGTGTGCCAGTATTTACAGGGGGTCCCCGGGAGTGTGTCAGTATTTACAGGAGATCCCTGGGAGTGTCATTATTTACAGGGGATCCCTGGGAGTGTGCCAGTATTTACAGGGGATCTGTCCATATATCAGTTTGAAAAGCACTGCTGAGGAATTATATAATGGTGAGGTAGTATTGTGTTAATAATGAAACTTTTTTGGATTGTCTGACTTGAAGCATTTCCCATTAAATCACGTCATTGCTCTCTACATGCACGGGCTTGCTTAGCTGAAACCTGGTACAAAAGGACTGCGTGCACGTTTTATGCCTCAGGACCTTCCTAGAAATTTAACAGTGGAGCTGACTGAAATGTACTGCCCGAGTGTTGCTGAGCTGCTCAGACCCAGAAGGTTGAAGGATCGATCCTCATTCTGTTATGGGTCAGTTGATCCCAGTGCTGGTTCTGTGCTTAGCCTTGGCGACCTTGAGCTAGTGAGAGGAGCGGGGGGGAGGGCTGGGACTCAGTTCGAGTTCCTACTCCAGATTGCTGTCCAGTGAACATTGGACTGTACCTATGTGTGGATTAAAAACTGAAACCCTCAGCAGGTCAGGCAGCATCTGTGGACAGAGAAAGGTAGAGTTAATGTTTCCGGTCGATGACCCTTTGCCAGATTTCCAGCGCCTGCAGTATTTTGCCTTTTGTTTCTGCTTTGTCTGGGTATCGGGTGAGCAGAGGACGAGGCTCGGCTGCGATGCCACAGTCCAGTGACCCACTGACACTCACCAACTGAGTTTGCACAAGTTATGGCCACTACAGTGAGATATTTGCTGTTAATTAGTCGGCATTTCCGTAACAGTGGAGTGGAGCCTCTTGTACAGTCAGCTCCTCTGATGCGCGTTGAACTGCGGAGGCTTGCTGTGACCCGGCTGTTTCTCTTTTCAGGTTACGAGCGATATAATGCGATGAGAGCGGACCCAGCACTCTGCTTCCTCGAGAGGGTTGGCATGCCCGATGAAACCTCATTAGCAGCCGAGCAAGGAGGTGTCGACCTGCCACCAGACATAACCGAAGGGTAAAACCATGACATCTGTGCCGGGGGAGCGGGGTGGGAAACCAATGTTGGGCATAAGGCAGTGCGAGTCACTAACCCGAGCACCGCGCTTTCATTCTGAGCAGTAACTCCCTTGAGAAGCGGTCAGTGGTGTCACCCTCGTCTCTGGGCCAGGTGGTCGTGGGTTCAAGCCACGCTCCAGGAGTTGGAGCATTTTATCTAGGCTGACGTGCTAGTGCAGCACGGAGGGATTGTCGGAGGTGCCGTCCTTCATGTGAGCCGTTAAACTGAGGCCCCGTCGTCCCGATCAGATAATTCAGGTGCTTGTTGAAGATCCCAGGGCACTATTCAAACAGGAGCTGTGAGTTCTCCATGTCCTGCCCAACGTTCATCCATCGACTAACGCCATTTAAAATCAGCAGGTTAACTAGTCATTTGTTACTTTGCTGTTTGTTATGTAGGTGAGCAGCAAGATCCTACAATCACCACCTGAAAAATATATTAAAAAAAGACTTACATTTCTATAGCGATTTTCACTAACACCGGACGTCCCAAAGCGCTTTACAACCAATGAAGTACTTTTTGAAGTGTGGTCACTGTTGTAATGTAGGAAACACGGCAGCTTATTTGCGCACAGCAAGCTCCCACAAACAGCAATGTGATAATGACCAAATAATCTGTTTTAGTGATGTTGATTGAGGGATAAATATTGGCCAGGACACCGGGGAGAACTCCCCTGCTCTTCTTAGAAATAGTGCCATGGGATCATCTACGTCCACCTGAGAGGGTAGACGGTGCTTCGGTTTAACATCTCATCCAAAAGACGGCACCTCCGACAGTGCAGCACTCCCTCAGTATTACACTGGAGTGTCAGCCTAGATTTTTGTGCTCAAGTCTTTGGAGTGGGGTTTGAACCCACGACCTTCTGATTCCGAGGCGTGAGTACTGCCCACTGAGCCACGGCTGACACTGACATATAGTTGCTTTTATACCATTTTTAAAATGCAAATTTAAGTAAGGTTTGAAAGAGACCATGGTCATTCAACATTCTGGAAGCCAAGGCTTCTTCAGCAGCACCTCCCAAACCCGTGACCTCCCATCACCTAGAAGGACAAGGGCAGCAGGTACAGTACATGGAAAACCATCATCTCTAAGTTCCCCTCCAAGTCACACGTCATCCTGACTTGGAGATATATCGGCCAATCCTTCATCGTCGCTGAAGGAACTCCTGACCTAACAGCACTGTGGGAGCACCTTCACCACACAGACTGCAGCGGTTCAAGAAGGTGGCTCACCACCACCTTCTCGAGGGCAATTAGAGATGGGCAATAAATGCTGGCCTTGCCAGCGACGCCCACATCCCGAGCGTGAATATGAAAAAGCACCGGCAGACTCTGCGGCCTGTGAGGTACAGTCTGCATGAGCTCACGTTTTAGGACACTCTGTATTTTGATGTAGTATATCTCTGTAGTCCTCAATAGGTAGATTGGGGTCAGGGTTTCTCTCCAGTGGTTTCTGTAAGTGGGTAATGCTTTGTGTGCTGAATTTTAGGGTTGACCTGTGTAAAGGTGATGACTCCGAGTTGAAGTCTGACGGGCAATTTAAGGACCAGCCAGATGTGAGTATGATGTCTTGAGGTTATTTGCTGCACGATTTGTTTCTTTAAATCTGAAATCTCCCCATCTCTTCTAGTTGTCTTCAGTTTTATTTCTTTCTACAGTGGTCTCCCCTCCTCTAGCTGGAGTGCAGTTCCCCGGCCAACAGCCTCCCTCCAGCACTGCACTGTGGTAGCCGTTCCTCCAGAGAGTCTGGACACTGACTGTCGGCTGACTCCTATTTGTGGGGGTATTGAAGATGCACACATCCAGCAACTGGTCAATGGATAGTGATCAGGAGCAGGAGTCTTGCTTAATCTCCTCCCAGGAGTACAGAAGCTAGCTGTAGCACTGCTATCGCTGCTGTGGCTAAGATCATGGGAACAAGAGGGAGGCCATTCAGCCCCTCGAGCTGGTTCCTCCATTTAGTTAGATCGTGGCTGATCTGTATTTCAACTCCATTTACCCACCGTAGCTCCATATTTCTTGATGCCCTCACCCAGCAAAAATCTGTCGATCTCAATCTTGAAAATCTCAATTGACCCTCAGCATTCGCAGCTTTTTGAAAGAGACAGTACCAGATTTCCACTCCTCTGTGTGGAAAAAGTGCTTCCTGATTTCACTCCTGAACAGCCTGGCTCTAATTGTAAGATTGTGCCCCCTTGTTCTGGATTCCCCACCAGAGGAAATAGTTTCTCTCTCTCTCCCCTGTTAAAACCTTTTAACAATTTAAACACCTCAATTAGATCATCCCTCAACCTTCTAAACCAGGGAATACAAGCCTAGTTCATGCAACGTGGTCCTCATAATTTAACCCTTTTCACCCTGGTATCATTCCGGTGAATCTGCGCTGCACCCTCTTCAAGGCCAATATATCCTTCCTGAGGTGCACTGCGCAGAACGGAATGCTGTACTCCAGTACCTTAGCACAGACCAGGAACTGAACTCTCCGCAAATGCATCGAATTCCCTCTTGGACCCATTTAAACTGTCTGCTGCAGTGGCTTCTCTGCTAACTTATTCCACAGCGACATTACTCTTTAACAAGTTTCCACCTGACTTCCCTTTTTATCCCCTAACTTCCTGCTTTGCTGCAGCTGTATGGACAGAGAGCTCGTCATTTCCTGCTGGTTTTTAGAACCTTGGGGCAGAGCCAGGGATTTATAAACACTGTCTATATACAAAGAAGATGATTACTCTCTCATTGGCCTCAGGATGTGCCTATTTGCAGCAATTCGACCTTGTATTCTTAAAGGGACAGGCCATGAGTGAAGAGCTCCAGCTTAGCAGTAGCATAGTACACGGTGCGTTGCATGGTATAATGCTCCTGTCAACTGCCCAAGTACAGTGTAACAGGAGATTGAGTAGTGAATAATGTAATATGCCTGGATCAGCCTGGTCAGTTTCCCTTCAAAGTTGTGAAGATTGATTCCACAAACTGACGGCAAAATTGCTGGCGGCAGCAACCGGCGCCTGAAGGCAGGGTAGCGACTCTCTCAGGCTTGGGTGGTGTGTGACACAGCGGCACCAGTAAAAGGCATGGGAAGGAGATAGGGAAACGAGTCTTGCTCTAGCCCTAGTTCCTGCCCTCCACCCCCATTCCTAAAAGAAGTGATTCTCTTGTAGTTAATGGAATGTGTTGTTCTACAGGAAGATGCAAATTCCTGCATTGAATCGGGGATTATGGAGAAAGGGGAAGACTCCATTATAGGTAAGTTATATGGATGGTGAGTGCGTTGTATTAAAGTTACATCAAGTGTACAGTACAAAAGCAGGCCATTCGGCCCAACTGGTCCGTGCTGGCGTTTTTGCTCCACACAAGCCTCCTCCTGTCTTTCCTCATCAAAATCTATCAGCGTAACCCTCTATTCCCTTCTCCCTTATATGCTTGTCTAGCTTCCCCTTAAATGCATCTATACTATTCGCTTCAACCACTCCCTGTGGTAGCAAGTTCCACATTCTCACCACTCGCTGGGTAAAGAAGTTTCTTCTGAATTCCCTATTGGATTTCTTGGTGATTATCTTATATTGATGGCCTCTAGTTATGCTCTTCCCCACAAGTGGAAACATTCTCTCTGTATCCACTCTATCAAAACCTTTCATAATTGAAAAAACCTCTATTAGGTCACCCCTCAGCCTTTTTTCAAGAGAAAAGAGACCCAGCCTGTTCATCCTTTCCTGATATGTATACCCTCGCATTTCTGGTATCATCCTTGTAAATCTTCTCTGCACCCTCTCCAGTGCCTCTATATTCTTTTTATAATATGGCGACCAGAACTGTACGCAGTACTCTAAGTGTGGTCTAACCAAGGATCGATACAGGTTTAGCATAACTTCCCAACTTTTCAATTCTATACCTCTAGAAATAAACCCTAGTGCTTGGTTTGCTTTTTTTTTATGGCCTTGCTAACCTGTGCCGCAACTTTTAGTGATGAGCTGCACAGGCAAATGCGAATCCATCGTCGAGGCTTGACTTGACTCCAGAGCAAAGTGGAGTGAGACTCCATGAAGGAGCGAGTTTGAACTCGCTTTGTTCCAGAGTCAGGTTGAGCCCCACTCTGGTTTTACGCTGTATTGTTGCTGTGCTTTGCACCAACATTAAACGTATTATGCAAATGTACCCTAAGAAGTTTTCACGGTGCATTCTGACCGCTTCATAGGAATTTATTAAGGGAGTTAGTTCCCTGTGGGTCTCTACTTGTCTACGTCCCCAGTTAGTTCTCTTCTACTTGGCTATTTTACAACTTGCATCGAACCTACAGCACAGAAACAGGCCATTCGGCCCAACTGGTCTCTGCTGTTGTTTATATTCCACACGAGCCTCGTCCCACTCTAATTACCGCTTCCTACCCTGTCCCCGTGTCCCTCTATTCCCTTCTCCCTCATGTATGGATCAAGCCTCCCTTTTAAAGCGGGTGGAATTACATAAATAACTTTTTTAAAGCACTTTGAGAAAATCTGCTTCATACTTGTGTTGACTTTTTGCCAGTATTTACCCAGCATTCTGCTCTGCCCAGCTTTCTCTTTTTACCATTAGTTTCTAGTTCCCTATTCTATCTTCATATCTTCACTATTACAACTTTTATTTTACAATTTTGATTTATGAGCAGTAATTTTACCTGGAGTTCTTGCCTCTACCATCCTGCCATTGCTCATCGAGCAGTAAGGAAACCTCTGTCCCAAAGGGGTTAAAAGCAAAGTGGCAAGAGTCCAAAAATATTTTTTAAAAGCCAGACGGAATATACAGCTTGCTCCAGCATTATTGTAAGAATAATCCAGATCAAAAGGCAATTGGACATGTTCTTGAAGAGGACTAATTTTCAGGGCTATGGGGAAAAAGCTGGTGTGAGAGACTAAATTGGACAGCTCTTTCAAAGCACCAGCACAGGCATGCCAGGCCAAGTGACCGCCTCCTGTTCTGTAAGATTCTATGCTCCAAGGGTTGAGCTGTCTGTTAGTCTGGAATATTATGGGTTGTAGTTACCTGGATTTCCTGCTCAATATTGGCTGACCGGTATCTCCCAACGGTTTGTTTCCATTGAAGCCCAGGATGGTACCGACATTGACCGCCCGCAGTGGCCAGTTGCATCAGTGCTCACCGCTCGTCTCCGCCGCCTCATCACAGCCTACCAGCGCTGCAATCGCAAGGAGCTGGTGAGGATGGAATCGTTGGCTCGCAATAACCGGCGTCGCTGGTACCCACAGGACGAGATCTGGGGAAGAGTACCAGAAATGGACATTGTTACCATGGAAATCCAGCAACGGTAAATGCTTGTGGATTTTAAAAACGCAGGGGTCCAAATAATTACCATATTGATGTGGGTTTAGGCCACGCACCAAACTTGAGGAAGAATATTAACAACAGCAACAACAACTTATATTTATATAGCCCATTTAACGTGGCAGAACGTCCCATGGTACTTAATGAGCGATATCAATAAAACCATAAGCAACATCCCAAAATTAAACTGATCATTTGCTTTAAAAATGGTGCAGTCTTTGTGCAAGTACAGTACAATGGAGCTGCTGTTTGTTTCATTCCTTGTAATGTGGTGTGCAGAGTAACTTGGATAATTTGAATGAATTTACAAATTGTAATAAATTAATTCCGAACACTGACCTTCCAGAGTAGTAAAGTTCTTTCTGGATCTGCTCATGTTACAAGAACTTTACTCTGAGGTACAGATTCTACTAGTTTACAGTAGGTGGTGCATTGTGGCGAGGTGGGAACCATTTTTCCCCCAGCTCCCCCTTCCCCCTCCTGAAGGCATTGTCCTCTGCTATTGTTCGTGTGCGTGTGCGAGTCCGGACACGGAGTGCTGACCAGCTAAAACTTTACAGGACAGAAGGAGGCTATTCAGCCCGCCACGCTCCTAAAAGACCTATCCACTTTGTCCCATTCCCCCTGTGGCTGGGGGGTAGGGAAAGTGGAGACCCATCAGAAAGCCCACTGTCTTGACTTGTTCACTCCCCAGTGGCTCTTTGTAGTTTCGCAGTCATTTGGTAATTGCACGATGAGAATCGCTCTTGGTCTTGTCCAAAAATTATCGGCGTACGTTTTTTTCCCCCCTTTATTTTTTTAGATGGACGAGGAGGGAGCAGACAGATTTCTATCGTGTGGTCTCGACATTTGGTGTGGTGTACGATCCTGACAAGAAGCAGTTTGACTGGAACCAGTTCCGCAGCTTTGCCAGGTTAGAGAGGAAGACGGATGGGAGCCTGGAGAGGTATTTCCGAAGCTTCGTGGCGATGTGCAGGAACGTGTGCCGGCTGCCTCAGAGGAAAGAAGGTGAGAATCCTGATGAGTTGCTGTTCCATGGTGTGTCGAATCTCAATCCTGCTCACGGTGCCCTGGTTCCCAGCTGGCTGAGTCAGGCAGACCCGAAGGGGCCCAGGTTCCTTCCTGCCCCTGTGTTGAGTTGGCTGATCTCAGATGGAGCAGTAGCAGAGCCGCTACCATTGACCTCAGCGACTCTAGAGTGGGGATGGGGGAAAATCAGTCACAATTCTTGCTTCCGATAGAGCCAAGTGACTCTTGCTGGAAAGTGAATGGGTGGGTATGGGGTGATGGGCTTGGTTTTGTTGTCCCTGTGGTCCAGTAGCATGCCAGCACTCGCGGGTGGACGATGGTCGCGTGGATGAGCTGCTGGAGAGCAACTGACAATCGTACCTCAACATGAGTTTGTGCCTTAAGGGGTAGGGGGGGGGGTGGAATTGAGGGGGAGAGGGGAAGAAATGTAGTCTTTAAAACCGGATGGATTCTAACCCACACCAGAATGAGTGGATGAACTCTGTCTGGTCAGGTGCAGGCTGCTTGGCGTGGTTTTTATATTCCATTGTCTCATCTGTTGCAATTCTGCATTAAGCCAGATAGGTCCCCAGTCCAAACTGAGCTATACCTAGTGAATTGCCCATCTCTAGTTGCCCTGTGAAGCTGGTGATGGGCACAACTGAGTGACTTACTTGGCCATTTCAGAAGGCAGTTAGGTTTGAGGCAGTTAACCACGGTGGTGTGGGACTGGAGTCACATATAGGCCCAGACCGGGTTTCTTTCCCTAAAGGACATTAGTGAACCAGTTGGGTTTTTACGACAATCCGACAGCTTCATGGTCACTTTTACTGATCGCAGGTTTTTATTTCCCCAGTTTAAAAAAAAAAAAAATTGAATTCAAATTCTCAAACTGATTTGAACTTGTGTTTTCTGGATTCAGTAACATAACCACTACATTACTGTGAATAAAGAAGGATAGGATTTTTTTAATAAAACAAGTCTTGGGGCTTGAACAGGCACTGCTGTTTCATGGAGGACCTGTGTTCAAATCCAGCTGATGAGATGAACGTCCACTCTGTAGTTCTGCATGACATGAATCTGGGGCAGTTGCAATCTGGTTCCTAATGCTTGTGGGCCCTTAGTTGTCCTGAGCTGGTGCAAAAGTGGCAGTAAATGGGCACTCTCTCTAGAGAGGTCGCAGGATGGCTGTGTGGGAAAATGGCATGTAGTGGTGCTGTATCAACACTCTTCTGGGCTTCAGGTTAAGGCACGTTGTTAGGGCGGAGCAGAAGATCCTTCAAACTCCCGCTGTTCCTGAGCTGTACTTGCTGACACGGCGTGTCTGAGATGGGGAAAGGGTTCCGTTCCCCAGCAGTTGCTTCACTTAGCTTGATCAGAACATAAAGTCTCAGTTGATTCCCAGCGTCTGCTAATGTGGTATTTTGTAAGTTGCTGAATATTTCAAAATGGAATTCTAAGTAGGGTCAAGTTGGCTTCAAGATGTTTGGGCCTGATGATGGGAGACTGGAACCAAGTCAATGTCTGCGGCAAACGTAATAATCTGATACCCAAGCCTGGCAGGCAAGCTGGAGTCCTCCAATGTTGTTGATGACTGACCAGCCAACTTGGTTCAGTGATGGGACCTGGAGGGTTTGACCTGTCACTGGGCTGGGATAACCTTACCAGCCAATGCCCGAAATGGCCCTGGCTGGATAAGCAGTGCGATGCACGCCAGTACTTGGTGCTGGTAAGCTGCGTATTCTTGACTGGTCAAGACTTCAGCACACATTGTTTGGGGGGAGGCCCTAAACCTTGGCTTTTACCAACCTGTGCCTCGGTTCTCCTGGCTTTATGTCAGTGAGGTGTGCGCGCATACTCTACATCAGACAGACAAACTCTGTGTGGGTTTCTTGCTAATTTAGTCTGGAGACGGAACATGATGCCGGGTTCCTGCCTGTGTCTCACATCTGGCTGATGAGAAATACCCGATGTGAAACCGCAGAGGTGAATTTACGAAGCATGATTTGTTAACTGACTTTTTTACTGTTTCAGAGGCTTCAGATCCGAGCATTTTCGTCGAACCCATCACTGAAGAACGCGCTTCAAGGACTCTGTACCGGATTGAGCTGTTGCGGAAAGTTCGGGAGCAGGTACTCCGGAACCCACAGCTGAACGAGCGGCTGAAACTCTGCCGCCCCAGCCTGTACCTGCCGGTGTGGTGGGAGTGCGGTAAACACGACCGGGACCTGCTAATCGGCACAGCCAAACACGGCCTCAGCCGGACAGACTACTACATCCTGAACGACCCTCAGCTTTCCTTCCGAGAGGCCCACAGGAACTACGTGCAGAATGGGAGCACCTACTTCCAGAATGTGCCGGCGCCTTACAGCCAGTCCTCGCTCAATCTCAGCCAGTCTGCTTCTCCTGCGTCCACTGTGCTCACTCTAGGGGAGAAAGACAATATTGAGCAGATCGACACAGAGCAGGAGAAGATGGATGAGGCTTTGGAAGAACCGAGTCCGGAGGCAGGAATGCTCAGCGTCTGTTTGGAAGTGAAGAGTGAAGAGGGTGCTGCTGATCCCGCAAGCAAGCTCGATGCTTCCCAAGCTAATCCAAGACCATGTGATCCGGTGACAGTGAGGAGTGAATGGGGAGCTGTAAGTTGCATACAGGCTGGATTTTACAGTGTGCCAAATGCACATATCGAGTCTAAGGGGACAAATGACTTGGGCGGAAACTGCAATGAGGGTGATGGAGTGGACAGTTTGCGAAATCCCATCCTTGAATCTTGCAGCACTGCAGAAACTGTACCGTTGGCGAACTTGCAGCCTGTGTGTGTTGGTGGCACCCAAACTACACTGAACTGTCTAAACTTTCTGCAGGTGAAATCCAACGGAGTGTTGGAAGTGCAGACTGTATCGGAGGAGATGGTGGGCAGTGTGGCACCTGTGTGTGGTATTGCTGGAGTACAGCCTGTGTTGGACACAGTGCTTGGTGTGATTGCTAAGTGTGACCTGGCACAGCACGAGCTGGTTAAAGCTGAGAACGGATGTACAGAAGATAAGAGTTCAGCGGAGGTCGTAATGGTTGAAAGTACCTACAACACGCAAGTGAAATACCTGGGCATAGGTCACACGCAGACTGCAGCCAATGGCACAGACAAACCGCAAGGTGAAATCAGCCAGCTGGCCGATTCAGACTCTTCAGCTGCTGCAGCCAGAGGTCCGGAGGCTGCTGATGGTTTGAAACTGACCGAAGCCGTGACCGGCAGTGAGCGGCAAGCTGCAGCCGCGAATGAGAGCAGCACAGGAGAAGAGGCGGGGAGCGCGGTCAATGCACGCACTGAATCGTATCACGCGCGGATCGAGGTGGCTGCTGCGAAATGCTTGTCGAGCGGACCTCAGTCCTTCGGAACTCCTCGTTCCATCGTGAAGATGGTGCAGGGAGAGCCGGGGTTGCCCTCGGTCCATGTAGGAGTTGTCCCCATAAAGCGGGAGCTGACGATCAGGCATCTCCTCGAGGACTGCAGCAAGGAACACGACAGTCCGTGTGAAACCGAAGAAAAATCTGAGGAAGATAACTCTCAGCCTGAAGGTAACTGCATTTCATTCTGTTCAAATTCGAAAAAAGGGCTTGTATCGGGAACCCTTAAAGTACAAGCTGTACGGGAGAACTTTCTTAAATTTACTTTAAACTTATTGTAGTCTTTAATAAAATGTAGAGTTTGCACCTATGAACATTTACAGTTAGTGTTAGCGAGCTACTAACCGTGGGGGCATCACAGCTTAATCCTGGACACAGATACAGAAAGATATAAAAAGCAAACTTAGCTAAAAGGGTTAAATTTTATGGCCAGGTTGCACAGACTAGGCTTGTATTCCCTCGAGTATAGAAGATTAAGGGGTGATCTAATTGAGGTATAATTAGTTGACCGGGTAGATAGAGAGAAACTATTTCCTCTGGTGGGAGAGTCCAGAACAAGGGGACATAACCTCAAAATTAGAGCCAGGTCGTTCAGGGGTGATGTCAGGAAGCACATCTTCACACAAAGAGGAGTGGAAATCTGGAACTCTCTTCCCCCCAAAAAGCTGTTGATGCTGGGGGTCAATTGAAAATTTCAAAACTGAGATTGGTAGATTTTTGTTGGGTAAGGGTATTAAGGGTTACGGAACTTGGCGGGTAGATAGGGAGTTAAGATACAGATCAGCAATGATCTAATTGAATGGTGGCGCAGGCCCGAGGGCTGAATGGCCGCCTATTTCTTTCGGACTGAGGTCAGGAAGCACTTCACACACAGAGAGTGATTAATAACTGGAATGGTCACCAGGTGGGGTATCGGAGTTAAAACTTTAGTGATTGAAGAAGGAGTTTGGGGGCCGAAGGTTCGGTTCTATGTTAAAGGCACTATATAAATGCAAATGGATGTTTCTATGGAAGGATATGCTAGATGGTCTAAATAGGCTGATTTATCATTGCGAAAGAACAATTTACATTTATTTAACATGTTTAACATAGAAAAATGTCCCAAGGCACATCACCGAAACCTAAACTAGACATACATCTACCTGACTCTGAAATTCTGATGGATCAGTCGTCAAGAAAAATGTCCAGTGTTGTGAAATGTTATGAGGATCCTTGGACAAAGGCTGTGAGGGGAGCAGTGGAGACTCCCTGACCTTTGAATGCCCTTTGAGATATTAAAACCAAGGCCTGACTGCCTGTTCAGGTAAATGTTGACGTTCCTACAGAACCACTTCAGGGAGTCCTCCCAGTGTCCAGGCCAACATTCCCCCCCCTCAATCAATACCAACAGAAACACATCAGCTGGTCGTTACCGCTGATGCCGAATGCGTTGAATTACACCATGGCCGAACCAGTCAGTGTTGGTGTTTATCCTTCACATGAGCAGTATTCCCAATCCATGTATCTGTCCTGTTCCTATATCGCTTTATTCCCCTCTCCTTCAACACTCTATAAACCATTCTTAAATGTTGACCTGATCCTTGCTTCAATCACTAACTCTTGCAGTGAATTTCACAGCCTGGCAGCCCTCTGTGTAGAAGAAAGTTTCTCCTGCACTCTGTCTTAAATTTCTTACATTTAATCTTGTATCTGTGTCCCCTCGTTCTAGACTCTCAACTACTGTTTCTGTCTACTGTGTCCCAATCATTAATAATTTTAAACACCTCATTAATGCCACAGTTCCCAGCACTTAAAACAAAAATTCATTCCTTGTGTGAAGCACTTTTGAGACGATTCAAGGAATCGGAACTTAATTTTTTTTTAAATTGTTTTTGGGCAACACTGGCGGGGCAGCATTTATTGCCTATTCCTAGTTGCCCTGAGGGCATTAAGAGTCAAGCATGTAGTGTGGGACTGGGGTTATATGTTCCCTGAAAGACATTAGAAAACCAGTTGGGTTTTAATGACAGCCCGGCAATCGACAGATTACTAGATTTATTGAATTCAGTTTTACAACTTGCCACAGCGAGAGTTGAACCTGAAACCTCTGGGTTGCTTGTCCAGGACCATAACCACTAGGCTACTGTTGCACAAGTCCAGTTATTATTACAGAAAGAATGTTGGTCTTCTCAGCTATCCCGCTGAAGAATTTCGATGAGGAGAGCAACACTTCTACCAGCCTAGTCCAAGACGAGATCCAGGACAACCTCCTTCAGGATGTCCGCGAACCAACCATCGCTCAGCTGCTTCAGGAGAAGACGCTCTATTCTTCTGCAGAGTGGCCAAAGGTGAGTCTTTGAACAGAGACAGCAGCTTCACGTACAGGCGGCAGGCAGCTGGGGGATAGGGTTTTACTCGAATCTGGGCTGACACTCCAGTGCTGCACTGTCGAGGGTGTTGTCTTTCAGATGAGAGGTTAAACCGAGGCCTCGTCTGCCCCCTCAGGTGTATCGTAAAAGATTCCATGGCACTATTCAAAGATGAACAGGAGAGTTAGCCCTGGTGTCCTGGCCAATATTTATATCTCAACCAGCACGAATTATCTGAGCATTTGTCTCATTGCTGTTTGTGGGAGCTTGCTGTGCGCACATTGGCTGCCGCATTTCTTACAGTGCAACAGTGTCTACACTTGAAAAGTACTTCATTGGCTGTTATATGATTTGGGACGCCCTGAGGTCATAAAAGGCGCTTTATAAATGCAAGTTATTTCTTTACTTCTGTTCACGAATTGCACGAGAATATTCTGCCTTTGATCTGAGCTGAACTTTGTTCTCTTTACTAGTAACCGGCCTTCAGATTTGCACTGACTGCTGCTGTATTTTTATATTTTCATCCTCTCAGGATCGAGTTGTCATAAACCGCATCGACAACATCTGCCACGCCGTGCTGAAAGGGAAATGGCCGTCGGCGCAGCAGCAGAACCTCGAGCCTCAGGGCGTGATGTATTCCATGGCTGCTCCGGCAGAGAGTCTGAACGTGAGGAGCTGCCTCAGTGTCCCAGTGCAGGCCGCACACGCCCTCAGCTTTGCTGATGGCTCCGTCTCCTCCCATCAGCTTACAAAGGCAAGTCGTGCGGCTGTCTCCACCCCTAAAGCTTTCCTGGGGCTGTTGCGTGGCCTGTTCATAGTGACATTGACATTGCTGGGAGCAGATTAGCTGCACAACACGTATCGTAAAATCATACAGCTCAGAAGGAGGCCATTCGGCCCATCGTGCTTGTGCCGGCTCTTTGAAAGAGCTCTCCAATTAGTCCCACTCCCCCCTGCTCTTTCCCCATAGCCAAGCCAATTTTTTCCCCTTCCACTATTTATCTAATTCCCTTTTGAAAGTTAGTATTGAATCTGCTTCCACCTTCCTGGGCCCTGACCTGAGCAGGATCAATGAGTTATGATGCTCATTTGATTCCTTAAAAGCAGCTAACCTCCCCTGCTCCAAACCCCCCAATACATCACCTGTTCTGGCGTTAACCTAATTTTTTTTTAATGAGAAGATTTATTTTCTTAAATGAGGCATTGAGACAATTGTAGGATTTTCTCTCTGGAATCACAACTCCAGCGCTGCATCACAGTGCGTGGGGATGATTACTATCCCCTTCAGTTTGGCTATGAATTGTGCTGCCGTGCGATCTAGAGACAAGGATATAGAGTACCTTAGTAAAGAAATGCACTGTGGATTTACAGCATCTCTGCTCACCATGTGATCACCCTTCAACCATCTGACACTTGGCTGCTTGCTCCCCATTCACTTTAACCCTGTTCCCTATTACTTTGCAGTTTCTCCCCCTTGACCCTATTGCAGGCTGATGATGTAAATGGCTCCACGTTCCTCAGGCAATGTCCCCCTTCCTTTCAAACCTCCTTCCTGTCATCACCCCTTCTTCAAAACCATGACCAATCAGGTCTCTCCAGGTACTGCCCCGTGTCCCTTTCCTCGCCGAGGTTTTCGAACCCAGCTCTCTGCCCATTTCCTGTTTGAATCCCTCCAGTTCGGCTGCTGCCTTTTTCAGGTCCCCGAACAGCCCTAATCTCAGCCACGGTAGTGACTGTGTGACGTTATCCCTCCTCGACTTCCTCCGCCTCTCCACAGCCTTTGATACAGTCGACCGTGCCGTCATGCTCCATTTTCCAACTCCATGGGACCTCCCTCACATTTTAAAATCTCGAGATGGGGGCGTCGCTGGCAATGCCAGCATTTACTGCCCATCCCTAGTTGCCCTTCTTCTTGAACCGCTGCAGCAGTTTGATAAAACTGAGTGTTTTGCTCGGCCACTTGAGAGGGCAGTTAAGAGTCAATCATGTTGGTGTGGGACTGGAGTCACATATAGGCCCAGACCGGGTAAGGACGGCAGGTTTCCCTCCCTAAAGGACATTAGTGAACCAGTTGGGTTTTTATGACAATCTGACAGCTTCATGGTCACTTTTACTGATACCAGATTTTTATTTCCAGATATTTTAAAATTGAGTTCAAGTTCTCAAACTGCTATGGTGGGATGACCTCACGTACTCTGGATTACTAGTCCAGTAACACTACGCTACCGTTCCACACTTATCCAAACAGACAATTCCAGCAACTGTTTCTCATTCCGCTCCATATTATCACCTCCTGGAGTTATTCCCTCCCCCCCACAAACAACCAACAAGGATGTGTCCTTCACCACCCTCCTCTTCCTCATTGATCTGCTGCCCATCGGTGACATCATCCGCGGGCACAATTTCCATTGAAATGCTGATGACACCCAGCTCTATCTCTACACCACTTGGCCATCTGTGTACTGTAAGACTGCCGGTCTGACTTCGTCATGGGTGATCTGTATTTTCCTCCAACTGACTATCAGGAAGACTGGAACCATAGTTTCCAGCCCTGTCACAAACAATGCTCTGCCACCGTTTGATCGTACAATAACATCGCTGTCCTCCTTGACAAAGTTGACTACACATCGTATTAAATTTAGAATCCTTATCTTCAAATCCCTCCACATCCTAGGCCCAGCCCATTCTATCTCTGAACCTCCTCTGGCCTTAAACCTCCCCCGCACCCATCTGACTTTGCCTTTTTGTTCATCCCCTTTGCCCCTCCCCATTGGTAGTGGAGCCTCGGCCCCTCTTTCTAGAACACTCTCCCTAAACCTCTCCCCTCTCACCCATAAAACACCCTCTGGATAAGCATGTCCTCGACCAAACTTTTGGCCACCTGTCCTAGATTCTCCCTCCATTGCTTGGTGTCCAGCCTTCTACCCTTTTCCATTGGAGAAGTGCCTGGGAGGTTTTTTGATGTTAAAGGTGCTGTCTGAGTGTGAGTTGTTGGAGCAGGGCTGCCACATTGAGGGCTGTTTTGGGTGTGGATCGATTGCGAACCCATTTAAGCACGTGGAACTGTTTGTTTGAAGTGACACACACCAAATACGTTCCAGTACATTTCTCAAAAGCAAAGAGGAGTGTCACTGCTAATGAGTGCGAGTGGCCAAGTCTGCACTTCAAACCCGAAGCACTGATTCCCTGATTGTATCTAAGCCTGGGTAAGTTCACTGAACCACACCAACTTGGAAGCTGGGATTCCATGGCCTCTGATAGCATTCCATTGCCGCCTTTGATGGAGAGCAACAAAAGGAGTAGGAACAGCTGCACTAAGTCCCAGCCGTGTCAGCATCCCACAACTAGGCAGGCCATGAATGGAGGCCCAGCGGTTAAATGGGAGGTGGGCTACACCTTGCTCCCCCGGCCCACATCTGACTGCTGTATCCCTTGTTCTAGATCAGGGGTTCCCAAACTGGCACGCGAGACATCTCCGAGGGGTTCTTGGGAGAAATCGTCTAATGGTGGATTTTATTTATTTATTATTTTATTTATTTATTACATTTTTATAATAGGCTGCTCAGATGAAGCTTTAAAACACTCTGGGAATTTGTTAAATAAAGTAGTTAATTTACTTCACGATATACCAATGAGAGCACAGAGCCGATGACGTAGAGATTCCTCAGTCCAATCACCAGACACTACAGCGTGGTTTCAGTTGCCCAGCAACTGTCCAGTCTTAAAGCCTGTGTGCTGGTAGGGGTACGCGGGCAGCTGGTAGATCTGGAAGGGGGACACAAAAAGTAAAGTTTGGGCACCTCTTCTAGACCATGTAGGTATCCCACCATGAAGTGATTTTCATCCCTCGGGTCTGGTTTGTGTACAACTCCTGTGTGTGTTTTATTCTCCCAATAAGTTTGTCACAAGTGTTGCTGACACAATGCAATTCTGTTTGGCAAGCAGGAGAGCTTACTCGCTTTAACGTTCCCGAGGGATCAAAGGAGAAGGAGGCGGAAATACGAGTTTGAGACAGACCGAGGCGCGAAGAGGAAGAGCTTGGAGGAGGTTGTCCCATCTCTCACTCGCCCTCCTATAATTTTGAATGGGTGGCAAGAGACTGCCATGGACCTCTCGAAGGCGTCTGAGGAGGCGTCTGGTTCAGTGCCGGTCATTATCAATACAAGCACGCCAAAGCTGGGATCGCTGGACCCCTCGACTGCTTTCAGGGCAGACATGGCCGGGATCCTGCAGGCAGGCCTCGTCCATCCAGTCACGGGACAGGTGATCAACGGCGCCTTTAGAGGGGACGACACGTCGAGGAGGAGGAGAGGGCGAAGAAAGAACGTTGAAGGAGTGGACATCCTCTTCATGAAGGAGAAAAAACCAGAGAACCTGGTACGTAGGCAAGAGTGATGTGGCGTGGTCGGTAAGGCAGAGCCAATGGCACAAGGAAATGAATGCTCTTGCACTCTGCAGCCTGTGATTGTGTTGAGCACTGTCTGGTTTGCCTTCCCCCTGTCTGAATTCATGTTGAGTTTGGATGGTGTGTTTGAGATGTGCCGTTGGAGTAGGAACCTTAAACCCCTTGAAACAATTCAGAACCAGAACCTATAATCGGAGGGGATAGAAACTGTGATCTGAATAAATTCAAGATGATTGTTCTGCCTTGGTAATGGGGCGACTGCCCCCCCCCCCCCCCCCCGTTGTATTTCCTGTTTAAGTCCCTCCCTCGGTAAGGTGTGTAGAAGCTCCCTCAGGTGGTGAAGATGCAGCACCTTCTACATCTCAAAGACTCTCGGACCTCTGCTTCCCTTGTGAGGTTGCATGTGAGTGACAGGCTCGCCCTAGGACTGGCTGCTGATTGTGTAGAGTTCTGAAATAGATTTTCCCAGTACCATTTTATTGGGAATTTTTTTTATCAGAACAGAGGAGATTACAGGGTGATTTTTTTTATTCGTTCCTGGGATGTGGGCGTCGCTGGCAAGGCCAGCATTTATTGCCCATCCCTAATTGCCCTTGAGAAGGTGGTGGTGAGCCGCATTCTTAAACCACTGCAGTCCGTGTGGTGAAGGTACTCCCACAGTGCTGGAGTTCCAGGATTTTGACCCAGCAATGGTGTGTGACTTGGAGGTGGTGGTGTTCCCATGCACCTGCTGCCCTTGTCCTTCTAGGTGGTAGAGGTCGCGGGTTTGGGAGGTGCTGCCGAAGAAGCCTTGGCGAGTTGCTGCAGTGCATCTTGTAGCTGGTACACACTGCAGCCACGGTACGCCGCTATCCAGTGACCTGTGCTGAGAAGTGTCCTGGTGTGGGAGTGAATGTTTATGGTGGTGGACGGGGTGCCAATCAAGCGGGCTGCTTTGTCCTGTATGGTGTTGAGCTTCTTGAGTGTTGTTGGAGCTGCACTCATCCAGGCAAGTGGAGACTATTCCATCACACTGCTTACTTGTGCCTTGTAGATGGTGGAACGGCTGATAGAGATGTTTAAAATTATGACAGGACGGTACAGAGTAGATGGAAACAGGCTATTTCTAGAGATTGAAGTCCTAGAACAAGAGGACATGGATACAAGATTAAATGTAAGAAATTTAAGACCGAGAACAGGAGAAACGTTTTTACACAGAGGGTTGTGAGGCTGTGGAATGCAATACCAGGGTTAGTGATTGAAGCATTGACCATGTCAATATTTGAGAATAGGTTAGACGGGTGGTTAAAGGAAAGGGAAATAAAGCAATATGGGAACAGGGCGGGCACATAGGATTAGGATGCTGCTCCTATGGGGCATAAACACCAACATGGACTGGTTGGGCTGAACAGCCTGTTTCTGTGTTGTACTTCTATGTTTTAGTGTGTTAGTATTGTCACTAGGCATGCATATCTCTTTACAATCTATATTAACGATTTGGAGGAGGGGACCAAGTGCAACGTATCCAAGTTTGCTGACGATACAAAGATGGGAGGAAAAGCAGTGAGTGAGGAGGACATAAAAAACCTGCAAAAGGACATAGACAAGCTAATAGAGTGGGCGGAAAGTTGGCAGATGGAATATAATGTTGGAAAGTGTGAGGTTATGCACTTTGGCAGAAAAAATCAAAGAGCAAGTTATTATCTAAATGGAAAGAAACTGTAAAGTGCTACAGTACAAAGGGATCTGGGGGTCCTGGTGCATCAAACACAGAAGGTTAGTATGCAGGTACAGCAGGTGATCAGGAAGGCCAATGGAATCTTGGCTTTTATTGCCAGGGGGATGGAGTATAAAAGCAGGGAAGTCTTGCTTCAGTTATACAGGGTACTGGTGAGGCCACACCTGGAATACTGCGTACAGTTTTGGTTTCCATATTTAAGAAAAGATATACTTGCTCTCGAGGCAGTTCAGAGAAGGTTCACTCGGTTGATTCCGGAGATGAGGGGGTTGACTTATGAGGAAAGGTTGAGTAGGTTGGGCCTCTACTCATTGGAATTCAGAAGAATGAGAGGCGATCTTATCGAAACATATAAGATTGTGAGGGGGCTTGATCGGGTGGATGCGGGGAGGATGTTTCCACTGATGGGTGAGACTAGAACTAGGGGGCATAATCTTAGAATAAGGGGCTGCCGTTTCAAAACTGAGATGAGGAGAAACTTCTTCACTCAGAGGGTAGTAAATCTATGGAATTTGCTACCTCAGAGAGCTGTGGAAGCTGCGACATTAAATAAATTTAAAACGGAGATAGACAGTTTCCTAGCTGATAAGGGAATTAAGGGTTATGGGGAGCGGGCAGGGAAGTGGACGTGAGTCTAGGTTCGGATCAGCCATGATCCTATTGAATGGCGGAGCAGGCCCGAGGGTCGTATGGCCGACTCCTGCTCCTACTTCTTATGTTCTTATGTTCTCCCAATACACTGTAGGAGATACCATGCAAGCCAATTTATGTTTAAATCTGAGCAATGTGCTTCCTGTGTTGATCTTAATTCATCACTAATTCATCGCAGCATCAGTGACAGATGTGTAGTTACCAGAACTTCACCACAGAACAACTTCCCTTTTTATAAAGAGCTTTCTTGTAACTGATGGCCCGAGGCACTTTATGGGGCGAATGGTACACACTGAGCAGGAAGCTATAGGTAAGGCAATCAAAAGCATAGAGAGTGGTAGGTTTTGAGCAGGAGCAAGGTGGGAAAGAGTTTAGGAAGAGTATTCCAGAGTTCAGGAACATGGTCGGTGATGGATGGTAAATCAGAGGCCTTGGGGCAGTGTGTGATTGATAGAACAGAGCAATGGAAACAGATTCAATAATAACTTTCAAAAGGTAATTGGATAAATACTTAGAATTATATAGAATCGACAACAAAGAAACAGGCCATTCGGCCCAACTGGTCCATGCCGGTGTTTATGCTCCACACGAGCCTCCTCCCACCCTACTTCATCTCACCCTATCAGCATATCCTTCTATTCCTTTCTCCCTCACGTGTTTATCTAGCTTCCCCTTAAATGCATCTATGCTATTCACCTCGACTACTCCCTGTGGTAGCAAGTTCCACATTCTCACCGCTCTCTGGGTAAAGAAGTTTCTCCTGAATTCCCTATTGGATTTACTTATTTATGATCCCTAGTTTTGGACTCCCCCATAGTATCTTCCTCTAATTGGGCCCTTCCGCCTTCAACAAATAATTTAAATCATTATGGAATGAAATTGAAGGGGGAAAATTTGCAGGGCTATGGGGAAAGGGCAGGGGAATGGGACTAACTGGATAGCTCTTTCAAAGAGTCAGCACAGGCCTGATGGGCCAAATGGCGGCCTTCTGTGCCGTATGATGGGCCGAATGGCCGCCTTCTGTGCTGTACGATGGGCCGAATGGCCGCCTGTGCCGTACGATGGGCCGAATGGCCGCCTGTGCTGTATGATGGGCCGAATGGCCGCCTGTGCTGTATGATTCTATGATATGGGATTTTCTTTTTAATGAAGGAGGCGGACCTGTCGAAGCAGCTTTTCTCTGGGGCGGCTCGCTCTGCCGACAGCGTGTCCAGCATGATGATTAAACTCCCCCAGGGCAAGCAGCGACTGCCGACCGAGGAAGAGCAGAAAAACAAGAGTCTGATCGAGTGGCTGAGGCAGCACCCCACGTACACTATGGATGTGTCCAACCTGGCTCCCGTAAGTATACTGTCAGCATCTTAGGAGAGGAAGGCAGGGGAAATCGGAGAGAAATAACAAATCGCCCTTTTCTACAGCTCCTTCATGTAACAAAACGCGCCAAGGCACTTTGTAGGGGCAGCAGTGGACACCAACCAGGAAATGAGGCCACTGACTGAAGGTAGTGGTCAGAGGTAAGTTCTGAGGAGGTTTTTGAAGGAGGTGAGAGAGGTAGCAAACCAAACATTTAGGAGGAGACTTTGAGTGCCGGGACATTCTGGTTGAAAGCTCTGTCACTGAGGGTGTTGCAAAGGGAGGGACGTAAAATAGAGCAGAGACTAACGGGATTAATTTCCGAGACTTTATTTACTTGTGTGATAGTTTTGCATGTACAGAAATGAATGGGTGCAGTGCACCTCAACACCTGTCGCATAGGTGTTTTGTTAAAAGCTACGTGATGTTTTCTACCTCTTTCCCACCCATCTCTTCCTTTCCCTCCCTGCCCAACGCAAGGCTGGATTATCTCATTGTTCTGTTTCTGTGGCAGAATTGTACGGCAATTTTACACGGGCTTTCAGAGCGGCCCAAACAGAGGAGGCATCGCTGCAAGGATCCCAGCAAACTGGACATCAACACGCTGACCGGGGAGGAGAGGGTACCAGTCGTCCATAAGGGAAGTGGTAGAAAGGTAAGATAGTGTGTGGAGTTGGGGGTCGGGGGGGGGGGGCGGTCATTCGACAGGATTCACCCATTTGAGTGGTTATAAAGGGATGTAAAATGAGAATGAACTCAGCGTGATCGATTTGGTTCTGTAATTTAAAGCTGTGGTCCTCACTGGCGCAGGTGTTGGAGCATGAACACTTGATGCCACAGTGCAGGTGTGTTGCTCCCCTTGTTTGGCTCCATGCCAAAGCTACCGTGAGCTGTGGAGGCCTCGGACGGACGATGTGGTCCTGCCTGGCTACTTCCCAGTGGGCACTGGAGCTCTGGGAGCATGGCTGTCCGACTGTGTGTCTCCTCGGCAGAAAAAGGTGCAAGTACAGGTGGACTGAAGGGTGGGAACAGCTTCTCGACCTTTCAACAAGACTTGAAACCATAATGAAAATGTTAGATGAATTCACGTTATTTGAATAAGGCGCTTTCTCTTTCTGGGTACCCACTACAGCTCTGTCAGACGGCCATATTCCGAAGGGTAGCACTATCGCCCCAGTTCCGGATTTCAGCACATAATCCAGGCTGACGCTTCAGTGCAGTACTAACTCTGAGGGAGTGCTGCACTATGGGAGGGTGCCGTCTTTCAGATGAAATGTAAAAGATTCCATGGCGCTATTCAAAGAAGAGCAGGGGAATTCTTTGGTGTCCTGGCCAATATTTATATCGGAGGGATGTGATGCCCTTTGTGTTCAAAAATGCCTGTTCAGGTCAATGTAAAGGATCGCACGGCCGCTATTTCGAAGAAGAGCAGGAGAGTTCTTCTCTGTGTCCTGTCCAATATCCCTCAACCAACATCACTAAAAAAAAAAACAGGTTCGCTGGCCATTTATCTCATTTGATGTTTGTGGGATCGTGCTCTGCACAAATTGCCTACATAAGGACAATGACGGTGCTTCAGAAGTCATGAATCAGCTGTAAAGCACTTTGGGACAAGGTGAGGGGGGTTATGCAAGTACAAGTTCTTTCTTAAAAGCTGTTTGTTCTATTCTGGATCTTCAGCTAGGGGGAGCGATGGCACCGCTGATAAAGGAGCTGGCAAGATGGCTGGACGCAAACCCAGAGTACGCTGTTGCACCAGAGTGGGCAGAAATTGTGAAGCATTCGGTAAGTACTCGCGCTGTGTAAAATAACTCCTGGGTCCAGATGGTGGGGGGAGGGGCACACACTCACCCATTTGGTTTCTTTATGTAGCTGGGTCTTAAAAGCTTGGACAGTTTTCAAGGCATAATACCGAAACATTAAGAGCAGCAAGGTTCCAGACTTGATTCTGTGCGAAGTTGACTGCCCCTAGTTGGAGTCATATTAAGGACACTAGTCTAAAAATTAGAGCCAGACCTTTCAGGAGTGAAATTAGGGAACACTTCTACACACAAAGGGTGGTAGAAGTTTGGAACTCTCTTCCGCAAACGGCAATTGATGCGAGATCAGTTGTTAATTTTAAATCCGAGAATGATAGATTTTTGTTAACCAAAGGTATTAAGGGATATGGGCCAAAAGCTCGAGCCAGTGAGCCCAGTCCCAGAGCTCGAGCCAGTGAGCCCAGTCCCAGAGCTCGAGCCAGTGAGCCCAGTCCCAGAGCTCGAGCCAGTGAGCCCAGTCCCAGAGCTCGAGCCAGTGAGCCCAGTCCCAGAGCTCGAGCCAGTGAGCCCAGTCCCAGAGCTCGAGCCAGTGAGCCCAGTCCCAGAGCTCGAGCCAGTGAGCCCAGTCCCAGAGCTCGAGCCAGTGAGCCCAGTCCCAGAGCTCGAGCCAGTGAATCCCAGAAAGTGCGTGTCTATGGCTGTCCGGTGACGACAGGATTAGGCTTGGCTGTGATATGCTGTATGGTTGAATTGAATAGCCAGCCTACACTCCCTGCCTGAGCTCAAATGTAACGGACGCCCACTTCGGCAAGCTACTACCGGACCGGCAGCCCTGTGGAACTGTACCCCAGCATGGGCCAGCCTCAGCCGGAAGGGAACAGAGGAACAGGAGGAGGCCATTCAGTCCCTCGAGCTTGCTCTGTCGTTCCAATTAGATCAGGGCTGATCTGTACCTCAGCTCCAATTACCCGCCATTGCTCCATATCCCTTGATAACATAAGAACATAACCCTTACCCAACAAACATCTAACAATCTCAGCAGATCTCAGCAGAAAGAAAATTACCATTAACCTGGGGTGCGACTTGGTTTTGCACTGCTGAGGATTGAGGCATGTCACTGCCTAAGGTTATGAGATGCTGTTGCATTTCCTTAAATGGCTTTTTATTTTGTGTCTTCAGGGCTTTCTGCCAGAGAGTAAGTTCAGCCGCATCCTGACTGAGCCCGTGGTGAAAGAGGTCGGCGGCAGAAAGAGAGGGAGGAGACCGAGGAGCGAAATGGCCAAGGCCGGCGGAGTTCTGACTGAGACCGCCTCGGCAATGGGACCAATGTTCATGAACGGGCTGATCGCCGGGATGGACCTGGTGAGCCTGCAGAACCTCCGAAATATTCACAACCTTCAGTTAGCCGGGCTGATGGGATTCCCAGCTGGCTTTGCCGCCATCCCTTCCGGAGAGGACGGCAAGAGCAGCCTGAACATGTTGCCCATGATGCTCCCCGGGGTGGCTGGGATGTCGCACGTGTTTGGCGTTGGGGGATTGTTGAACAGCCCGTCAGTGGTGTCGAGTACCAGCACTTCGAGTACGTCTACCTTGACAATGAGCGCTTCTTCGAAAGAGGATAAAGGCAGCGAACAGAAGGGTAGTGCTGCGGAGTCGATGAAACACGAGGAAGGTTCTTCATCCGGAGATAAGCCTGGCCCAAGTTCATCTTTCCCCGACTCTGGTGAAGCCAGAGTCACCACCAGCAACCCGTTGTCCTTCAACCCATTCCTGCTGCAGGGCATTCCCGCCGGATTAATTTACCCATCCATGTTTCTTCCACATGGCATCGGCATGGCAATGCCTGGCTTTGCACAAGCCGGACACTCTGAGGCGGAAAGCACCGAGAGCCCAAAGAAGAAGAGGAAGAAAGTAAAGGAGGAGACTGCAAACGATGGGACTGAACCCAGCCCACAGCAAACGACTGCTGAGGAGAGCACGGGGAAATCGACAGACTCCACTGCCGTGCCGGACACTTCTGGGCAGGAGACTGAAAAAAACTCTGTAGAGGGTACCCAGAATGCTGAGTAGAATTTGTATTTGCTTTTAGGTCAACTCTAGGTTTTCTTGATTTCAAAATTTAAACCATGTTTATGACCCTTTCTCTCCTGCCTGGTCTCTTCCCTCCACCCACCATCCCCCCACCACCGCTATGTGCGGCCTAGGAACGTAAAGCAGTCGTGTTAAATTCATCCTGCGAATTTGTTTTAATGGTATGTTTTTAATTGGGTAGCCACAATCTCCATGGCATAAACTATGCTTCGATTGTTGGCACGGAGGTTATGGTTGGCTGATCTTTGGGGAGGGGAGAGGTGGGGAGGGAAAGATGTGCTGATTCTCCGTACACCATCCAAATATATCACACAAGGGGGTCGTCAACATTTTATTCAATGCCTCTTGCTCTAGTTTTGTCAGTATTTCACCTCCCATTTTTTTGTAAAACACTGGTCACGGGAGGGGCGGGGAGGGATTCTGCCAGCTTAACCCTCCCTGGCTGGTGAGATGGAGAGGGTTTATGTGCTTGTCCTGCCTTTACACAGTACCAGTAGCCTGTTGGTGAGTGCGTTATTAGGGGATACAGTGTGTCACGGTCTAATAAACTCTAATAGGAGTGCGTATTTCACACGATAGCTGTTCCACTTTCTCTTACTATATTAGAACAAATTGAAGCGTTTGATATTGGGGCAGGGGTGGGAGGGGAATAAAAATTCCAATGACGCCTCTTCAGGATTAATCCCCTTGAATATTTTGCAAATTAGCCTTTTAAAAGATGCAATGAGTGGAAAGGTTTTAGAAAAATTCTGTACATTTTTTGTTGTACCTCTGAATTGGGGAACCAGTGGCCAAGCTCAACTCCTTAGACTGAAGGGATTTGTGCTCTATCACTGGCACCCTCATCATGCCACACATATGGTCCAATATCTAGTAAGAGTCAGTTAGTAACCCTGTGAGGCACCCTGATATTGTTATTTTGAGACAAGCCGATGTAAATACTGGTCCTGATATGCAAAGATGAACTGACGCTGTGGAACTCCACTTACAGATCAGGTTAGTTGGTTTTAACTAGTATCGGTTGAAGATCACCAGTTATGAAACTGACTTGAGATGGGTGCCAGATATGGCAGCTTGCTTTGCATTTGTCTCCTGTCAACAGCCAGAATCAGTACCAGTTCTGTCCCTGTATCTGCTCATCCCACCAGTGTGCCAGCCAACCTGTGCTGGCTGACTACAGCTGCTGCAGGTTTCCATCTCACTTTCCTCCCGCACCCCTGCCCTCCACCATCCCCCAAAATAATCTCTACTAATTAATTTTGGTCCTTCCAAATCTGCAAGACAGCGTTTTAGAATTCAAAGCCTTAGCTTCACAGAATATGTGACGCCCGCTCCCACAGTGAGGTATTGGGACACTGGTTTCCCTGTAGCAAGAGGGGAGAAGATTCTGATTCCTACTTTAGTAATTTTGTGTAATTATAAAGTTAAATACACAGTAGGTGTGAGAGTGGAAGATGAGCTTTTCCTGTTGCTGTATAACACTTAATTTTGGGGGATTTTAATTGTTTGTTTTATGAGGGGTGGGGGGACACAAAATTATAATCCCCAGAAATACTTTTCTGCCATTCTTTTAGCCTTTAGCTTAGTTAAAACTTAGTGAATTGTATCGATAAATTGTTTTTTTTAAACTTTTTTTTAAAAAAGAGGGTCACCAAGGAACAATTTGCTTAATGACTCATTCTGAATCCAGGTCCTTCCCCAGTTCACTACTAGTTGGTCCCTTGTTCCCAGGTGGGTGGCAGTGTAAGTGCAGCCCATTAGCTTGGTTGGGAGACTGTACCAAGTCACATTGCAGTGGCAGCATGCACTGCGTTAGTCATTACTTAATAAAATGCCCTTCTCTTCTCCCCACCCTACCCCACACCTTTTGCTACGAAGATGCCAGATTGCAGTGTAATTGCGGCTGATCAACAGATAGGGAGATCCTGTAAAGAAATGATATCACAGTGGCAGCGTGTATTGAATGAGTTTTTAACTCTCTCAGCTCCCTTACCCTTGCCCTTCCCTTCCTTTTCCCTTAACCTCTTTGACAATACCAGCAGACAAACACAGCAGGTGGACACGCTAGCTTCAGTTAAGCCAAGCAAAGTCCCCTGGAGCCGGGCGTTCCACCAGGTCCTGACTGAGCTTGGCAATGAAGCTTTTAGTTGGCGGTTTATTTCCAAAGGGAATATCAAGTCTCGAAGTATTCACAAAGTTTACTGTCCACTGAAGTTTTTTTTAAAACAAGTGTTGGTTTTCATTTTCTTTACTGTTACAACCTTACATAAGTTATGGATTTGTGCCGAGGTCCAAATGTTGAGTCATATATTTCGTTATTGCATTATTTATTCATCTGTTGAATGTCAATGTGTTTTTTTATTATATATAATAATTATTCTGAATCACTAACTATAAAATTCTGACTGTCTTCTGTTTTTTTTTGTCTTGAAGGCAAGCAAATGGTTTTCGATTTTTGCACGGCGTATTCAGCAGTTTGATGAAGTCTAAAAAGTTTAATAATTTCCAAAAACTTTTATTGATTAGATTTTTTTTTAACAAAAAAAAGCACTGTGTTTAATGAGACAGTGTCCCATCTGTTTGTCTGCACTGAGTTCTAATAACCAGAATCACTTTTTTTTTAAAGAAACGGAACACTCCGCCGAGTCTTGCACTGTGCAAAGTTGTCCGCAGTTTGTTATATCAGGCAGTGATTAACCCTGAATTGCCCTGCAAAAGGCAAAGGCTCCTATCTTGGTTCCACAATGGATATTAGTAATAATAGAAGTGGATCGGACATGGCTATGAATCCTGGGAAATGTGGGCCAGTTAAATGTTCTGCAAATGACACTGAAATGTTACAAATACGTCACTGGGAGTGGGGGGGAGCAAAGGAGGAGAAGAGTTAAAGGCATCAGAATTCAGGTGACGATACAATATTGTCCGACCCTCCTCCTCCTCCCAGCAACCCTGTTGCATCCTGCTGCCCTCCTGACCGTCTGTTGGTTATTGACCTTGCAGCTGCCCTTTCCCCGTTTTGGATCATGTTATCGGAAATTAGCTGCAGACAGCTGGAAATTTACATCAAGCAAAGAAAGAAGTGTAATATTTCACAAGAGAGCGCAGGTGGACACCACACCAGTTTACTCTCTGGTGAATGGTTGTGGAGGGAGACAGGCTCCCCTTGTATTAGTTAACAGTTTTAGAATACTTTTGGTACAAATTTGGGGTCAGTTGAGGCATATCTTGTCCATAATGTTAAAGAGTTTGTGAAGCGAAATGTTTTACAGTCCCCAGTAAGGGCTGTGCAGCATGAAGTATCAGTTCTGCGATGATGATGCTGTGGATGGGACCCTGTAGCAGGTAATGTTGTAGCAGTAGTGTGCACAGTTTAGTTATTGTCGGAACTGTCCATCCCTGTTTTCAGGGAGGTACTGGATTGCAGTATGACCCTGACTGGCACATTTAAAGTGATGTTACAGTGGCAGCATCAGAGCGGGAGGGCACAGGATTAATTTCCTCGTTCTACTCCGTTCCTGATTTGAGGGGAGGAGCAGAGCACAGATTCTGACCTCTTGTTGGACAAGGAGAGCAAAATTCAGGTGAAAATGTACTTGTCAGGTCGCTGATTCGTACCTTCTAGTGGCTGGTCAGAGCGACTTTGGTAGAGGTCTGGGTGCAGGTAGCCTTCCTTCCCTCCCTCCCTCCCTCCCTCTCTCGTTGAAGATTAAATTTGCCGAAAGCTTTAAAAACAGGCAGGAAACTAGAGTCCGTCATTGGAGAAGTAAAGAGATCCTTTCAAACTTGTAGGATAGCAGTGTGCTGAGTCCTGGGGGAGGGTATGCAAGCATTAGTTACTGATGGCTGAAAGATTTGATTCCTTTTTTTGTTTCTCTGATTACCGTAAGCTTGTTCAAACAACAAATGCCAGCGACTACATTGGGGGAGGGTTGGGGGCTCTGTCACCGTGGAGTCACTGAGTCTGACCATTGGAGAAGCTGAATTTAATACAGCTGTAGTGACCATCTCTGAAGCAGCTGGTTCAATGGCTATACAGCCTGCGGATTCTGATTCAACTCACTGGGCTCCTCGGCAATATTCTCGTTAAGCTGTGCAGCGGTCTGGAGGTCCGGCACAGGCAGCTCAGCGGCTTTTAAATGGGAAAAACCGCGCCGGTACGGAAATGTGAATGGGCCACACGCAGCCCGTTAAAGGGACAGCGCACCCAAAAAAATTTAGCGGGGACATTGCTTCTTGGTGTCTTCTTCCAACCCATGTTTTCCCTGATGAGGTCATCAATATGAGTTCTAAACAAAACTATAATTTAAAGAAAGGATCTTGAAGTTGATCCTAACTTTGCTTGCAATTTTGTCTTTAAATCTCTCGCATCCCCCTCTCCCCCCAAAAAGAAGCTGGGGTGAATGAACACAGGAACAGGAGTAGACCATTCAGCCCCTCGAGCCTGTTCCACCATTCAATTAGATAATGCTGATCTGTACCTCAACTCCATTTACCCGCCTTTGCTCCATATCCCTTGATAGCCTTACCCAACATGAATCTGTCGATCTCCGATGTGGTCTGACCAAGTCTCTGTACAACTGAAGCATCATTTCCTCCTCTTTGTATTCCAGCCCCCTTGAGATAAAGGCCAACATTCCATTTAGCCTTCTTGATTACCTTTTGTATCTGTGGACTGGCTTTTAGTGATTTGTGTACATGGACACCTAAGTTCCTGTGCTCCTTCACAGCTCCGAGTCTTACAGTTAAGAAAATATTCCAATTTGTCTTTCTCAGATTTAAAGTGGATGACCTCGCACTTTCCCATATTGAATTCCATATGCCATAGTTTTTCCCACCCAGTCTGTCAATGTCCCATCGACACAACTTACTGTCTCTTCAAATTTGAATAAACAAGTCTATATTCCTTTATCCAAGTCATTAATATATATGGTTAAATGCTGAGCCCCCAGTACAGACCCCTGATCAACACCACTTATCACAGCCCGCCAATCAGAAAATGTTTCCTTTATCCCTACTCTCTTTTTCAGTGCAGTACTGAAGGAGTGCTGCACTGTTGGAGGTGCCGTCTTTCGGATGAGACGTTAAACTGAGTCCCCGTCTTCCCTTTCAGGTGGACGCAAAAGATCATATGGCACTATTCGAAGAAGAGCAGGGGAGTTCTCCCCAAAGTCCTGGGCAATATTTATCCCTCAACCAACGTCACTTTTTTAAGAAAAGCAGATTATCTGGTCATTATCTCATTGCTGTTTGTGGGTCCTTGCTGCGCTCAACTTGACTGCTGCGTTTCCCTACAACAGTGAATGCACTTCAAAAAAGTACTTAATTGGCTGTAAAGTGCTTAGGAACGTCCTGAGGTTGTGAAAGGCGCTATAGAAATGCAAGTTCTTTCTACCTTCCAACCAATTACCAACCCATGTTGCAAGGTTACCTCAAATTCAATGTGCTTTTAGTTTGGCTGCTAATCGCCTGAGCGGAACCTTATCAAATGCCTTCTGGAAGTCTATTGAGACAACATCCATAGACACTGCCTTATCCAGCATGCTAGTGACCTCGTCAAAAATTTCATCTAGATTAGTGAGACATGACCTATTCTTCACAAATCCATGCAGACTCTCTTTGATCAGCTCTTACTTGTCCAAGTGCTCTGTCACTGATGATAGCTTCCAGTAACTTCCCCACAACTGATGTTAAACTGACAGGTCTGTAGTTACCTGGTTTGTTCTTCCTTTCTTAAATAATGGAGTAACATTTGCAATTATCCAATCCAAAGGCACATTTCCTGAATCTAGAGAGCTTTGGAAAATTATGACTAACACATCTGCAATTTCCTCACCTGTTTCTTTTAATATCCTGGGGTAAAAGCCATCAGGGCCTGGAGATTTGTCTATCTTAAGTCCCATTATTTACTACATTACCAATTTTGTACTTGTATTAAATCCACTAAGTTCTTCCCCATGACTTATTTTCACTTGTACCGCTGGTACTTTGTCCTCTTCCTCCGTTGTGAAAAGGTATACAAAGCACTAATTTATCATGATACGATAGCAAAATACTGCAGATGCTGGAAATCCGAAATAACAACAGAAAACGCTGGAAAAACTCAGCAGGCCAGGCAGCATCCGTGGAGAGAGAAAGAGAGTTGACGTTTCAGGTCGATGACCTTTCATCAGAACTGGGAAGAGCTGGAAATCAAATAGATTTAAGGCCAGGGTAAAGCTGGGAAAAGGGGGAGGGGATAAAGGAACAAAGGAGGAGATGAAGAGACATTAAGAGACACTAATTTATCATGTCTGCCATTTCCTTATTGTCCATTGTAGTCTTGCTGACTTTAATGGACCCACATTCCCCTTTACAACTCTCTCTTAAATTTATAAAAAATTTCTTCGCTTTGATATCCCTTGCAAGTTTTTTATACTCCCTTTTTGCACCTCATTACTTTCTTCATATCACTTTGTTGCTTTTTATAGCTCTCCAGTCAGCTGGATTTCCCACCTTGCATTTGTGTAAGCCTTTTCATCTTATCTCATTTGTTGATCATGGTTGCTTAACTTACACAAGTGGATCTGTTAGCTTTTAGAGGTATGCACTAGTTTTGTGTCGTACCAAATACTTTGAATACTTCCCATTGTTTGGTCCCTTGTCCAAATGGCCATACAGGGTAAGATTAAGGCTTTTCACCATGCTCTTGTATCAGTATCTCCAATAAATGGTGTTGATTGGAATTTCCCTTGTTGAGCGAATGTTGCGATAATGTTTTCTGAATCCCACTGCCCTAGTTCCTGGTCTAATACTAGTATTTAGCACTGGTGTCAGTCCTTTGATATTTCCGCAAGCACAAGTCGCATAACTCCACCCCCCACCCCCTGTATCTTCCTGCTGTTAGCAGCAACACAACCCGATTGCTTGTATTAGACTTCCTCTTTTACTAGTTGCCCAGTAGTATTGCACTGAGCGGTGCCGCGTCAGGAGTGTTTTGAGAGTGATAGAAGCACAGTTTAGTTGCTTGCGCACACCAGTCTAGTCTGGAAAAGCAGAGCTCATTGCACTTCAAACACAAGCACACGTTAGTTTAGCTTTCAACTCCTGGTGAAAATTCCAAAGAGAAGACCAGGTGGGCCCATTGCCACAGATCATTAGAAATTTTGATGTACAGCACTGGTGGTGCAAGACCACTTCTTGGAGTGGGCTTGTTTGGGCCTAATGGCCCTTTCCTGTTCCTAAAATTTCTTCAGTATGGTTCATTATTGATGCCAAAATGTGGCAGTGTTATTGGCACTGTCTGGCATTGGGTGCAAAAGATGGTGACAGACCTAACCCCAATCATACAGTCTAACTGAGGCAAATATTGCTCAAATTGCTTTTGAGGGTAGCCTGTTTGGCTTGAGCAGACCAACAGATGGGAGTTAAGTCTCTTTATAGCAAAATAGCTCTTACTGCGCAGTGCCCTGTGCAGACTTTGCATTTCCTGCTACAAGACTCTTAACACTAAAAGCTTTGCAAAGAGGAGGAACAGTGAAAACTCATAGAAGCCATTCCTGCTTGTAGACGATAAGCCCTTTAGTTCTCGATGTGTAATGATGAGTGCATCTTGTGTTTTTTTTAAATAAACAATGAATCTTGAGAATTTGATGCGGATGTGCGCACTACAGGGGGCCACTTTGATGTGTCAAACCTGAAGTCAGGATGAATCCTTTTACTTGAACCCAGCAAAAATCTCATTTAAAATCAATTGTCTGAGATCCAGATCCCTGTCTAAAGAGCACTTTTTAAAGTGTCACGGAATTGCAATCTCTAATTAAATCAATCCCCAACTAATATCATCTTTCCTTTTGCTCTTTATGGTAAATTGACCAAAAGCTGATTGAAACAACTATTAGGTACCTGGTAAAGGAATCGTGGGGGTGGAACATGTGAATTAGCAGAACCAGACCAGGGTGAATGAATTGTAGTCTTTAAAGCTGTGTGTGGAACGAGAGGTTACATTTATACCACAAGGCAAGCTGTATATTATTGAAAAACGAGCACAAATCGAGAACGGGAAGTGACGGGCTACATATCATAAGGTCAAACCTTTTGTAAATATAAAAAATATACTTGACACTCTTTATTTAAAACGCAGAGGGACTCTTTAGAGAATTATAGCAATAAATTAGAGAACTGTTATGTGTTGTATAAAGAATTTGTGAAGTATATTTCTGTTCCTCTGTTAATTTCAGCAGGCTTTGTTTTATACTGAGGCCACTAGAATAATGAGTAAAAAGAAAAATTCAAAAAAACTTTAGAACTGCTTAGATACTGAACACTCTGTTACACAATGGCAGTGCAAAGTGAAACTAGACTGTGTGTAGTTTCTTCTATTTATCCTTTTAATTTGTTGAGTTTTACTTTTTTTATAGGTATACCTTTTTGTGTAATTTATATATAGGTGTACAGACTATATACAGGTCACTGGTTGAGAGCAGTTTCCCTTCAAGAGATGTTTTTAGTTTGATGTACCAATTTTATTTGGATCAAATAGCAGCATTGAAAGACAAGCCCGTGTACACAGACCCATTTAATCAAAGATCTTCAATGTTTCAGTGTTCATGACAGGTTTGTGTGTTCTCGTTACCTTGTGCTAACAAAACCCAGGAATAGCTGGGAGAGCCAGAGTTAGTTTCTAACTGCGCCAGTGTAGGCGTGCGTGCTTGTTTTTGGAGGGGGTGGGGAAGTGTGTCAAACCTTTAATGGAAGATGTGAAGTTGGAGCGTAAATCTTACACCATTTTAAAAGCATTGCATTTTGAACTGGCGTAGGAGAAAAAATTATTTACAGGAGATATTGCCCAAAATATGTGTTTTTTTAATGTATCTGGTTCACCTCTCTCCATCTGACTGATGTGGGTCTGCAATGCTTACACTCCCAGCCTCAGTGACGCATTCGTTCCATCTACTGAACGCTAACTGCAAAGTGGCAATGGACTTTGTTATACAACACCCCCATCCACATTTTGATTTTGAACAGTGTGACTTCTATCCTCTTCTCTTTCTCCTGCCCCACCCCCACCCCTGCCAAAAATAAAGTTTCCACCTCGAGTTGTGAAATAGGCATTGCTTCACCCACAAATGCTAAGGGGGTCCTGCAGACCTTACTGGGGAGTAAAAGTATCATGATAATGTAGTTTGTCTATGATGGAATATTCCATTCAGTCCTGTTTTTTTTTTCCAGTCAAGCATTTCCGGTAACCTGGCATTAGGTACAAACTGTTCAGTGATGATTCAAGCACTGTGTTTTATTAACTTTTGTTTCCAATGTTGTTTCCATTGTGTCGGAAACAGAATAAAATTTAACTATCAATAAAAAAACAGATAAATGGAAGTTGATAACTTTTATATTTTAGATGTCTTAATTTCTGAATAATGGATTAGCAGATCCTGCCTGTGTTGTACAGCAGCTCTCCAGACCACACTGTTCCGATCTTCTAGAATGTGCGCCTCTGTTGTCTAATGGGTTGTCTTCAGACCCACTGACCCCAGCTTCAGCATCCAGAATAGCTTTCCACTGAACCTTCCCGCTATAGTTAAGGAAATGCTTTGCCTGTTCTCAACCAAAGTCAGTAGGTCGAATACTGAGAGAGAGTAAAATCTTCTGCCTGGCAAGGGTTAGGGGAGGGGCGACCTAGATTTTACTTATCTTGCCATTTTATATCTCTGTTTAATGGTCATGGTTGGTCAGCATTCATGAGCAAGCCTGTGGCCTGCCCTGTCGTGCCAGCTGTGTGATGATGAGTTCCCTAACAGGAAGGGGAATTGAGCAATAGTATTACCATGACCGTTGCCCAGTAGCTTAACTTAAGATGCTTGCTTTACACTCCTGCCACTGAATGATTTCCAAAACTACCGAGCAAGAAAGATTTATTTTTTCCCCCCATTTGACCTGGGCCACTAGTTGGAGCTGGCTTCCAAAAGCAGGAGCATCTAGGCATTGGGTTTGAAGAGTATGTAATGCAAGGCTCCTGTTGCAAACAAGGCTTCTTCCAATTGTGTTTTCCCCTATCTCCACTGAATGGGAACTAATGGCATCATGGCATGGATTCCCTCTACTCTTCAATCCCTTCACCCTCTTTCCTGGTCTTAAATCTAAGCCTTAGAAGACATTGTTTTCAAATTTAGTTGCAATACTATGCTGAGTACTGAATACCTCATTTATTTTGTATCAATATCCCCACGTCTACTGATATGATTGCTCTTGTATCTAAATACTGTACCTGACTTGTTGAAAGCCTCAATAAAATGTTAACAACCCGGCAAACAGCGGTGTTGATGTCTGAGGTCATGCTCAGTGGAAGAATGCCTGGAGACCAGCCATCCAGGTGGGTTTCTTCCTCTTTTTAATGTTTGTGTTTGAGACTATAACTAGTTTCTTTCAGTGCTACTTGTAATAGGGACTGGGAGCTATTTGTTTGTGGTCCACCTCTTTACCTGTGGCCCGTGACAGACTCGCTGCTTTGTGTGTCCCTGGCAATGTGATGTTGCCAAAGTTGGAATTCAGCAATCTGGTCTCTCTTGCTGTTCAGTGATGGAAAGTAAGGTAATGATTTTGGGAGACAGGTTATCCTACAAATAATGGAATCTGTAGTTTTAAAATAACTAGTGATCTTTTTTGTTCCTGTGAGGAGGTGCCTGCATTCACAATATGCCCAGGCTGGAAGATGAGAGTTAAGAAACTTGTCATGTGGGATATTCCTGGCACAGATCCTCTTTGCATTGCCCTCTGGTGCTTTGTATTGGAGCTTTCATGAAGGTGTGCCTGAGCAAGGTACTAGGATTAAAGCCCTTGACTACAAGTTAATAAGTACTAACTTGCACTCTAAAGGACTTTATGGTCTCCAGCCCTTTGGTCAGTGACTCTTGGTTAACTAAGACAGACCTTTGCCATTGTGATTACATCTATGTGCTCCAAAGAGTATGATCAATTTTATTAAATGTCTTAAGTACAGTATTTAAGTAATGCTGGTCTGCGACTTCATTTAGATAGGAACAGGAGGAGGCCATTTAACCCCTTGAGCCTATTGTGCCACTCAATTAGATCATGGCTGATCTGTACCTCAGCTCTATTTACCCACCTTTGTTCCATATCCCTTGATACCCTTACCCAACAAAAATCTGTCGCACAGGCAATTGATCCACAATCCACAGCCTTTTGGAGAAAGCGTTCCAGATTTCCACTACCTCTTGTGTGAAAAAGTGCTTTCTGATTTCACTACTAACTGGCCTAGCTCTAATTATGGCACCTTGTGCTGGATTCCCTCATCTTTCTACTCTGTACTTCTCAACCCATTGGCCTTAATACTGACTTCATCAACTTCAGACTTTAACTATAACTCCGGTTTCTCTCTGGCAGTAGGTAATGACAATGTAAGATGGGTGTGTCGGTGTATTTGAAGATGAGATGGGATGAGGGTGGGGCGATGCGGGGGGAGTTGGACGAGAAGGAGCAGGCTGGTGCTCTCTGACCGAACACTGATGTAGGGGTGGTGATGGTCTGTGCCCTTGTTATCAACCTATTCTCTTCCACAGGAACCTGCTCTGCAGTGCCAGATTTTTAATGCCTTGCTACATGCCCATCTCCCCACTCTACTATCCCTTGGCTCTGTGTCTTGTATTTGTCTTTGATTTTATCCTTTTTCTCTTATGAATATCACTTCAGCCATTTAACCATCTCCACTTAAGCACTTCACAGCATCACCAGGATGGTAGAAGGTGAACTTGATGGACCTATGTCTTTTCCTGTGTATGTAGGGTCTGTTATTTACCCTTCCCTTGGTTATGCTCTCCTTAAAATGCTGTTCATCTGTAATATCTTTCCGTGCTGGGGAAGGGTCTGTGTCGACTTTTAATTCTCTCCACAGATCTTTGCAGTGGTTTCTGATTCTGTTGCTGACAGTGCAGCAAGGGGTGGGAGGGGGAAAACATATCAGTGTTGGGTCAGAGAGCACCAACTTGCATCTCCCCTCCAGCCTGCTGTAACCCTCAGCTCTGCCTGTACATAGTCCCCTTGCTCTCTAACCACGGTCAAACTCCTGAAGTTCAGTCCAACTTTTTGAAAGGTGGGTGGGGTCGGAGGTCAGGGATCAGAGTGTGACAGTGGAGGAACTACATCTCCCAGCGGCCACTGCGCGAAAGTAGTCTCCACCCCATCACCTGCTACTACAGCCCGATCCATCCGCCTCCCCTCCCCGACAGAGACAGGAGCTGAAACCGGCAAATATGGAGTGTACGTGACCGCTGAGGGGAAATTCGAGTGATGAAGAACGAATGTGAAGAGGATCGGCCACAGCGGGCGGTGCCGGGGCAGCGGGACTAGTTTGCGGCGGCGGTGGCGCGGGCGGTGCGGCGGCGTGTTTTGGCGCCAGTGGGCGGGCGCGCGGTGCAGTGTGGGATCGCGGGCTGTCCGAGCGGCGGCGGCGGGAGAGAGAGAGAGGCGCTCGCAGCTCAGCCCGTCCCGTCCCGTCCCGTCCGGCACACCCAACCTCAGCCCGGCTCACAGCCCGGGGACCGGCATACCCTGCCCAGGCACTCAGCCCGGCTCACAGCCCGGGGACCGGCATACCCTGCCCAGGCACTCAGCCCGGCTCACACACCCAGCCCGGGGACCGGCATACCCTGCCCAGGCACTCAGCCCGGCTCACACACCCAGCCCGGGGACCGGCATACCCTGCCCAGGCACTCAGCCCGGCTCACACACCCAGCCCGGGGCGATGCCGAGCGGGGACGGTGCGGCCGGCGAGAGGCAGCGGCGGGACCGCGAGAGCTTCGACAAGCTGTGCCAGGACCTGAACATGGACCAGGAGACGGGCAGGGAGGCCTGGGACACTTTCCAGCGCATCGGGCAGAACTACACGCTGGAGGTGAGAGCCCGGCCCGGGAATAATAACCGGGACAGCCCGGCCCGGGCCAATAATAACCGGGACAGCCCGGGCCAATAATAATCGGGACAGCCCGAGCCGATAATAACCGGGACAGCCCGGCCCGGGAATAATAACCGGGACAGCCCGGGCCAATAATAACCGGGACAGCCCGGCCTGGGAATAATAACCGGGACAGCCCGGCCCGGGAATAATAACCGGGACAGCCCGAGCCGATAATAACCGGGACAGCCCGGGCCAATAATAACCGGGACAGCCCGGGCCGGGAATAATAACCGGGACAGCCCGGGCCGGGAATAATAACCGGGACAGCCCAAGCCGATAATAACCGGGACAGCCCGGCCCGGGCCAATAATAACCGGGACAGCCCGGCCCGGGCCAATAATAACCGGGACAGCCCGGGCCAATAATAATCGGGACAGCCCGAGCCGATAATAACCGGGACAGCCCGGCCCGGGAATAATAACCGGGACAGCCCGGGCCAATAATAACCGGGACAGCCCGGCCTGGGAATAATAACCGGGACAGCCCGGCCCGGGAATAATAACCGGGACAGCCCGGGCCAATAATAACCGGGACAGCCCGGCCTGGGAATAATAACCGGGACAGCCCGGCCCGGGAATAATAACCGGGACAGCCCGAGCCGATAATAACCGGGACAGCCCGGGCCAATAATAACCGGGACAGCCCGGGCCGGGAATAATAACCGGGACAGCCCAAGCCGATAATAACTGGGACAGCCCGGCCCGGGCCAATAATAACCGGGACAGCCCGGGCCAATAATAATCAGGACAGCCCGAGCCGATAATAACCGGGACAGCCCGGGAATAATAACCGGGACAGCCCGGCCCGGGAATAATAACCGGGACAGCCCGGGCCAATAATAACCGGGACAGCCCGGCCCGGGCCAATAATAACCGGGACAGCCCGGCCCGGGCCAATAATAATCGGGACAGCCCGGCCCGGGAATAATAACCGGGACAGCCCGAGCCAATAATAACTGGGACAGCCTGGGAATAATAACCGGGACAGCCCGGCCCGGGCCAATAATAACCGGGACAGCCCGGCCCGGGCCAATAATAACCGGGACAGCCCGGCCCGGGCCAATAATAATCGGGACAGCCCGGCCCGGGAATAATAACCGGGACAGCCCGGTCCGGGCCAATAATAACCGGGACAGCCCGAGACGATAATAAGCGGGCCAATAATAACCGGCACAACCCGGCCAGGGCTGATAATAACCAGGACAGCCCAGCCCGTGCCGATAATAACCGGGACAGCCCAGCCCGTGCCGATAATAACCGGGACAGCCCAGCCTGTGCCGATAATAACTGGGACAGCCCAGCCCGTGCCGATAATAACCGGGACAGCCCGGACCGTGCCGATAATAACCGGGACAGCCCGGCCCAAGCCGATAATAACGGGGCCAATAATAACCGGGACAACCTGGCCCAATAATAACCGGGACAGCCCGGCCCGGGGATAATAACCAGGACAGCCTGGGCTGGGGGATAATAACCGGGACAGCCCGGGCCGATAATAACCGGGACTGTCCAAACAGAATCAGTAACCCAGAGCCAATAATCAATAACTGGAACAATCCCGAATGGGGCAATAATTAATAACTGGGGCAGATAATGCCACAACAGCATCTTTGGGTCAATAATCAGAGCAAATTGTGGTCCATCCAAAACTGGATGTAGGTCAAGCAGTCTGACAGCACAGAAACAGTGGAGGGATCAAGAGAAGGAGTGGTGAGGTAGAGCTGGGTGTCATCAGCGTACGTGTGGAAGCTGGCGCATTGTGGATGATGTCATCAAGGCGTTGCATGTAGATGAGGAAGAGTCGGTGCCAAGGATAGCTCCTTGGGGGACGTCTAAGATGATGGTGCGAGGTTGGTAAGAGAAGCCACTGGTAGAGATGCACTGGCTACAATTGCTTAGAAAAGAGTGGAACCAAGCAAGGACAGTCCCACTGAGCACAATAGAGGAGAGTTATTGGAGGATGGTGTGGTGCTCTGTCAAAGGCTGCATAGAGGTTGAGGACAGATAATGCAATATGGTGACAGTCACAGAGAAAGTTGTTTGTTTCTTTGATTAGGGCTTTATCGATGCTTGATGTACTTGTAGAGTCAGCCGTGGCTCAGTGGGTAGCACCCTCGCTGCACTGTCGGAGGGGCAGTACTGAGGGAGCGCCGCACTGTCGGAGGGGCAGTACTGAGGGAGCGCTGCACTGTCGGAGGGGCAGTACTGAGGGAGTGCTGCACTGTCGGAGGGGCAGTACTGAGGGAGTGCTGCATTGTCGGAGGGGCAGTACTGAGGGAGCGCTGCACTGTCGGAGGGGCAGTACTGAGGGAGTGCTGCACTGTCGGAGGGGCAGTACTGAGGGAGCGCTGCACTGTCGGAGGTGCCGTCTTTCGGATGAGACGTTAAACCGAGGCCCCGTCTGCTCTCTCAGGTGGATGTAAAAGATCCCATGGCACTATTTTGAAGAAGAGCAGTGGAGTTCTCCCTGGTGTCCTGGCCAATGTTTATCCCTCAATCAACATCAGTAAAACAGATTACCTGGTCATTATCACATTGCTGCGTGTGGGATCTTGCTGTGCGCAAATTGGCTGCTGCGTTTCCTACATTATAACAGTGACTAGGCCAGGCAGTTTAACCTTGGTAATGGGGAAGCTTTTGGGAAACAAAAATCAGGGACAAAGTTAACAGTCACTTGGACAAGTGTGGATTAATTAAGGAAAGCCAGCATGGATTTGTTAACGGCAAATTGTGTTTAACTAACTTGATCGAGTTTTTTGATGAGGTAACAGAGAGGGTTGATGAGGGCAATGCGGTTGACGTGGTGTACATGGATTTCCAAAGGGCGTTTGATAAAGTGCCACATAATAGGCTTACCCGCAAAGTTGAAGCCCATGAAATAAAAGGGACAGTAGCAGCATGGATACGAAATTGGCTAAGTGACAGGAAACAGAGTAGTGGTGAACGGTTGTTTTTCGGACTGGAGGAAGATATACAGTGGTGTTCCCCAGGGGTCAGTACTAGGACCGCTGCTTTTCTTGATATATATTAATGACTTGGACTTGGGTGTGCAGGGCACAATTTCAAAATTTGCAGATGACACAAAACTTGGAAGTATAGTGAACAGTGAGGAGGAGAGTGATAAACTTCAAGACAGACAAGCTGGTGAAATGGGCAGTCACGTGGCAGATGAAATTCAACACAGAAAAGTGTGAAGTGATACATTTTGGTAGGAAAAACGAGGAAAGACAATATAAACTAAAGGGTACAATCCTAAAGGGGGTCCATGAATAGAGAGACCTGGGGGGTATATGTGCACAAATCGTTGAAGGTGGCAGGGCAGGTTGAGAAAGCGGTTAAAAAAGCATATGGGATCCTGGGCTTCATAAATAGCAGTATAGAGTACAAAAGCAAGGACGTTATGATGAACCTTTATAAAACACTGGTTCGGCCTCAACTGGAGTATTGTGTCCAATTCTGGGCACCGCACTTTAGGAAGGATGTGAAGGCCTTAGAGAGGGTGCAGAAAAGATTTACGAGAATGGTTCCAGGGATGAAGGACTTCAATTACATGGATAGACTAGAGAGGCTGGAGTTGTTCTCCTTGGAGCAGAGAAGGTTGAGAGGAGATTTGATAGAGGTGTTCAAAATCATGAGGGGTCTAGACAGAGTAGATAGAGAGAAACTGTTCCCATTGGTGGAAGGGTCGAGAACCAGAGGACACAGATTTAAGGTGATTAGTAGAAGATCCAAAGGTGACATGAGGAAAATCTTTTTTATGCAGCGAGTGATTAGGATCTGGAATGCACTGCCTGAAAGGGTGGTGGAGGCAGACTCAATCGTAGCTTTCAAAAGGGAATTGGATAAGTACCTGAGGAGGGGAAATTTGCAAGGCTGCGGGGAAAGGGCGGGGGAGTGGGAGTAGCTGAAGTGCTCTTGCAGAGAGCTGGCACGAGCCGAATGGCCTCCTGTGCTGTAACCATTCTATGATTCTACACTTGAAAAAGTACTTCATTGGCTGTAAAGCGCTTTGGGATGTCCGGTGATCGTGAAAGGCGCTATGGAAATGCAAGTCTTTCTTTTTTTTCCTTATTTGAATGATATATTGAAGCGAGGAAACTTGTTTGCAAATGTAAACTGGTACAAAACATCAATGAACATTAAAGAGCAAAGAGGAGTGGACATCTATGCAGTGGCATGTGGAGCAACTGAAAGATTTTTAACAAGTAATTCTAAGTTGTGGGCGTCGCTGGCAAGGCCGGCATTTATTGCCCATCCCTAATTGCGCTGAGAAGGCGGTGGTGGACCACCTTCTTGAACCGCTGCTGTCCATGTGGTGAAGGTGCTCCAACAATGGTGTTGGGTCGGGAGTTTCATGATTTTGACCCTTGAAGCAGTTTGATTCAGCTGAGTGCCTTACTAAGCCACTTCAGAGGGCAGTTAAGAGTCAACCATGTTGGTGTGGGATTGGAGTCACATATAGGCCTGACTGGGTACGGACAACAGGTTTCCTTCCCTAAAGGACATTAGTTGGATTTTTACAACAATCTAACAGCTTCATGGTCACTTTTACTGTTACCAGCTTTTTATTTCCAGATTTTCTTTTTACTGAATTCAAATTCTCAAAGTGAGAACTCACGTTTTCTGGATTATTGGTCCAGGCCTCTGAATTGCTAGTCCAGTAATATACACTACCGTACCTGGTAAATAGACCTAATTGAAAATAAAGAATTTGTGGTCAACTAGTATTCACTGCTGAGCATTTCTATGATCTGTGATGTTCCTTTAACAAGAGAGGATGTGACACGTACACTGGTTAGTTTTTAAATACAGGCGGCAGCTGCACGCTCACGTGATGTGGTAGATCTTGCCCAGGGTTTGCTGTTTTACTCTTCTCTGATTTGGTTACTCTGGATGTTCAGTTGCTTCCTTTCTCTAGTAAGTGGAGATTGTTACTGTGCACCCTACAAGTCAATAGCTGTATAAACATCTGGAAAGGGAGAGGTAGATTTTAAGTGATTAAATACTTTTATTGCAACTGACAGTAAACTCATCCTAAATTTATAATTTGACTAATTTACAATGCTATAAATTAGGTTTTTATTTGGGTTTTTTTATTGCAGATTTTGTGTCTGCCCATTTCCCACAAAAATAAAACTGAGGAATGTTTCACTTGTTAATAGTCTTACCAGCATGCATGTCCTGAATGTTAAACTTACATTTGTATAGCACCTGGGCTATTATTGGTTATTGACCTGGATGAGGTTGCAAAGATAGAGTGGGGCAGGTCATGGAGAGATTTGAAGATGAATACAGAGATTTTAAATTCAGTGTGTTGGGAGACAGGGAGCCAATGTGGATCACAATAGGGACAGCTGAGTTAGAATTTATGGAGGATGGAAGGTCAGCAAGACACTGGAGAAATCTAGTCCAGACAAAAGCGTGGATAAGAGATTCGGCAGCAGTGTGAATGAGGTACGGGTGGGGACAGGTGATGATGTGAAGCTGGAAGTAAGTAATTCTGGTGGTGGATAGGTTGTAGGGTTTGAACCTCAAATGTGGGTCGAACAGGACACCAAGGTTTTGCTTGGTCTGCTTCAGCCTGAACAAGTGCAGGGAGGCAGATGGAGTCAGTGGCGATTGAAAATAATGGCTCAGGTCTTCCTGATGTTCAAGGAAATTGTGACGACAGCACAAAAATAATAATTAGGGCAGGAAAAAAAGAGCTGGGTGTCATTAGCATGTAGATGAGGACGAGAGCAGGCCAAGCATAGATTCTTAGAGGACTCCAGAGCTGACAGAGCAGGAAGAGGAACCATTGCTGGAGACGCACAGGCTGTGTTCAGACAGGTAAGTGTCGAACCATGTGGGCAATACCACAGAAATGTACAGGCAGAGAGTCAATGGAGGAGGATGGTGTGGTTGATAGTATCAAACGCTGCGGAGCGGTTGAGGAAAAGGAAAGAACGCACCATAGAATGTAATTTACGACTTTTCCAAGAGTGGTCTCTTGCCTTGAGCAAGATGGAACCCAGACTGAAGGGCTTCGAACAGCAAGTTTTGGGTCCAGAGCTAGGAGACAGTGCATGCAAATGGAGGTTAGCGATGGGGTGGTACTTGAAGAAGATGAATGGGTCAAGGGTAGGCTTTTTGAGGAAAGGAATGATGATGGTTGTCCTGTTTTGAAAGGGAGAGGGATGGTACTTTAGCAGGGAGACACTTACAATGTTGGCAAGCATGGGGTCAGGGTGGGTAGTTGAGTGGTCAGGAATTGCATTGAAAGGAATCAAGGGAGCTGGAGGTGGGTCTCATGGAAGAGATGAGTTTGGAGAATCTAGCTGGAGATGGAAGAGGAGCCGCAGAGTAACATGAGATTTTTTTTATTCGTTCCTGGGATGTGGGCCACCTTCTCGAACCGCTGCAGTCCTTGTGGTGAAGGTACTCCCACAGTGCTGTTAGGGAGGGAGTTCCAGGATTTTGACCCAGCCACGATGAAGGAACGGCGATATATTTCCAAGTCAGGATGGTGTGTAACTTGGAGGGGAACTTGCAGGTGATGGTGTTCCCATGCGCCTGCTGCCCTTGTCCTTCTAGGTGGTAGAGGTTGCGGGTTTGGGAGGTGCTGCCGAAGAAGCCTTGGCGAGTTGCTGCAGTGCATCTTGTAGATGGTTCACACTGCAGCCACGGTGCGTCGGTGGTGCAGGGAGTGAATGTTTAAGGTGGTGGATGGGGTGCCAATCAAGCGGGCTGCTTCGTCCTGGATGGTGTCGAGCTTCTTGTGTTGTTGGAGCTACACTCATCCAGGCAAGTGGAGAGTGTTCCATCACACTCCTGACTTGTGCCTTGTAGATGGTGGAAAGGCTTTGGGGACTCAGGAGGTGAGACACTCGCTGCAGAATACCTAGCCTCTGACCTGCTCTTGTAGCCACAGTATTTATGTGGCTGGTCCAGTTAAGTTTCTGGTTAATGGTGATCCCCCCCGCCCCCCCAGGATGTTGATGGTGGGGGATTTGGTGATGGTAATGCCGTTGAATGTCAAGAGGCGGTGATTAGACTCTCGCTTGTTGGAGATAGTCATTGCCTGCCACTTGTGTGGCGAGAATGTTACTTGCCACTTATCAGCCCAAGCCTGAATGTCATCCAAGTCTTGTTGCATGCGGGCATGGACTGCTTCATTATCTGAGGAGTTGCGAATGGCACTGAACACTGTGCAATCATCAGCAAACATCCCCATTTCTGACCTTCTGATGGAGGGATGGTCATTGATGAAGCAGCTGAAGATGGTTGGGCCTAGGACACTGCCCTGAGGAACTCCTGCAGAGATGTCCTGGGGCTGAGATGATTGACCTCCAACAACCACAACCATCTTCCTTTGTGCTAGGTATGACTCCAGCCAGTGGAGGGTTTTCCCCTTGATTCCCATTGACTTCAATTTTACTAGGGCTCCTTGATGCCGCACTCGGTCAAATGCTGCCTTGATGTCAAGGGCAGTCACTCTCATCTCACCTCTGGAATTCAGCTCTTTTGTCCATATTTGGACTAAGGCTGTAATGAGGTCTGAAGCCGAGTGGTTCTGGCGGAACCCAAACTGGGCATCGGTGAGCAGGTTATTGGTGAGTAAGTGCAGCTTGATAGCACTGTCGACGACGCCTTCCATCACTTTGCTGATTATTGAGAGTAGACTGATGGGGCGGTAATTGGCCGGATTGGATTTGTCCTGCTTTTTGTGGATAGGACATACCTGGACAGTTTTCCACATTGTCGGGTAGATGCCAGTGTTGTAGCTGTACTGGAACAGCTTGGCTAGAGGCGCGGCTAGTTCTGGAGCACAAGTCTTCAGCACGATAGCCGGAATGTTGTTGGCCTTTGCTGTATCCAGTGTGCTCAGCCGTTTCTTGATATCACGTGGAGTGAATTGAATTGGCTGAAACTGGCTTCTGCGATGGTGGGGACCTCAGGAGGAGGCCGATAGGGATCATCCACTTGGCACTTCTGGCTGAAGATGATTGCAAACTATTCAGCCTTGTTTTTTGCACTCACATGCTGGGTTCCATCATCATTAAGGATGGGGATATTCATGGAGCCTCCTCCTCCCGTTAGTTGTTTAATTGTCCACCACCATTCACGACTGGATGTGGCAGGACTACAGAGCTTTGATCTGATCCGTTGATTGTGGGATCACTTAGCTCTGTCTATAGCATGCTGCTTCCGCTGTTTAGCATGCAGGTAGTCCTGTGTTGCAGCTTCCCCAGGTTGGCACCTCATTTTTAGGTACGCCTGGTGCTGCTCCTCGCATGCTCTTCTGCACTCCTCATTGAACCAGGGTTGGTCCCCTGGCTTGATGGTAATGGTAGAGTGAGGGACATGCCAGGCCATGAGTTTACAGATTATGGTGGAATACAATTCTACTGCTGCTGATGGCTCACAGCGCCTCATGGATGCCCAGTTTTGAGCTGCTAGATCTGTTCTGAATCTATCCCATTTAGCACGGTGGTAGTGCCACACAACACAATGGAGGGTGTCCTCAGTGTGAAGACGAGATTTCGTCTCCACAAGGACATTGCTACCAATGCTGTCATGGACAGATGTATCTGCGACAGGTAGATTGGTGAGGACGTGGTCAAGTTGGTTTTTCCCTTGTGTTGGTTCTCTCACCACCTGCCGCAGTCCTAGTCTGGCAGCTATGTCCTTCAGGACTCGGCCAGCTCGGTCAGTAGTGGTGCTACCGAGCCACTCTTGGTGATGGACATTGAAGTCCCCCACCCAGAGTACATTCTGTGCCCTTGCTACCCTCAGTGCTGCTTCCAAGTGGTGTTCAACATAGAGGAGTACTGATTCATCAGCTGAGGGAGGGTGGTAGGTGGTAATCAGCAGTAGGTTTCCTTGCCCGTGCTTGACCTGAGATAGAGTGCGTTGGAGACTCCACGGAAGGTAGGGCAAAGGAAGGGGAGATAGCGGCAGAGGCAGCTGCATGGATGGTCCCCTTTTAAGATTAAGAAATCTATGAGCGCTTGACACTTAGGGACACAAATTTGTTCCTAAGTTCGCTCCTAGCCCTATTTAAATTTCCTGTTTTACTGTAATTGCTCTGAACTTGCCTGTCCCACCATCTATACTGAGTATTTTGATCATGGACACAAGACTACAAACAGTGACATCAGTGTTAGGAATTGGACGTGCTCATGTCATCCCACCACACCTGCTTCAAGGCACCCTGTAAATGGGAATGTGTCATCGGATGAGGACAGGATTAGGCTGATGCTGTCCATGATTCAATAACTCATTATCTAGCATGAACAAAGGTTGTTGAATGAGGTATTTCAGGGCCTGTGGATCTATTAACACAGCATGAATCAGCACATGCAGGAGAGATGGGGTGAATTTTCATTTAAATGAAGTTCCCACCTTACAGCATTGATGAAAAATAACAGCTTGATTTATTTAAAAGTCCCTGTAAGAAGTAGGGATTAGTTGAGTCTTCTGTCAAAGTTTCAGTAATAGTTCTTAATGTTTGTTATAAAGTTTCCATTTTTTTGTTTTTAGGGAGAAACTCTGCACTGGCTTGCTTGTGCCTTGTATGTGGCCTGCCGAAAAAGCCTCACACCAACAGTCGGCAAGGGAATGATGGAAGGAAACGGTGTTTCACTGACGAGAATCCTCCGCTCGTCAAAGTTAAGGTAACAGTCGTCCTTTATTCCAGATTTGGATGCAGAGCACAGTAGAAGTGAACGACCTATTGTCTGACATGGAGCAGTGTTGATGTTCTTTGGAAAGACTCACAGTCTCTCAGTCCTGACTGAGGGATCTTGCAGTGGGCAAGATGTGGTGTTTAAAAAAGAACACTGCTTTGGGGTTCAGATCACGGTGGGAATTTGATCTGCATCCTAGATTTGGAAAGTTATGATTTACTAATGTATGACATCCCTGTAGAATACACAAAGAAAGAGATGGCCAATAGCTTGAAGAGGTGAGTTTTAAGGAGGAGAGGGAGGTGGAGAAGCGAGGGGATTCCAGAGCATTAGGCCTGGGCAGCTGAAGGCACAGCTACCAGTGGTGGGGTGAGGAGGGAGAAGATGCAAAAGAGGCCAGTCAGAGGAATGGAGATTTTGGCAGAGGTTATAGCATTGGTGGAGGTTACAGAGATGGGGAGGGGTAAGGCCATGGAGGGATTTAAACATGTTTGCAGATATTTAAGCACATCACAGAACTGATTTTTATTTGTTACTCGTGCACTAGAATTTATTAACCCCCCCATAGCTGCAGTGTGATCTAAAATATCAAGACCTGTGGTTTCCTTGTTAACATATATGCGACATACAACACACTGGCTGCCGTGTATTATTTCATTTGTTCCCAGTAGTCTGCATCATAGAGAAGATTTACAAAGTTATGCTACTTAAAAAGCTTTTTTTAGCTTATCCCTTTTCAAAATTCAACCTGTTACAAAGAATTATTGTTAGTATTCATTTATTTTTGTTTATTTCCATTTTTATTTGAACAAAAACTTTTCAAATAGCGCACACTGCTGACATCTGAAATCCTGATTTTTGAAGGCATTACTGAGAGTGCGAGGAAGCTGATTTAAAATTGGTAGGAATGGTAAATAATCTGTGGTGCTTTGTGGTACAGTGCATTGGACCACTAGCCTACAACTGGTGGAACCTAATAGTTTTCTACCCAGCCTCCATTTCGATGAGTTCCCAGTCTCAGTCATGTTTATCCTAGGAGATGGATTAATTAAAAGTGTATCATAAATGCAAAAGAAAAGTGTTACAGGGGTAAACTTTATTTGCTGCACAAGCATTTACTACAACTTCCTGAACTTCTGTAATAACAGCAGTAGTCAAATTGAGAAAGTTCGTAGAAGAGCTAAAAATAGAGGTTTAACACTTCTGCTCTGCATCACCAATTGTTTCACTTGCGGAAGTCTGTTCCAGTCTTTCAGTGTATCTCATTTCTCTTCACCTGGCTCCATTCCTACTCGGTTTACAGCCTAATCCAGTTCTTCAGCAAGATGAAGAAATGGGCAGACATGGCCAACTTATCTCAAGAATTCCGAGAACGAGTGGAGCAGCTGGAAAGGAATTTTGAAGTCTCAACTGTTATTTTCAAAAAATTTGAACCTATATTTTTGGACATGTTTCAAAACCGTCACGAAGATCCGCCTCGGCTTCAGAGAAGCAGGAAGCAGAGGTAGGTTATTTCTCTGTTTAATCATGGTAGCCTTAATCTCCAGTGTAATCTTAGAGCTCTTGTGCCTGTATATTACAACAACTTATATTAATATAGCGCCTTTAACGTAATAAAGCATCCCAAGGCGCTTAACAGCAGTGTTATAAAAAAAAATGACCTACAAGTTTAAATCCCAATACTAAAGCATTGGACAGCAGTGATGTGCTCCCTGTTGGAGAAGGTGGCTGATGTGAAGAACTGATTCTAGGTGCAGGGGATGTGGACAGTATAAACTCATGGAAATAAATCATATGAAAACATTTGCTCAATGACAGTGCGAACAAATTGAAAACTTGTGTGGCAGAAAGTCAGCCAGCTAACCTTTGAGTTTTCCCACTATTTTATCCTGTCTTGAAGGCAGCAACTTATCCTGGGATATGGTTCTGTGGGTGGCAACATTGGCTTTCCACAGTTATATAGTCCAGTAACACTGACTGTCCAGTTCTCATGTGAATTGCATCTACTGGAATCAGGCACCTGTGTAATTGTCCCAGCAAGAGTCACTGCCTTCAGGAGAGAAGAAGTAAGGAGAGAAAAAATTGGAAGAGTATATTTAAGGGGGGTAAGGGCTTGCCTTCTCGATTTATTTTTTTTCTCCACCTCTACCCCAGTTGTCTAAGCAGTCTCTAGATATTGTCCAATGTAACAATACTGAATCTAGTAATGGGGGTAAAAATTGTTCTCCTGATGGCTTTGTGGCTTTACACAATGAATAATTAAGTCATACAGATCAGGAAGTCCCAGGTTTGACCATTTGATCTGTGCAGAGTTAGCCTAGATGAACCATGTGTGGTAGGAGTACAGTGCTACAGTTGGTCTGTGTGTGCATGTGTATGTTGGGTAAGAACAGTGAGACTTGTGTTTAATGCCCCTGTGGTTGAACAGACTGCCAGCAGTTACTGTCAAGTCTCACACATGAATAATAGCTACTGGGGTGAGGTAGTGGAGTGTGCAAGGTGCCAGTGAAACCATACCCCAGCAAGGAATCAACACCTTCCGGGAGAATTGAGAAAAATTGCTAAGACAAAATTCAAAGAAATAAAAGATATCGGGGAAAAGATTTGGTTGCTTTGCGCCTCCCATTAGCGCCCTAATAGTGCCCCGCTTCCCTCTTGGGGGCACTACCATTCAATTTCGACTGCGGGGGCGCTAATTTTTTCGGGGGCGCTACTTTTAGCGCCCCAAAAGGGGCGCAACTCAATTTTTCCCCCATTCTGTTTATAATGCAGAGATGTGCTCCTTTTCTTACAGACGCCTTCCATGCAGTGCAACTGATGCTTTTAGTTTTTGCTGGACCTTGTTTGTGTACACTAAAGGTAAGAGACTTCGCTCTTCTGTTCTCAATTTTATCAGTTATGGTGGTTTCTGTCGATATACAAGTTTATACCATATAGAACAGTCCTGCTTCCCTGAGTATTATTTCTTCTTATTGTCACTGCACCTCATTTCACTCTGCATTCACGTGTCAGCCTTGGCTCAGTGGTAGCACCTCTCGTTTCTAAGCCAGAAGGTTGTGGGATTAAACCCCACTCCAAAGACTTGAGCACATAGGGAGTGATGCATTGTCAGAGGTTCCCTCTTTTGGATGAGACGTTAAACCAAGGTCCTCTGCCAAAACTCTGCTTTCCTGTTGCATGAACCATAGAAGTTTACAGCACAAAAGGAGGCCATTCGGCCCATCGTGTCTTTGCTGGCTCTTTACTAAAGCAACAAGAAGCTAACCCCACTGTCCTCCTGTTCTGCCCATAGCCCTGTATCTTCCTCTACTTCAAATATTTATCCAGTTTTCTATTAACACTCAGTCCATTTCATTCCCCGTGTAAAGAGATTTCTCCTAACCTTTCTCCTTAGTGACCACTCATCACTGACTCCCCAATCAGAGGAAATAGTCTTTCTCTATTCACTGTATCAAAATTCTCTATTGAGTCTTTTTGCTCCAGTGGAAATAGTCCCAGTATCTCAAGTCTCTCCTCATAACTATGGCCTCCCATCCCTGGCATCATCCTGGTGAATCTACGCTGTACACTCTATCGCTGTAATGTTCTTTCTATAATGACTTACACAATATTCTAACTGTGACCTAAGCAATATTTGGTATAAATTCATCATCACTTTACTTTTGTACTCTATGCCCCTATTTATAAAACACAAAATTCTACTGACCTTTTTTTTAGCTTTATCTACCTGTACTTGCACATTCCAGGAATTATGTATTTTACCCCTAGTGCAGGAAGGTAGAGTTGAGGTAGAAGATCAACCGTGATCTTATTGAATGGTGGAGCAGGCTCAAAGGGCCGAATGGCTGACTCCTGCACCTATTTCAGGACTTATGTTCTTAAATCTCTCTGTTCAATCACACCCTTCAGTGCCTTTTCACTAAGTGTATCCTCCCATTTCATTTTGTCTTCCTTATACCAAGTTCAAATCATCTACAGGAGACGATTGGAAAAGATTAAGGTGTATGACCTTCGGGAGGGGTAGCAAATTGGATTAAAAATTGGTTAGAAGGGAGGAGACAGGGAGTTAAGAGTTAAGGGTAGTATTTCCGAGTGGTTGGAAGTGGTTAACGGTGTCCCACGAGTTCCTTTCTGGGCCTACATATGTTAAATAGGGCTAGAGGAAGTGGTGTCCAAATTTGCAGACAATACTAAAATAGGTAGCATAGTAAAAAATTCTGACGGTAAAGGAAGTTGCAAGGGGATATTGATCAGATTGTGGAATCAGCAAAAAAACTGGCAGATGAAATTCAATGTCAGTAAATATGAAGTGGTTTAAAATAAATAATTATACTTTGAATGGGGAAAGGTGGGTTTGTTTTTTTTATTCGTTTATGGGATCAGGGCGTCGCTGGCAATGCCAGCATTTATTGCCCATCCCTAGTTGCCCTTGAGAAGGTGGTGGTGAGCCGCCTTCTTGAACCGCTGCAGTCCGTGTGGTGAAGGTACTCCCACAGTGCTGTTAGGGAGGGGGTTCCAGGATTTTGACCCAGCGACAATGAAGGAACGGCAATATACTTCTAAGTCAGGATGGTGTGTGACTTGGAGGTGGTGGTGTTCCCATGCGCCTGCTGCCCTTGTCCTTCTAGGTGGAAGAGGTCGCGGGTTTGGGAGGTGCTGCCGAAGAAACCTTGGCGAGTTGCTGCAGTGCATCTTGTAGATGATACACACTGCAGCCACGGTACGCCGGTGGTGGAGGGATGTGGAAAAGCAGAGGGATTTGGAGATTTAGGCTCACAAGATGTTAAAAGCAGCACCGCAAGTTGGAAAGGCCAATCATAAAGCTCGTGGAAAACTGGGAATTATGGGAAGAGGTATAGAATATAAAAGTTGAGATGTAATGGTGAATCTATATCAAACCTTAGTAAGACCACAGTTGGAATACTGCATGCAGTTTTGGGCTCCACACTGTAGGAAGGATGCTGAGGTAATAGAGAAGGTACAGTGCAGATTCACTAGGATGCTGCCTGGTATGAGGAAAGACTTGAAAAATTGGGGTTGGTTTTGTTTATAACAGGAGATTAAGGTGTGATTTGATAGAAGTATTAAAAAAAAGAAAGAACTTGCATTTATAACTTGCAGGGCTATGGGGAAAGAGAAGGGGGAGTGGGACTAATTGGATAGCTCTTTCAAAGAGCCGACACAGGCACAACGGGCCCAATGGCCTCCTTCTGTGCTATATGATACAGCGCCTTTCACAATCTCAGAACATCCCAAAGCGCTTCACAACCAATGATGTACTTTTGAAGTGTAGTCACTGTTGTAATGTAGGAAACGTTGCAGCCAATTTGTGCACAGCAAGATCCCACAAACAGCAATGAGATAATGACCAGATAATCTGTTTTTTTAATGATGTTGGTTGAGGGATAAATATTGGCCAGGACACCGGGGATAACTCTCCTGCGCTTCTTCAAATAGTCCACCTGAGAGGGCAGATGGGATCTCGGTTTAACATCTCATCCGAAGACGACTCCTCTGACAGTGCAGCCCTCCCTCAGCACTGCATTGAAGTGTCTGCCTGGATTTTGTGCTCAAGTCTCTGGAGTGGGACTTGAACCCACAACCTTCTGACTCAGGCGAGAGTGCTACTCACTGAGCCAATGCTGATACCTTTAAAATTATAAGAGATGGGACAGAGTAGTTAGAAGTAGACTTGCCAACGATTGAGGGCTCTAGAAGAAGGGGACATAGATATAAGATTACATAGAAGAGATTCAGGACAGAGAGCAGGAGAAATATGTGGCTATGGAATTCATTTCCAGGGTTGGTGATTGAAGCAGAGATGATGTCAGCATTTACGAATAGGTTAGAGAGGTGGTTGAAGGAAAGGAGAATAGAGGGGTATGGGAACAGGATGGGCACATGGGATTAGGACCATTGATTGTGTGACTTGTTGGGCTGAACAGACTGTTAGTGCTGTAATTCTGTATACACCAAGGACTAAAGTGGACCCAGCACTGAGCCCTGGGGTATAACACTTCAACCCTTTGCCAGTCCAAGCAACACCCATTTATCCTAACTCTTTGGGGTAAAAATTGAGTCGCGCCCCATTTGGGGCGCTAACCTCGCCGGGGCGCGACTTTTAGCGCCCCGAAAAAATTAGCGGCCCCGCGCCGGAACTTCAGTGGTTGCGCCCCAAGAGGGAAGCAGGGCGCCACTGGAAGCACCCCGCATCCCTCTTGGGGCGCTGCGAGTGAATATCCTGGCGCTACGTGCCGCAGCGCCACGCGCTGCGGCACGTCGCGCCGCGGTATTGCAGGCCTTCCTCCCCTTCTTAAAGGGGAGGGACCCTGCGCAGCGCGAACCGGGGCCCAGCTGGGCCCCCAGGGATCGGGAGTGCCGGCAAAAGAGCCCGGCACTCAAGAGAAGTGCCGGGCTCTTGGAGCGCAGCCGGCACTTCACGGTGGGGGGGCTTCACGGGGGCCGGGGACAGCAACGGGGGCAGGTGCTGGCAGGCGGCCAGCAACAAAAATGGCCGCCTGCCACCTCCCCTTTAAATATCGCCGCCCCGGCCGCACGTACGCCTCCCTGAACCCGTCGGACATAGCGTCTGGCGGTAAATCAGGGGGCGCGACTGAAGATCACGGCCGGGGCGCGAGCGGGGTGCTGCGCACGGCGATGACGTCATCGCCGGCGGCGCAGCGCCACAGGGCGCTACCGGCTGCCGCCGCCGCTAACCTCCCACTAAATTTTTCGGGAGGCGTGGGCGGCGCTGCGCCCGGGCGTTAGCTGCTTTACGCCCCATTAGCGCCCTCTTAAGGCGCTAACGGCAGGCGCAAGCAGCTGAATTTTTCCCCCATTGTCTTTTGTCTGTCATCTGTCAACCAAGTTTCTATTCATTCTGCTGCTTTTCCTCTTAGACCATATGTTTGAATTTGTCAAACAAGCGATACATCTACTGAATTGCCTTAGCTATCCAATCAGTCACATCTTTAAAACTTGCCCAACTCCGCAATGAGTGAATGTTTTAATGTTGCAGGAAATACTACTTTTATAGCTATTTTCTGCTTGAAGAATGAGTCCAGATGTTTAAATTATTAATAAAAATAGAAAATGCTGGAAACACTCAGCAAGTCAAGCAGCCTCTGTAGAGCGAGAAACATCGGGCTATCGTTTCAGGTCAATGACCTTTCATTCTTGTGTTTTGCAGGCAATTTCCGTATGATCGGAGATGACCTTGTAAATTCTTACCACCTCTTGCTCTGTTGCCTGGACCTCGTGTTTGGAAATGCTTTACTGTGTCCTAACAGAAAAGATCTGCTTAGCCCAGGGTTCGAAGGTAAGAACTAATGCTTTTGTCCTGAGTATGATTCAGAGAATAGTGCATACCTTTTGAGGAATTGCGTGGCAATAATCTAATCAAGAACCTGAGATCGTCTCATCAGTGTTGTTAGGACACGCAAGTCCCACAATTTCTGGAAACTTTTTAATGCTCCCATTGACACTTTGCACTACTTGTGGGCAAGGTTCCCTGCACAAAGTCAGGAAATTACCCCTTTAACGGGGCTTTCTACATACATTTCCCATTTGAATCACAAGATTTTAAAAGCTTTCAAAAATCGTGAACTTGTGACCAAATTACTGGTGTTGGCAACTCAATGTCTTAATTTGCAATAGCAGGGGCAGTGTTGCGCAGCGACCAGTATATATCATAGCTTACTGCACTACTGTGCTTTCTGTTGTATTTTACAGCATTGTGCTAACTTGTTACTACAACCAAGTAGGAAATATTGATTTGTTTTTGAATCCATTTAGCTTGCCATCACCAGAACCAGCAGATTTGATCCAGTTATCTTGAAATGGAACCAGTTCGGACAGCCAAATATAATCCAGCTGGCTTCAGTTGGATTTTGTTTCTGGTAGGGATCCCCCCCCTCCAAGGTTTAGAATTCTCTCCTGGGTATATACCTTTTTCATTTTAAGATTAAATCATAGGGAGAAGATTCAAACTCAGGAGTCAAGCACTAAATGAAGAAAAGTTTTCAGATACCCACGTTTAAATGAAAGTATGGGGGGATGAATTTCTGTGCTCATCAATAATGTGAGAATTAAACTCTTTGCAACATTTGGCATCAAACATTTCAGATGTGGTACATTCTTTCCATTATCAATAACTGCTGGATTCTGGGCAGTATCTGGAGTACAGTACTTAGTTTTGGACACTGCACCTCAGCAAAGATTTTTTAAATTAATTATTTGGAAGTGGGCGTCGCTGGCAAGGCAAACATTTTATTGCCCATCACTAGTTGCCCCTTGAGAAGGTGCTGGTGGGCCGCCTTCTTGAATCGCTGCAGTCTGTGTGGTGAAGGTGATCACACAATTCTGTTATGATGTGGAGATGCCGGTGTTGGACTGGGGTGGACAAATGTGAGAAGTCGCACAACACCAGGTTATAGTCCAACAGCTTTATTTGAAATCACAAGCTTTCGGAGCGCTGCTCCTTCACCTGACGAAGGAGCAGCGCTCCGAAAGCTTGTGATTTCAAATAAAGCTGTTGGACTATAACCTGGTGTTGTGCGACTTCTCACAATTCTGTTAGGTAGGGAGTTCCAAGATTTTGACCCAACAATGATGAAGGAATGGCGATATATATTCACGTCAGGATGGTGTGTGACCTGGAGGTGATGGTGTTCCCATGTACCTGCTGCCCTTGTTCTTATAGGTGGTGGAGGTCACGGATTTGGGAGGTGCTGCCAAAGAAGCCTTGGCGACGCTGCAGTGCATCTTGTAGATTGTACACACTGCAGCCACAGTGGAGGAATATATTGACCTTGGAGGGGGTACAGCGCAGATTCACCAAAAAGTTACCGTGGCTTAAAAGGGTTAAATTATGAGGACCCGGTTTCATAAACCTTGTTTGTATTCTCTTGAGTTTAGAAATTTATGGGATGATCTAATTGAGGTGTTTGAAATGATAAAGGGATTCGATAGGATAGATATAGAGAGACTATTTCCTCTGGTGGGGCAATCCAGAACAAGAGGGCATAACCTTAAAATTAGAGCTAGGCCATTTAGGAGCAAAATCAGGAAGTATTGTTTCACACAAAGGTTTTTGAAATCTAGAACTCTCCAGTAAGGGTATCAAGGGATATGGAGAGAAGGCGGGTAAATGGAGTTGTGATCAATGTTCCCTGTAATTTTTATTGGGTGCACGGGCCCTTTTAAGTGGCTGTGCAGCCCATTCAATGTTTCACGCACGTGCGGATATTACCAATTTTAAAGCCGGTGAACGACCTGTGCAGGACCTCCAGACCGCGCAGCTTAACAGGAACATTGGTTGCGATACAGATCAGCCATGATCTAATGGAATGGCGGAACAGACTCGAGGGGCTGAATGGCCTCCTCCAGTTCCTATATTCCAGTCCCTATCAGTTTTATTTGTCCCTGATTACTTTTTTGATTCGATGTTTAATTTTCAAGCACAAAAGGGACCAGAGTGACTCTCTCTGGGTGAATTACTTTCTCTAAAGTGTGTTACATAGAGTTATACAGCACAGAAAGAGGCCCATCGTGTCCGCGCCGGCCATCAAGCCCTGTCTATTCTAATCCCATTTTCCAGCACTTGGTCTGTAGCCTTGTATGCTATGGCGTTTCAAGTGCTCATCTAAATGTTACGTTTGTTCATTACGCAGGTTTGCCGCCAGAGTTTAGCAGCCAAGACTATAAGCCCCCAGTGCAACCTCCATGTATCATTGACAAACTATGTGACTTGCATGATGGGCTCATAGTAGAAGCAAAAGGCATCAAGGAGCACTACTGGAAACCTTACATTAATAAGCTGTTTGAGAGAAAGGTAAGCCAAGACAGCAGTGCAACAAGCACCAGTGATACCACATTCTCTCCACATGCTATCCTGTAAATTCAGAAGTGTTCCATTACATAGGAATATACACAACCAGAAAAGGACATTGGTTGCTCTTAGCATTTGAAACATACCGTACTGTACTCGGACCCTTATACCCCTCAACTGCTTCTTTCGCCAAAAAAAGCTACCCAGCTCCCTCTTGGATTTTCAGACACTATTGGCCTCCAGTGTCTCCACACATTCACCACCCTCTGTATGAAGTAGTTAAATAAACTATGTGTTCAATATCCCTGTTCTGGGCTTGAGTCCACGCCCTGGTTATAAAGTTTGTGATTATGTCAAACGATTTATTAGCGACTATCTTATCAGGACCCCTGTGCCATGTTTTCTCCACTTTAATTTTATTTTATAATGGTCCTGTGCAGCGCTGTGAGATGTTTTACTACGTTAAAGGCGCTATATAAATATAAGTTGATGTTGTTTAAATATTCCCAGTCTCTGCTCATAGCTCAGGTGCCTCTCCCCAGTATCTATTTAGTTGCTTCCCCCTCTATATCCCCTCCAAAACCAGGATGCGCCCAGTGTAATATTGTGATCATAATTATATTTGGATATGGGAAGTCAGTTGCTGGGGATGTAGATCTTAGTGCAGGTGAGAACACGGGCTGTGGAATTTTGGATAACAAATAACCTCTAATTGTTGTCATGGGTCCCCTTCAAACCTGGGATGCTGGGGCCAATTTCAGTGTTGTGCCCATGAGTTAAGATCAGCACAGACCCAGGAGTGAACCCTGTTGCAGCAGCGCAGCCATCAGGGGAGCAAGTCCTTACAGTAAATTTTGTATCAGTTTTCTGACCTTTCTAACATTGAGATTTTGATTTCAGATTCTGAAAGGAAACAGCGAGCTCCTCATAGGACTTCTGGATGTTACCAATTTCACAGACAACAAGTGAGTTTAAAGTTCACAGCATTAACTTTGTTGATATAAATATATGACCATGGTAGCAGACTGAAAGCAGATGTGAAGAGTGGTGTCCCCAGAGGTCAGTGTTAGATCTGTTGCTCTTCTCAATATATAACAATGATCTGGACTTGGGAATAGGTGGCATAATTTGCAGATGACACAAAAATAGGGAGCATGGTTAACTTAAGAGGAACTTAGACTGAAATAGACAAGACTTAACTTTCTGTGGCGAGTTTAGTTCGTACCTATCTCGCAAATACAGCAACTTCATGCCAAAGATTTCATCTGACTGGTTTGCCTATTTAATTTATTGTGACCTGACTTCAGATTGTTCTATTGAACTGTTTCAAATATCTCACCTATACTGCCTAACAGTGTAAATAACGCTATTAATGAATAAACCTGTTTAACAGCTCAGCCTGTTATGAAAAGTATCTGGCATCGCTGATATTTGTCTTCTGAAGTGAAGTGAGAATTCCTACGTGCTATCCGATAACAATAAACTTGATTCATTGTTTGCACAGCGCACAGTATCCCAGTCCACTCCCCGCACAAGGTCGCATTTGGGTCCATAGGGAACAAGAGCTTGCCTATAGAAATGGACTCTTGCATTGGGCATGAGTGAGCTTGAGTTGTAACAGGAACTGGATGAGCCTGGAGTCCATTAACATGTCGAATGAACATCTTAAACTTTGTTTACACATTGTGTCGAACATCTGGTATTTTATAGCATTATGTTACTAGCTCCATAATGAAGTTTCAGGTTTAAAAGTCAGTTCAGCCAGCGGCAAAGGCCCCATTTCCCCATCTGCCTCCTCACCGTAAGTTGGGTGGCGCATTTTTCGTATGCGCTCAAGTTGACCTTGGCTGAACCAAGCTATATTTCCATGTTCAATTATTTTTAAAATGTTGGGCGAATGCCAGGCGGTTCGAACCACCTGGGAACCATTGCTCGCTTCAAATCGGGGAGGGAAGTATTTAATGTTCCAAACAGCTAGGTTGTAAAGTTGTAGAATGTGGCCACTGGTCTTCTGATGGTGAGCTGCTGCCTCACCTGGGGATTTGAGGGCACTGCCGAGGGAGCACGGCACTTACCGACCAGAGGCAGTGAGAGACAGAAAGCGAAAACAAAAGAAAAGGGGACAAGCATGTCAACCTGTGATCTCTTGTGTACTTCCCAGCAGCTGTTTATGTAGACTGACATTGGTTGGGGTACATCACTGACTTACTGTGTGTTGACAAACTGTGTGCCATGGAGCACCAGAGGAGGGGAGGCAAAAAAGCTTTTTTTCCTTTAAATGTACGTGTCCATGAGGATTTCTTTTATACATGTCAGTAGATCTCCAGCGGCATTGGTTGTGCTTCAGCAGATTCAGTAGTTTTAAAAAATTCATTCCCAGGATATGGGCATCGCTGGAAAGGCCGGTATTTATTGCCCATCCCTAGTTGACTTGAGAAGGTGGTGGTGAGCCGCCTTCTTTATAGTGGGATAGATACAACTGACTTCAGAGGACAACTAGGAGTCAACCAGTGTGAGACTGGAGTCACATATAGACCTGACCGGCTAAGGACGGAAGGTTTCCTTCCCTAAAAGACATTAGTGCACCAGTTGGGTTTTTACGACAGTCTGACAACTTCATGGTCACTTTTACTGATCCCAGATTGTTTAAACTAAATTCAATTTCTCAAACTGCATTTGTGGGATTTGAGTGCGTATTCTCAAGATTATTAGTCCAGACCTTTGGATTACTAGTCCAGTAACATAATCACGACATTACTGTACGCCCTTGTACAAACCGCTAGGTGGTATGGGATCCAGCAGTGCTACAATGTCCCCTAGTGACTACTTCAGATTCGTGTCCACTAGGAACTGGGTTGAGACTATCCCAAACTCATTTTATATAGGATCATTGCAGATAAGAGAGAGATTTGTATTCCATTAGTCTGGGCTAGAATTCCAATCTGGGACATGGTTAGCACCATTCTTCTCCCCATTGTGCACCTCTCTTTGTTACAGATAAGTTGCTACTTAGAAAAGAGTCTCATCTCTCTCTTTATTAATTGACTGTTTCTGACTGCTTATTTTGTGCAGCAAAGCAGTAAACAAGGAATATGAAGAGTACGTTCTGACAGTAGGAGATTTCGACGAGCGGATATTTTTGGGAGAAGATGCCGATGAGGAAATAGGGACACCTCGAAAATCTACAACAGACGTTCCGGTCGACAAACTATCGGCAAGAATGCAAGTGGAGTGCAACCTGCAACAGCACTTTGAAAAAGTAATTAGACGTTCTTAAGTGATCAACAATTGTTTGCACCACTCGTGACAAGAATTTGTTCTTTAGGTGCTGATATCTTCAGTCTTTCTTAGTATTTTATCTTCTATTCCTAGCCAGTTGTTACTGCTCCCTTCCTCCTCTTCTTGACTTGACTTTGTTGTCTTTGCCTCTGAGTCAGAATCTCATGTCCCACTGAAAAGGCTGACATTTCAGTGCATTACTAGGGGAGTGCAGCATTGGCGAATGAGATGTTAAACTGCTTGCGACCATCTGAGGTTCAAGCCCCAAAATCTCAATGCTAGCTTTAACCTTTAGGTTGGTGCTTTGCGATATTGCTTGCAGTACAAAAAAAAGAAAGACTTGCATTTATATAGCGCCTTTCATGACCACAGGACGTCCCAATGCGCTTTACAGCCAGTGAAGTATTTTTGAAGTGTAGTCACTGTTGTAATGTAGGAATCGCAGCAGCCAATTTGCGCACAGCAAGCTCCCACAAACAGCAATGTGCTAATAACCAGATAATCTGTTTTAGTGATGTTGGTTGAGGGATAAATATTGGCCAGGTCACCAGGGAGAACTCCCCTGCTCGTCTTGAAATAGTACCATGGGATCTTTTACCTCCGCCTGAGAGAGCAGACGGAGCCTCGGTCTAACGTCTCATCCAAAAAATGGCTCCTCCGACAGTGCAGCACTTCACTGGAGTGTCAGCTTAGATTTTTATGCTCAAGTTCCTGGAGTGGGACTTGAAGCCATAACCTTCTGACTCAGAGGCGAGGGTGCTACCAACTGAGCCACGGCTGACACAAGGCTGGCATATATCTTTTGAGTATTTTAGGTGAGGGAGATTAAATACTGAACTCTGCTCTTGATGTTTTCTCAGACAAAGTCTTTAGCACCTTCAACGCCATTGACCGGAAGACGGTACCTGAAAGAGAAAGAGCCAGTTGTAACACCAGTATCCTCGGCCACGCAGAGCGTCAGTCGTTTACAGACCATGCTATTGGGGCTGAAGAACACTCCCAGCGAGCATCTGCTGCAGATTTTCAAGTAAGCAAAGCAATTTTAACCACGTTAACACTAGTGGTTTTGTGCATTGTGCTACCACACTACAAACAGACGGGATGCATTCCATTTTCCTCCACTCTCCTGATTTTCCGATCTCGACTGTTGGGAGGTGCCATGTAGAGTCCAGTACTTCCCGACAGATGGAGAGGAAAGAACCCTGAGGAGAGTCATCACCAAGCTGCCCCTAACAGCCAGTTTCAGAGCAGTATTGGCAGAGGCAAAGGAAGCAGATTGTCTGTTTGTGGCTGCACCTGGTATATGGTCTGGGGAGAAAAATGGGAGACAGGAGAACATATTTTTAAATGATTTGTTCTTGGGATGTGGGTGATGCTGGGCAGGCAGCATCTATTGCCCATCCCTAGTTCCCCTGAGTCATTGAGATTCAACCACATGGATGAGATTTGGTTATTGTTGTTTCTACAGTGCACTTCGTACCTCACTGGGCCTGGTTTATTCATTCAGTGGGGATATTTAAAACAATGTGATTACTACAGTAATGATTAAAAACAGTCAAGAAGAAATACTTGGATTTATATGGTGCATTATCACATCAGAAAATCTCAATGCACTTCACACAATGAGCTGCCTTTGGAGTGCAATGACTGTAGTTATGTGGGCAAATACCACAGCTATTCTGCAGAAGCCATGTTCCACAAACAGCAGTCTGTTTTTGGTTGAGGGAGGAATGTTTGTGATGTCACTGGGAGAACTCCCTGCTATTCTTTGAATAGTGCCATGCGATCTTTAACATTCACCTGAACGGGCAGATTGGGTCTAAGTTGAAAACGGAAAGTAATGAAGGTGAACAAGGGAAAAGAGACAAACGGAAATCCCGTCGGAGAGAAGAGCAGAACTTTTTCAGACCTACAGGATTCACCCTGGGCATCATCAAAATTGATTATTGTTTTATTTGTGCCAGTGCCACACAGTTACAGACTATTTAAGCTTATAAAAAGAGTTCTTAACTTTCTTTTTGCAAATGTTGTTTTTAAGGTGAGAGATGGTACTGCTGGGAATGGAACAGTTCCCCATTTAGACACTTGTGTCTTGGTTTTGTGGCTCCACACCTTCTCTCAACACTGAATCTTCTTGGCAGATCTGGAGATGGGAAGTAACTTGTGGACGTGCTTTGCTGTGTCCCCGCTGTCCCACCATTTACTCCGGGAATTCTACATCCGGGGGCTGCACCCAGTGTTCAGAGATCGGAGCAAAACTTTTAGAAAATGTTTCCTTTCATAAATGGGATGGTGTACAGGCCCAGGGACCTGCCGCAGCAACTCTCCACCCCCATACTGCCACAACTCTCTGGCAGGGGCCAAGGAACCCATCTACCGTATGTAAGTGATCCAGGGGTTGGAAATACAATCGGGATCAGTGAGGCATGTCTGGCCCAGGCAGAAGTCCCACCCTGCCAGAGGTGCACCCGAATTGGGGAGGGGAGCAAAAGCCTAGGCCTTGGAGTCAGCATCAAGTGCTGTGAGGTCAGGTACATAACCAGTTAAATCCAGTGTAAAACTCCTCCTATTCTGCTTCAACAATGTGCTACAGCCTCAGATGAGGTTCGGACCATCCATTGCACCAGTGAGACATTTTTTGATTACTTACTCCAGCCATCTTGTGGCTGGCTTCTCTGAGTGAGATTACAAATTAATGCCAAATTAGGGTCCGTTTTGTGCATTGGGCCCATGGCCACTAGGAACTGGATTGAGACTGCCCAAACTTATTTTTTGCACTACCCATACGGACAGAAGAGGCTTCCAGAGTTGAAAGCCCATGGGCTAACCCACCACGCCATCCCATGTATATTTTTACAGCCACTAAATATGGGGTGGAGCTTTTGAACAAAACCAGTGTAATGTCTGACTTTCTTGTGAAAAAGCGGTTGGATTTTACGATGTATAGTAAAATGTGGATAAACACATATCTGGTACAATGTAATATTTCTTGGTTTAATTGCAGAGTCTTTTTTTTTCAAATTCTCCTGTAATTCACGTTTATGCGATTGTAAAGCTTTGTTCACTTATTTCAGCTCCTGTTCGCGGAACCCAATTGAAACTGTAACGGCTCGAGTGAAAGAGATGGGCGAGACCTTCTGCCAGCACTACACCCAATCTACGGAAAATCAGGCCGGTTCTCATATAGGTGAGAAACTCAGCGAGGCTGGTAGCTTTTATATTCCTCTTTGACTGAAGGTGGAATACACTCCCACCCCTTTGCCATGATTGGGTATCATTGTGCCACACACCATCTATGGGCGAGCTTCCAAACCACTGTCAATGCTGCTTGGAAACCAGCTAGTGGGAGGTACACATGCACAGTCACCGCCCCTGCCCCTGAAACGCCAGCAGGATTAATGTCAGGAATTAGTCCTGAAAAGGACCTTGAGCATACACCTGTACCCTAACAATGGCCCAAAAATTAGTGCCGCCACGCGAGAGTACGCACTGCGTATTCTGTCTCCAATTGCCGGTTTTCTGCATGCACTGCGCATGCGCTGAAAACCAGCACTTGGTGAATGGAAAAGGGGGCGGGTCCTAGGTGAACCGCGTGCGCGCTACAGGCTGCGCGCACGCTGTGCACTTAGTGGTTTCAACGCGCAGGTAAGTACGGAAGATTCTACACATAAAAAAAGGAGGAGTAAGACCCACTTTTAACAAGGTAAGTAGTGAATTAAGTATTATTTTGAATTTTTTTTAACAGGTATATCTTTTTTAGAGACTTTAAATACAGGTAAGTTTATTTTTATAACTTTTTAAAAGATTTTAAATTTTTTCAAAAATTTAATTTTTTATTTAAAATGGTTAATTTATTTAACTATACTTATTTTATTAATGTGATGGAGTTTTTTTTTAATTTAATTGAGGTTTAGCGGTTCTTTTGGGGGGCTATAGTATTCATAACTTTCACAGCACTTATGTGAAAGTTATGAATGGAAGATGGTGTGCTGCCATTGGCTCTAACTGAGTCACGTGATCCCACAGCTCGCACGAATTAACTACACCGGTGGGATACGCAAGCCCAGCACAGCAGCTGTCCAGAACATCAAGTTCGTGCGAGCTGGAACTGAAAAAGCCAACGCGGAGTGAGAGATCGCGGGGAGGCCTTACCCTCGCACGAAGGCTTCCTCACGAATTTTTGGGCCATTATTTCCATTGTCTAGTAAATGTTGTCTGCCACGGTAATATTCACTAAAGTGGCAGCAATACCCAGCGCCTGCATCAATACTATATTATACTTTTTAGCCTCGTAGGTGTATATATAGATGAATTGAGTGCTGGGTGACCCTAAACAAACCTTCCCTTAACCTAGGCATGTAAACTTTGGTGACCAAAAAACATTTTTTTTAAAAGATCATTTAAATTCTATTTATACTGTATCATGTTATAAGGACTACCAGCACCTGCTCTAATCCTATTATCCATATGCAATTCCAGAGAGTTAACATCTGCATAAAATATATCTTCCTGATTTGTAAAATTGCTAGGATTCATTGGCCTGGGTTTTCTGCTCACCAACCTGCGAATTTCCTGTCCTAAGCATTTCAGCGATTCCTTTATTTTAAACGGTTGTCAGGCACTTAGTTGATGTACTCGAGGGCTGCAGGTGTGTGAAACCGAAGCTCAGTTTGAATCACTGGCTTCAGGACATGAGGGGCAAAAATTGAGGGAAGATGAATTCAAGTCATTTTAAAAAGCTGCTGCTGTGCCACTTTCTATTGAGACTCCTCACTTAAGGGACATCCATAGTTGTCATTTTTATGAAGAAGCCTCTTCCGTACAAATGTTGCTGTCTCCTATCATCACTGCAGGTATATACTGAAGAACGATGTTCCCAGCGTTTTCTGTTTTCATTTCAGATTTCCAGCATCTTCAGTGTTTTGCTGTTTGTGCTATACCTGATCTGGGCTAGTACTTAATACAGATACTGGGTCCCAGAAATGGAAATCGTTCTGATCCCCAAGACTAACATAACATCCCTCATCTTAATAAGCTTAATAAACTAACAAAATTAAATTTACAAAAGAATCCCAGAGCAGGGAGTTCCTTTGTTGACTTGGACAAAATTCCACCCAGATTCAGAAGCACAAATTAACTCGGCACTCATCCCATTGCAGTTTATGGCATGTAGCTGCATTCAACCACATGAAAACATTGGACAGGAGAAGACGGCTGGTCCATCTAGCCTGTCCCATACAGTTGTGATGCCTTATGTATCACGTCAAGAGGCTGCTTATCCCCAGATGCCATGTAGTCTTCTGGGAGAGGCGGAAAAACAGATTAAAAACCCATGGCCGATGTGGGGGGGGGAATCTGGAAAATTTCGATCTCACTTGCTGATCAAAACTAGTCCAGGAGACCACGTAACTTAGATTATTCGGTACCGAGCTCTTGTATGATGTGATATCCACCCCAGCTAGAAACTGGCCCCACGCTATCGAAGGGACACAGTGAATCAGCAATCACCATTCCAAAATAAATTAATTGTATGAAGTGCTTTGAGGTGTTTGAATGTGAAATGGTGCCATATAATGCAAGTAGTGTTCTTAAAGTACCTTCTACCCTCCTACTGAATAATTGTAATCTGTATGGATAGCTCCTCACATAAATATTTTACTCATTATTGTTTAGCTAATGATTTAATAAATGTTTCCTTTATAAATATTGCTGCTCCTGTAATGTTCTGATAGGCCACAATGAAAATGTTGTGGCTATGTCTTCACTAAAACTGAATGAATTTATGGAAATCCCCTTTTGTGTTGGGATTGTTTGAAACAGATTTTGCCATCAAACGACTACGACTCGCTGAAATCTTATATTGCAAAATCCTGGAGACAGTGATGGTGCAGGAATGTCGTCGAAACCCTGGGAAAGACATGACTGTGAGTAGCCGGCGCAGTTTTGCATGTGGTAGACTTGTCGCTATTCTGTAACTCAGTACTGTACATTGTGTAGACTGTTGTAATTCAAGTGCATTTTAATTCTCTAGGTGTTACTGGAACAAGATATTTTCCATCGGTCTCTGATGGCCTGCTGTCTGGAGATAGTCCTCTCCTCCTATAGTTCCCAGCGCACCTTCCCGTGGATTATCGACATCCTGGATCTTAGCCCCTTTTACTTCTACAAGGTAAGTCAAGAATTTATGATCCCAAGATAGATATTGATGTGGAAGCTCATTTAGGCAATTTCAGCTCTTAAAAACTTCAGGGCTTTTACCTCCACTACTTTACCAGGGTCCATTCTATATGTTGATCCGTATTTGTATGAAGAAGAACTTTTGGACATCAGTCCTAATCTTACCCCGTCCCCTTTCAAATGTCACTGTTACCTTGACAAAGATGGTCGAGGGGCATGCTCCTGGTCCTGTGTCACTCTGTAACTGGATCATAGGTTGGTAATTTGGCTTTATTTCACTGTTTAATTTTTAATTCCAATCCCCCCCCCCCACACACCTGGGCTGTTTATTATTTCCCTCATGGACCACCAGTGAACCGAGAGATGATATTGTGATGGATGAATTTGAGTGCTGTGCAACACTCAGAGTCCAACTTGCTACCACATTCGTGATGAAGTTGCATAACCACTAGCGAGAATGTCTTGTGTCTTTGCAAGCCATCTACTGACCTCTGATATTTGATAGAGTAACGGTATTCCATTCAGGGCAAGGCAGAATCGACCTGAAATAATTCAGTGTCCAAATACACCAGCCAAAGCAACCCTGTATTCTGTGAGCTGGTATGTCAGTGCCTGACTCACAACCAATGTTCCCTCTAATTTTTTTTCTGTGCGCGGTCCCTTGAACAGGCTGCGCAGCCTATTCAAATTGCCGCGCATGCAGGGTTTCTTCAATTTAAAAGCTAGTAAGGGGCCTGCAAGAGACCTCCAGACAGCTGCATGGCCGCACAGCTTCGCGGGAACGTTGCTCACAACATCAAAATGTCAGCAGCAGCAAACGTAAATCTATCTATTTATATTCTGTATATAATGCATTAAAAGTCTTTTGCATGCACACATTTCCTGTTAGCCTAATTACTGTCATGTTAATTGCCTATTTATTTCAATGGTGCTGCTTTACTCCTCCTAACTGATCCTCCCAGGGTGGCCATAAGAAATAAAAACGACTGGTGCAGGAGGGCTGCTCTACTAAAGCCAGACTTAAAGATAGGGGCCTAAAAATTCGGTTGCTTTGCGCCTCCCATTAGCGCCTGGGCGCGGCACCGCCAATGCCGCCCGCGAAATTCAGCGGTAACTTAGCTATGTCTGACGGGGTCATTGGGGCCTACCTGCGGCCGGGCGGCGCAAATCAAAGGGGAGGTGCCGGGGGCCATTTATGTTGTTGGCCGCCTGCCAGCACCTGCCCCCTTATCCGTCCCCGGCCTCCTGTGCAGCTTCCCGACCCCCCACGGGGTGCCGGGCTCTTTTGCCGGCACTCCGATCCCTGGTGGCCCAGCTGGGTCCCGGGTCGCGCTGCACTAGGCTCCTCCCCTTTAAGAAGGGGAGGAAGGCCTGTAGTGCAGCAGCGCCCTGGGTGCTCTACCAGTGACTTTCGGCTGCAGGGACGCTAAAAGTAGTGCCCCGGCGAAGTTAGCGCCCCAAAGGGGGCGCGACTCAATTTTTCCCCCATGGTTGGGGGAGGGTGGGTGCGATTTTAATCCTACCCGTGCAGGAAGGCATTTAAAATACCGAGTTACTTTCCTGCCCTAGAGCCGCCGGGGCCCCCAATCCGCGATTTTAACCTGCGTGCCTGGACAAGGAAACGCAGCCAAAGCTGGCGAGGTCCTTCTTTACATATGCATGTCGGGTCCCGATTAGGTCATCATGACCCAACGGCAATTTTAACACGGGCCTGAGCGGGGAAGCTGCTGCGCTATCCCGCCCAGCCCAACCCAGAAGAGAAAAAAATTCCATTATGGAGCAGGACCTCACAACCCACCTGTCTAGAGTTAAAATCGGGCCTTTGGTTTGAAACATAGTGGAAGAAGTTTTGCTCTGCAACTGGCCCATGCTTGATCTTGACACTGGGAATCAAATGTGGGAAAGTGCTCCTCTCACCTTTATTAACCTCAAAATTCTCTACCCCAGAGGGCTGTGGATGCTCAGTTGTTGACTACATTCAAGACTGAGATCGATAGATTTTTGGACTCATGGGGAATCAAGGGAAATGGGGATAGGGCGGGAAAGTGGAGTTCAGGTAGAAGATCAGCCATGATCTTATTGAATGTCGGAGTAGGCTCGAGGGGCCGTTTGATCTACTCCTGCTCCTATTTCGTATCTTCTTAAAAAGAATTACCATAAAAAAACCATTATATTTGTTGGCGTCTTGTGTCTGCGCACACTCTGAGGTCGAACTCCAAACCATCGTCAACACCTTCACGGAAGCGTACGAGAGTATGGGCCTTACACTAAACATCCGTAAGACAAAGGTCCTCTACCAACCTGCCCCCGCCGCACAGTACTGCCCCCCGATTATCAAAATCCACGACAAGGCCTTGGACAACGTGGACCACTTTCCATACCTCGGGAGCCTACTGTCAACAAGGGCAGACATCGACGACGAAGTCCAACACCGCCTTCTGTGTGCCAGTGCAGCCTTCGGTCGCCTGAGGAAGAGAGTGTTTGAAGACCAGGACCTCAAACCCAGCACCAAGCTCATGGTCTACAGAGCAGTAGTGATACCCGCCCTCCTGTATGCCTCAGAGACATGGACCATGTACAGCAGGCACATCAAAGCACTGGAGAGGTACCAACAACGCTGCCTCCGCAAGATCCTGCAAATCCATTGGCAGGATAGGCGCAGCAACGTCAGTGTTCTCGCTCAGGCCAACATCCCCAGCATCGAAGCTTTGACCACGCTCGATCAGCTCCGATGGACGGGTCACATCATCCGCATGCCCGATACAAGACTCCCAAAACAAGCACGCTACTTGGAGCTCCGACACGGCAAGAGAGCCCCAGGTGGTCAGAGGAAACGCTTCAAGGACACCCTCAAAACCTCCTTGAAAAAGTGCAACATCCCCACCGACACCTGGGAATCCCTGGCCCAAGACCGCACAAAGTGGAGGAGAAGCATCCGGGAAGGCGCCGAACACCTCGAGTCTCTTCGCTGGGAGCAAGCGGAAGCCCAGCGCAAGAAGCGCACGTCAATCCAAGCACCCACCCACCCGCCTCTTCAACCACCGTCTGCCCCACCTGTGACAGAGACTGTAGGTCCCACATTGGACTCACCAGCTGTCGTGGTGCATATAGGTATCAACGATATAGGTAAAAAAAACGGGATGAGGTCCTAAAAGCTGAATATAGGGAGTTAGGAGATAAATTAAAAAATAGGACCTCAAAGGTAGTAATCTCAGGATTGCTACCAGTGCCACGTGCTAGTCAGAGTAGAAATAGAAGGATATTTCAGATGAATACGTGGCTAGAGGAATGGTGCAAGGGGGAGGGATTCAAATTCCTGGGACATTGGAACCGGTTCTGGGGGAGGTGGGACCAATATAAACTGGACGGCTTGCACCTGGGCAGGACCGGGACCGATGTCCATTGGGGAGTGTTTGCTGGTGTTGTTGGGGAGGGTTTAAACTAAAATGGCAGGGGGTTGGGAACCGGTGCAGGGAGACAGAGGAAAGGGAAGCAAGGATAGAAGCAAAAGACAGGAAGGAGAAAAGCAAAAGTGGAAGGCAGAGAAATCAAGTGTGTAAATCAAACAGGGCCACAGTAAATAATAATTCTAAAAGGACTAAGAGTGTTAAAAAAACAAGCCTGAAGGCTTTGTGTCTTAATGCGAGGAGCATTCGTAATAAGGTGGATGAATTAGCTGTGCAAATAGATGTAAACGGATATGATATCATTGGGATTACGGAGACATGGCTCCAGGGTGACCAAGGCTGGGAATTCAACATCCAGGGGTATTCAATATTCAGGAAGGACAGGCAAAAAGGAAAAGGAGGTGGGGTAGCATTGCTGGTTAAAGAGGAGATTAACACAATAGTAAGGAAGGATATTAGCTCTGATGATGTGGAATCTGGGTAGAGCTGAGAAATACCATGGGGCAGAAAACATGAGTGGGAGTTGTATACAGACCCCCAAACAGCAATGCTGAGGTTGGGGATGGCATTAAACAGGAAATTAGAGACGCGTGCAATAAGGGCACAGCAGTTACCATGGGTGACTTTAATCTACATATAGATTGAGCTAACCAAATTAGTAACAATACTGTGGAGGAGGAATTCCTAGAGTGTATACGGGATGGTTTCCTGGACCAATATGTCGAGGAACCAACTAGAGATCAGGCCATCTTAGACTGGGTATTATGTAATGAGAAAGGATTGATTAGCAATCTTGTTGTGCGAGGCCCCTTGGGGAGGAGCGATCATAATAAGATGGAGAGGGAAGTAGTTGACTCAGAGACTAGGGTCCTGAATTTAAATAAAGGAAACTACGATGGTATGAGGCGCGAGTTGGCTAGGATGGATTGGGGAACGTTACTTAAAGGGTTGACGGTGGATAGGCAATGGCAAACATTTAAAGATCGCATGGATGAACTACAGAATTTGTTCATCCCTGTCTGGCATAAAAATAAAACAAAAAAGGTGGCGCAACCATGGCTAACAAGGGAAATTAGGGATAGCATAAGATCCAAGGAGAGGACATATAAATTGGCCAGAAAATGCAGCAAACCTGAGGATTGGGAGCAGTTTAGGATTCAGCAAAGGAGGACAAAAGGATTAATTAAGAGGGGGGAAATAGAGTATGAGACTAAGCTTGCAGGGAACATAAAAACTGACTGTAAAAGCTTCGATAGATATGTGAAGAGAAAAAGATTGGTGAAATCAAGCATAGGTCCCTTGCAGTCAGAATCAGGGGAATTTATAATGAGGAACAAAGAAATGGCTGACCAATTAAATACATACTTTGGTTCTGTCTTCACAAAGGAGGACACAAATAACCTCCCAGAGATGTCGGGGAACATAGGGTCTAATGAGAGGAAGGAACTGAATGAAATCAGTATTTGTAGGGAAATGGTGTTAGGGAAATTGACGGGATTGAAGGCCGATAAATCCCCAGGGCCTGATAATCTACATCCTAGGGTACTTAAGGAAGTGGCCCTAGAAATAGTAGATGCATTGCTGGTCATCTTCCCAAATTTTATAGATTCTGGCACAGTTCCCATTGATTGGAGGGTAGCTAATGTAACCCCACTATTTAAAAAAGGTGGTAGAGAGAAAACAGGGAATTATAGACTGGTAAGCCTGACATTGGTAATGGGGAAAATGCTAGAGTCCATTATAAAAGATGATGTGGAGATGCTGGTGTTGGACTGGGGTGGACAAATGTGAGAAGTCGCACAACACCAGGTTATAGTCCAACAGCTTTATTTGAAATCACAAGCTTTCGGAGCGCTGCTCCTTAATCAGGTGAAGTGACGAAGGAGCAGCGCTCCGAAAGCTTGTGATTTCAAATAAAGCTGTTGGACTATAAACTGGTGTTGTGCGACTTCTCACAATTATAAAAGATGTAATAGCAGAGCACTTGGAAAACAGTGACAGGTTCGGACAAAGTCAACATGGATTTACAAAAGGTAAATCGTGCTTGACTAATCTACTGGAATTTTTTGAGGATGTAACTGGTAGAATAGATAAGGGAGAACCAGTGGATGTGTATTTGGACTTTCAGAAGGCTTTCGATAAGGTCCCGCTTAAGAGATTAGCGTGTAAAGTTAAAGCACATGGGATTGGGGGTAAGGTACTGACTTGGATAGAGAACTGGTTGGCAGACAGGAAGCAAAGAGTTGGAATAAATGGGTCTTTTTCCGAGTGGCAGGCAGTGACTAGTGGGGTACCGCAGGGATCGGTCCTTGGACCCCAGCTATTCACAATATATATTAATGATCTAGACGAGGGAACTAGATGTAATATCTCCAAGTTTGCAGATGACACAATGCTGGGTGGGCGTGTGTGCTGTGAGGAGGATGCCGAGAAACTCCAGTATGATTTGGACAGGTTGGGTGATTGGGCAGATGCAGTATAATGTGGATAAATGCGAGGTTATCCACTTTGGTGGCAAAAACAGGAAGGCAGATTATTATCTGAATGGCAATAGATTGGGAAAAGGGGAAGTGCAAGAGACCTGGGTGTCCTTGTGCACCAGTCGCTGAAGGTAAGCATGCAGGTGCAGCAGGTGGTTAAGAAGGCAAATGGTAGCGAGAGGATTCGAGTACAGGAGCAAGGATGTCTTGCTACAGTTGTACAGGGCCTTGGTGAGACCACACCTTGAGTATTGTGTGCAGTTTTGGTCGCATTATCTGAGGAAGGATGTTCTTGCCATGGAGCGAGTGCAGCGAAGATTCACCAGACTGATACCTGGGATGGCAGGAATGACGTATGAGGAGATATTGGGTCGATTGGGCTTATATTCGCTAGAGTTTAGAAGAATGAGAGGGGATCTCATTGAAACTTATAAAATTCTAACAGGACTAGACAGACTAGATGCAGGAAGGCTGTTCCCGATGGCGGGGGAGTCTAGAACCAGTGGTCACAGTCTAAAGATAAGGGGTAAGCCATTTAGGACTGAGATGAGGAGGAATTTCTTCACCCAGAGAGTGGTGAACCTGTGGAATTCTCTACCACAGAAGGCAGTTGAGGCCAATTCATTAAATATATTCAAGAAGGAGTTAGATATATTTCTTAAGGCTAAAGGGATCAAGGGATATGGGGAGAAAGCAGGGACAGGGTACTGAATTTGGATGATCAGCCATGATCTCATTAAATGGCAGAGCAGGCTCGAGGGGCCGAATGGCCGACTCCTGCTCCTATCTTCTATGTTTCTATCAGCCACCTGAGAACTCATTTTTAGTGTGGAAGCAAGTCATCCTCGGTTCCGAGGGACGGCCTAAGAAGAAGATTATATTTGTAGGTGATTCATTGTGCAATCAAATTTAAACCAACAATGTGTAATGAAGCAGTTCGTTCAGTTTGACTGAATAGAATGTTCTATCCATTCCACCATGATGGGACAACTTAATTTAGGCGGTTACCTGGAATGAATATGAATATTGAATATGATTGGAGTTGATGTCAGTGACACTAACATCATTGGTGATAACCCCTCCTTTAGGTGATAGAAGTGTTGATTCGAGCAGAGGAGGGTCTTTCCCGTGATATGGTGAAACACCTCAACAATATTGAAGAGCAGATTTTGGAGAGTCGAGCTTGGAGCCACGACTCGGCTCTTTGGAAGGCTTTGCTTGGAGCAGACAATAAGGTTCCAACGTGTGAAGAGGTGAGTGCAGATATATTATACATTCCTTTTGAGTAACGTATTGTATATTTGTCGGGTTGTAATTATCATATTGTGACACAGGACTAAAGTTCTGTGTTAAATTTCTGGAGTACAGGCTGTTTGGTCAAGTGATCAGCCAGTTTTACATGTCCATACTCCTGGCTTATTAAAGTGGCCACTCCACCGTGTAAAATGTTTCCATTATCATGAGAATTAAAAAGTAAGAAAAGGCCCCTTTCTTGCATGACGTAGCCTGGTCATTTTTCATCATATTGCTTCGCTATCCCGATCACATTTCTTCTGAAAGCTTAGCTGACTCAATGTTTACTCATTCTCCGCTTCTTTACAGTTTCCCTATATTCATTCCACATCTCCCCTGAACCCTTGGATCATACACCATTACCCCGATCGATCCTCCTCTTCTTTTGGTTCCATGATTCCACTTAACTTCCTTAATCAACTTCCGTCTGTACTTTGGTCGGTATTCTGTTCATCCGTTGGCTCCCAGTTCTTCCCCTCTCCTTTATCGGCTCAGAACTGGGCCACTCGTTTCAGCTGGCTGGTGACTCTTTCAATCTCCCTTTCACTTGTGTACAACCAGACTTAATTCCACCATTGCTTCCTGGCCCTGTATTGTTGAAATTATTTCTTTCTTTCGTCTCCATTGTCTCTCTAAGATCCCCACCTGTTTTGCCTTGTTCCCTCGTGTTTATATAATTCAGGAGTAATGCCGGAGGACTGGAGGGTTGCTAATGTTATACTACTTTTCAAGAAAGGGGAGAGGGATAAACCAGGAAACTACAGGCCAGTCACCTGGAGTACTGTGTACAATTTTGGTCTCCTTACCTAAGGAAGGATATACTTGCCTTAGAGGTGGTGCAACGAAGGTTCACTTGACTGATGCCTGGGATGAGAGGGCTGTCCTATGAGGAGAGATTGAGTAGAACGGGCCTATATTCTCTGGAGTTTAGAAGAATGAAAGGTGATCTCATTGCAATGTATAACATTCTTAGAGAGCTTGACAGGGTAGATGCAGAGAGGCTGTTTCCCCTGGCTGGTGAGTCTAGATCTAGGGATCATTGTCTCACGATAAGGGGTCGGCCATTTAGGACTGAGATGAGGAGAACATAAGAAATAGGAGCAGGAGTAGGCCAATTGGCCCCTCGAGCCTGCTCCGCCATTCAATAAGATCATGGCTGATCTGATCCTAACCGCCAATCTACTATCACAGAACCATCTCCTGAACCTAACAGAATTGAACACACGAAATAGGAGCAGGATCAGGCTACACGGCCCCTGGGCCCGCTACGCTACCCACAGGGCCATGACCGATCCGAACCTAGACTCATGTCCAAATTCCTGCCCGCTCCCCGTAACCTTTAATTCCCTTTACTCCTAGGAAACTGTCTATTTCTGTTTTAAATTTATGTAATGATGTAGCTTCTACAGCTTTTTGGGGCAGCATATTCCATGGACCTACCACCCTCTGAGTGAAGTAGTTCCTTCTCATCTCAGTTTTGAAAGAGCAGCCCCTTATTCTAAGACTATGCCCCCTAGTTCTAGAATCACCCATCATCGGGAACATCCTCCCCGCATCCACCCGATCCAACCCCTTCACAATCTTTTATGTTTCAATAAGATCGCCTCTCATTCTTCTGAACTCCAATGAGTAGAGTCCCAATCTACTCAACCTCTCCTCATATGTCCATCCCCTCATCCCCGGGATTAACCGAGTGAACCTTCATTGTACTGACTCGAGAGCAAGTATGTCTTTTCTTAAGTATGGACACCAAAACTGTATGCAGTATTCCAGGTGCGGTCTCACCAATATCTTGTACAACTGAAGCAATACCTCCCTATTTTTATATTCTATCCCCCTAGCAATGAAAGCCAACATTCCATTGGCCTTCTTAATCACTTGCTGCACTTGCATACTAACCTTTTTGAGTTTCGTGCACCAGGACCCCCAGATCCCTTTGTACTTCAGTACTTTCCAGTTTCTTGCCATTAAGATAATAACTTGCTCTACTATTTTTCCTGCCAAAGTGCATAACCTCACACTTTCCAGTATTGTATTCCATCTGCCAAATCTCTGCCCACTTACTTAGCCTGTTTATGTCCCCTTGCAGATTTTTTATGTCCTCCTCACTACTTTCCCTCCCATCTTAGTATCATCTGCAAACTTTGATATGTTACACTTGGTCCCCTCCTCCAAATCGTTAATATAGATTGTAAAGAGTTGAGGACCCAGCACTGACCCCTGCGGAACACCACTAGTTACTGATTGCCAGTCTGAGAATGAACCATTTATCCCAACTCTCTGCCTTCAGTTAGATAGCCAATCCTCTATCCATGCCAGAATATTACCCCCAATCCCGTGATTTTTTATTTTAAGCAATAATCTTGTGTGGCACCTTGTCAAATGCCTTTTGGAAGTCTAAATACACCACATCCACTGGTTCCCCTTTATCCACCCTGTATGTTACTTCCTCAAAGAACTCCAGCAAATTTGTCAAACATGACTTCCCCTTCATAAAACCATGCTGACTTTGTCCTATTAAATGATGATTATCCAAATGTCCCGTTACTGGCACCTTAATAATGGACTCCAAAATTTTACCTACCACAGATGTTAGGCTAACCGGTCTATAGTTTCCAGCCTTCTGTCTACTGCCCTTTTTAAATAAGGGTGTTACATTAGCAGTTTTACAGTCTGCCGGGATCTTTGCGGAGTCCAGGGAGTTTTGGAAAATTATTACCAATGCATCCACAATCCCTACCGCCACTTCCCTCAAGACCCTAGGATGTAAGCCATCAGGTCCAGGTGATTTATCTGCCTTGAGTCCCATTATTTTACCGAGTACCACTTCCTTAGTGATTTTGTTCGTATTTAGCTCCTCCCCCCCCATAGCCCCCTGTTTGTCCAGTGTTGGGATATTCTTAGTGTCCTCTACTGTAAAGACTGATACAAAATATTCATTGTGTATTTGCCATCTCCATATTTCCCACCATTAATTTCCCGGTCTCATCCTCTAAGGGACCAACATTTACTTTAGCCACCCTTTTTCTTTTTATATAACTATAAAAACTCTTACTATCTGTTTTTATATTTTTTGCTAATTTACTTTCATAATCTATCTTCCCTTTCTTAATCAATCTGTTTTATTTTTTGCTGTCTTTTAAAGTTTTCCCAATCCTCTATCCTCCCACTAGATTTGGCTACCTTATAAGCCCTTGTTTTTAGTCGAATACTATCCTTAATTTCTTTACTTAGCCACGGATGAGTGTCTTTTCTTTTACACCCTTTTCTTCTCAGTGGAATATATTTTTTTTGGAAGTTGTAAAATAACTCCTTAAATGTACACCACTGATCATGTATCGTCTTACCCTTTAATCGATTTTCCCAATCCACTCTACTCAATTCCGCTCTCATACCTTCATAGTCTCCTTTATTCAAGCTTAGCACGCTTGTTTGAGATCCAACCTTCTCACCCTCTAATTGAATATGGAACTCAACCATGTTATGGTCACTCATTCCAAGGGGATCCTTTACTAGGACATTTTTAGTTAATCCTGTCTCGTTACACAGGACCAGATCTAAGGTTGCTTGCCCCCTGGTCGGTTCAGTTACATACTGCTCAAGAAACCCATCCCTAATTCACTCAATGAACTCATCCTCAAGGCAACCCTGCCCAATTTGATTTGTCCAATTAATATGATAGTTAAAATCCCCCATAATTATAGATGTTCCCTTATTACAAGCCTCAACTATTTCCTGATTGATACTCCGTCCAACAGAGTTGCAACTGTTCGGAGGCCTATAGACTACGCCCACTAGTGTTTTTTTCCCCTTATTATTCCTTATCTCCACCCAAACTGTTTCATTATCCTGATCTTTTGACCCAATATCATTTCTCTGTATTACAGTGATTCCTTCCTTTATTAACATAGCCACCCCACCTCCCCGCCTGTCGTTCCTGATCATTAAATAACCTGGTATGTTTAATTCCCAGGCATTGTCACCCTGCAGCCATGTTTCTGTAATGGCCACAAGATCATACCCATATGTAGTTATTTGTGCCATTAACTCGTCTATTTTGTTACGAATGCTACATGCATTCAGATAGAGAACTTTCAAATATGTTTTGTGACACTTAGTTCCTGCTTTTGCCCTTTTTATTACTTTACCTTTTACTCCATACCTTCTGCCCCTTCCTGACACACTCTGGTTTTTAATTTCCCCACTGCTACCTAAGTCTATGACCTTCTCTGTTGTCATTTTTATTATTTGCTCTCTAGGAACCTCCCCCCCACTAGTTAGTTTAATGCCCTCTCTACAGCCCTAGTTATATGATCCGCCAGGACTCTAGCCCCAGCACTGGCCAAGTGAAGCCTGTCCCAGCGGAACAGCTCCCTCCTGCCCCAGTACTGGTGCCAGTGTCCCAGGAAGCAAAACCCATTTCTTCCACACCAGTCTTTGAGCCACTCATTTAACTCTCTAATTTTATTTGTCCTAGCCAAATTCGCTTGTGGCTCAGGTAATAAACCAGAGATTATTACCCTTGAGGTTCTGTTTTTTAATTTGACCCCTAGCTGCTCATACTCCTTTAACAGAACCGGCTTCCTTGTCCTATCTACGTCGTTTGTACCAACATGGACCACGACAACTGGATCCACCCCCTCCCACTGCAAGTTTCTTTCGAGCCCAGAGGAGATGTCCTTAACCCTGGCACCGGGCAGGCAACACAGCCTACGGGACTCTCGCTCTCGGCTGCAGAGAACTCTTATCTATCCCCCTAATAATACTATCCCCTACCACTACAACATTTTTATTTACTCCCCCCTCTTGAATGGCCCCCCATTCCACGGTGCTGTGGCCAGGTTGCTCATCCTCCCTGCAGTCCCTGCTCCTGTCCCCACAGGGAGTAAGAACCTCAAACCTGTTGGACAAGAGCAAGGGCTGTGGCTCCTGCAACACTACCTCCTGGATCCCTGTACCTGCCTCACTCGTAGTCACACCATCCTGTCCCTGACCATAGGCTACATCTGAATTAATTAACTTTGTTTGTTTACAGCCAAATGAGTCACCCCTGCTGATTGGTTAGAAAACTGGTTTCCACTGCTAAATGAGTCACCCCTGCTGATTGGTTAGAAAACTGGTTTCCACTGCCTGCTGTGCCAATTTACTCCTACTGCAGTGTAACCTTGTTTTACTCTTCTTTCTCTTTTGATGCAAACCAATTAAATATCTGTAACTCAGTAAAACTTTAAAGGAAACTTAACAAATCAAATTAAAATTTGGTAGTCCGGGGTGACGATGCACTCCAGTCCCCGCGGCGCCCACCGGTCGCGGAAAAACTCAAGCGTGCCGGCGGACACCGCGTGCTCCATCTCCCGGGCGCGAACATGGCCACGGAAGAGAGGCAGGCAATCGGGCCGAACGACCCCCTCGACCGCCCGCTGCCTGGACCAATTAATGGCTTTCTTAGCCAGGCCCAGGAGCACTCCCACGAGGAGGTCCTCCGACCTGCCCGCTCCCCTCCGCACCAGGTGACCGTAGATCAGGAGCGTGGGGCTGAAGTGCAACCAGAAATTGAGGAGCAGCCCCTTCAAGTAATGAAAGAGGGGCTGCAACCTCTCACACTCTATGTATATGTGAAACACGGACTCCTCCAGGCCGCAGAAATGGCAAGTGGCCTGGGAGTCCGTAAACTTATTTAACAACCTATTGCACGGGACTGCTCCGTGCAACACCCTCCAGGCCAAGTCCCCAATAGAACAAGGGAAGACTCCCGCGTAGAGAGCCCTCCATTGGGGACCTTCGCCTCCGCCGGACGGCAAGATGGTACGCCAAGGCGTGTCCGGACGGCAGACGAAGATGGCAAAGTGGAGAGTGTGCAGGAGCAGCCCGTACAGGAAACGCCTCCGTGCGGATTGAAAGGGCACGGAGGGCATTTCTCCGAGAAGGCTCAAGTGGTGAGGCGGCGGCTCCCGAGGGAAGATTCGGGGCCGGGCGCCGATGAGGAATTCCGTCCGAACGGGGGTCATCTCTGACGGGATCGCCCAACGTGCTTGAGCCTCCTCGATACACCTAGTGGAGTCGGGGCCCAGTGCCACTTTTAGCGACTCGATGGCTTTGACCGCGAGCCGGACGTTGATCCAAGACATGCGCCTCGCCAACTCCTCCGGCGCCATCCAGCCCGCTCCTCCGCCATCGAGCAGGTCCCCGACTCTAGTCACCTTACCGGGCACAACCCTGCCCTCCGCCAGCCGGCCGAACCCGCGGTCGTGGAGGTGCGGATTCCTGAGCAGCGGCTCCCGAAGGACGGCCGCCGCTCCTGACGGGGGAGAACTGCGCCTGGAGGCGACGCTGTTCCAAACCCATAGCAGTTCCTGGTAGAAGACAGGCAGCTCCCGCAGGCTGGCACGCATGCCGCCCACTCTCACAAACAGGAGCTGCGTGTCGTAATTGAGGCCGTGCAGCTGGCGGAAGAAATACGTCGCCAGCGCCCGCCACCTAGGAGGATTCTCCACGTACAGGTATCTCTGCAGCGTCTGAAGACGGAAAGTCGCCACCTGGGTGCGAAGGCACACCAGCGCCTGACCGCCCTCCCTAAGCGGGAGACTCAGAACCGCGGCAGAGACCCAGTGCTTCTTTTTGTCCCAGAAGAAGTCGACGAGCTTCTTCTGCATCTTGGCGACAAACGCAGGGGGAGGGATCAAAGTGACCAACCGGTACCACAACATGGCGGCCACCAGCTGGTTTATGACCAGCGCTCGACCCCTGTAGGACAACACTCGGAGCAGTCCTGTCCAGCGCCCTAGGCGAGCGGTGACTTTGGCCTCCAGCTCTTGCCAGTTCGCCGGCCAGGCGTCCTCGGCCGGGCTGAGGTAGACTCCCAGGTAGAGGAGGTGCGTTGTGCTCCAGGCGAAGGGCCTGAACTCCTCCGGCAGGGAGTCCGCCTGCCATGGGCCCACCAGGAGTCCAGAACATTTCTCCCAGTTGATCTTGGCGGAGGATGCGTCCGAGTAAATCTGCTGGCATTCTCGCATCCTCCGCAAGTCGACGGGATCCGTGACCGCGAGGAGCACGTCATCGGCGTAAGCCAAGAGGACCACCTCCACGCCCGGCCCTTGCAGAGCCAGTCCCGTCAACCTCTTCCGCAAGAGGCGCAGGAAAGGCTCCACGCAAACGGCGTATAACTGGGGCATCCCTAACGCACCCCCCTCCCGAAGCGAAGGGGCGCCGTCAAAGACCCGTTAACTTTAATCAGACACTCCGCGGCGGCATACAGAAGTCGGATCCGGGCGACGAAATGCGTCCCGAACCCGAATGCGCGCAGAGTCCCGAAAAGATACTCGTGATCCACCCTGTCGAACGCCTTCTCCTGATCCAGGGAAAGGAAGGCGACCGACAGACCAGCCCTCCGGGAATGGTGGATCAGGTCCCGGACCAGGTGGATGTTGTCGTGGATTGACCGGCCCGGGACCGTGTAGGACTGGTCGGGGTGGATCATGTGGGCCAGCACGGTGCCAAGGCGAGCAGACATAGCCCTGGCGAAAATTTTGTAGTCCGTGCTGAGGCGGGAGACCGGGCGCCAGTTCTTAAGAAGGCGGAGATCGCCCCTCTTGGGCAGCAGGACGATGACCGCCCTGCGCCAAGAGAGGGGCATCTCCCCGGTCGCCAGACTTTCCCCCAGGACCCGCGCGTAGTCGTCCTCCAAGACGTCCCAGAACGCCCTGTGGAACTCCACGGTCAGCCCGTCCAGCCCCGGGGACTTGCCCCTCGAGAGCTGGCGCAGGGCGCCGGTCAGCTCCGCCAGGCTTAGCGGAGCTTCTAAATTCTCGGCGCCCTCCGGGCCGACCTTCAGCAGGTCCTCCCACAAAACTCTGCGCGCATCCTTGCTGGACGGATCCGAAGAGAACAGAGCCCCGTAATAGGCCCGGGCCTCCGCGCTGATGCCCTCCGGATCCGAGACCAGAGATCCGTCGTCGGCCAGCAGCCCCAAGAGCTGCTTACGGACCCCCCGTCTTTTTTCCAGCGAGTAGAAGAAGGGGGAGCTGCGGTCCAGGTCCCGCAGGAACTGGATCCGCGACCTCACGTACGCGCCTCGGGACCCGACCAGCTGCAGGTCCTTCAGCGCACCCTTCTTCTCTTCGTACACCTTCCGCAGGGCCGGGTCTTCGACGACTTGACCGAGACGGGACTCCAGGTCGAGCACTTCTTTCTCCACCTCTTGGTCGACCCCTTCGCGTACTCCTGACAGAAGACGTGGACGTGAGCCTTGCCCACGTCCCACCATAGCCTCAAGGAGGGGAAGCCTCCCCGCTTCCCTCTCCAGTCGGCCCAGAACCGGCGAAACGAATCCCGGAATCGCGCGTCCTCCAGCAGCAGGTTGTTAAAATGCCAGTACGCGGACCCCCCCCCCCCCCCTGCGCGCGCGCAGCGGAGCGAGCTCCGCCCACACCAGGTGGTGGTCCGTGCACGGCACCGGCCGCATGGATGCCGCCGGAACGCAGGAGACGTACGCCCGGGAAATGTAAAGACAGTCGATTCAGGACCTTCCTCCTCCAGACCTCACGCTTGTGAAGGCGCCGGAGTCGGGATGGAGATTTCGCCAGACGTCCACCAAGTCGAAGGACCCGACCAGGTCCCGCAACTTCTCCATCGCCGCCGGGCTTCGCGGGGGACCCGACCGGTCCCGCGCCTCGAGGGTACAATTGAAATCCCCCCCCGAGGATGACGCACTCGCCCACGTCGATGGAGCCCAGAAGAGCGGACACTTCTCCGAAGAAGCGCACTTGCTGCGCACCGGTCTGGGGGGCATACACGTTCACTAAATGGAGCGGCACGCCTCCCAGGCGAACAGTGACCTGTAGCAAGCGGCCCGGCACGTGCTCCTTGACCCTCAAGATCTCCGGCTGAAAATGTGGGGCCAGCAAGACGGCCACCCCGCAGGAATTGTTGGAGAGGTGACTCATGCTGACCCCTCCTTGCCACTCCAGGAGCCACGTGGCCTTGTCTCCCGGAACGGTGTGGTTTTCTTGCAGGAAGCACACCGCATATTTCCCGTCCCGAAGGACCGAGAAGAAATTGAATCTACGGCGCACCTCCCTGCTGCCGTTGATGTTAAGGCTGGCTATGGTTATCTTCATCTCAGAAGCATATTGCAACCTCTACCTAGCGGGGGGGCAGGGGGGGGGGGGAGCGTGGTCACTGACGACCGCCACTCCCTCAGCAGCCCAGTGTGGAACATCCTGAGCCGACGCAGCTCGGGCCGGCTTACGTCCTTGTCCGCGCCCATGATTTTAACGGCGGCGCGGACGGACCCGACGAGCAGCGCCAGCTCCGACCACCTGTCGAGGGCCAGCCGGATCTTATTATGACGACCCCGGCACGTGGCCATAAAATCCCGGAGTTCCCCTACGGGGATGAGGGGAGAGTCGGCGAGGGGCACGAGGGCGTCCACCGTCTCGCTTCCGATGGACTCCAAATCATCCTCGGTGCCCAACACCGAGTCCCCATCCTCCTCCGGGAGGTCATCACCGGCGGCCGACCCGTCCGTCGCACGGGGTGCAGCGAACGGCTCGGCTGCACCGGCCGGCCCCGCCTCTGTCACGGTCCCACCCCCAGGATCGGTGGCAGAGGAGTCCTCCCTGGGCTCCTTCAGGGGCGCCGGACCGGGAGGCGGCGGCGGTTCGGGGCCCCCCTCCGCCTCAGGCGCCGGGACGACCGGAGAAACCGGGGAGAAAACAATTCCCAGTTCCTCCAGCACGTCCGGCGCCAACGTCAGAGACGGAGTCAGGGGGCTTTCTGTCTCCCCGTCACCAACCTCCGACCCAGCGGGCTGGGGATTATTGCACTCCTCCACCAGGTCGAGCAGTCCCTGGCAGATGTCTGGGTCGTAGTGGGCGGGCTCAGCTTTGGCCTCGCCCGCCCCAGTCCCCAGGACGCCCGACCCAGCGAGGCGCAACGGTTCTGGCACTTCTTTATTATTAATTTCCGCGGGTTGTTCCGCGGCCCCCCCCCCCCACGGACAGGGTCTCTTCCCTATTCCCGGGAGGCACAGGCCGGACAGACTTGTCTGTCTCACCCTCCCGAGGGACAGGAGACCCCTGCCGATCGCGCGCGGTGGTGGGGTGGGGCGCAGCACCCGCGGCGGGCGACGACTCTCCTTGTGCGGAGGGACCTTCCTCCTCACGGTCCTCCTCCTGGGGGTCGTGCCTCCTTTTTAACGCGTTGGGGCCCAGAGAGGGGGAGGCCTCCATGTCTGCTGGGGCCTCCCTCTCCGTCCCCTCCCGATGACTGACTGGGTTTCTTGGGCCCCTCGGGCTCGGGCCCGAGCCCGGCCGCAGGTCCTGATTTATCTGCCTCGGCAGTTGCAGTCACGGGCCCGAGCACGAGGACCCCCCCAGTCTCACGCGTCCCCGTTAACTCCGCGAGGAGCGCGGGCGTGAGTTCTGGCAATTCAGTTGTTTCCTCCACGAGGGGACCCGCCCTGAGGTGCTTGGTCTTTTTCAGCACCTTCCTTCCCCTCGGACGCTCTCCCTCCCCCCCGCCGGAGGCCGTGATGGTGTTGGCCCCCGACGTCGACCGCACATCTGTTGTCCTTGACGCGCGGACAGTATCAGGGGGAGGGGGGGCGGCGGCGCTAGCCCTGGCCGCACTGGATGTCGTGGCGGCCTTGGAGGCGGGGCAGTTTTTCCGGACGTGCCCCACCTCCTTACAGGCGTAGCATCGCACGCCGTCCGAGGTCCAGAAGACGCGATGGGCGGTCCCCCCGTGGAGCACCGTGAACGCGCCGTCCGTGTCCTCCTCCCGCGCCAGCCGGACGAAAAGCTGGAGCCGGAAGGAGAAGACGTGCCGGAGGCTGGCTTCCCGGAAGCCGAGCGGGATGGGTGTGATCCCCGACCTCACCTCCCCCAGTTGACGTAGGTGGGGGAGGAGGAGCTCACCCGGAACAAAGGGCGGGACGTTAGAGATAACAATTCTCTGCGCGGTGGCCTCAAGGGGGTCCACCGGCAGGAAGGTCCCGCCCACGTTGAGCCCCTTTTCAATGGCCAGGGACACCGCCCGCTCTGACCCCAGGAAGAACACAGCCTTGCCGTACATCTTAGAGGCGGCAACGATGGCTGAAGGGCCGACAACCCCAGCCATGGCTTTTACGCACGCCTCTATCGTCATGTTGGGGTGAGTGTAGCTCTTGACCCCATTCTTCCTCGTGAGGAGTGTAAAAGGTGACGGGGTAACAGGAGGACCCGTGGCTGTGGCTGTGGCCGCGGCTGCCACGCTCGCGTAGGTCCTCGCTGCCCCTGCCACCGACGAAGATGTGGTCGTCATAATGGGTGGGTCTTTAAGGGCTACACTCACCCCAAGTCACAGGCCTGAAGGTGTTAATGGCTTCGGTGTGTTTTTTTTTTCCCCTGAGCAGAGGGAGCTGTTAAATTGAAGGCACACCTCTCCCTTTATTTGATTGGATTAGGAGAGGGGCCTTCTCCCCTCTGCTCAATGGGTAATTAATTAAAAAGTAAATGAGGTGCCTCTTAGAGAGAGAGACAAGAGACAAAGAGAGAGAGAGGGGGGGTGGGAAGGAGGGAAGCAGCAAGGGCAGGGTCGCCACTCAGGATGGTGGGTGGGTGGGTGTTGGCAGGGGGTGCACTCTCCGATGTAAAATAAAGTCCTTTTCGGTGGTCTTCTGGTGGGGGGAGAAGATGTCTTCACCTGGGAAAGCTGGAGATGCCCAGGCTCAGTCCTGCACCAGGTCTTAACGATGCCCCAATAAGATTAATTTAATTGGGGGACTTCACCTAGGCAGCTCCAGCTGTCCCAGGTCAGGCAATGGGAAGGGGTGTTTAGTATGGTGTGTGCGGCCTAGTTTTAACAAAAGCCACACACACACCCCTTGGATGTTCCGGCCTTCTTCTATTCTTCTTTCCTCCCCCCACCTACAAAACAAAGTCTCTGGGAGAGTGCACCAGAATAACACCCACCTGTAGATGAAGTTTCTTCCTCCCTCCTTCCAAACAGATGATGGTTGTAGTGCTGTTTTCTCCCCTCTCTCCCTCTCCTAAAATGGAGGCCAATTGGGGAGGCAGTATGGAAAGGCCTCTCCTCCTCTGATGTTGATGGCCTTCCTTTCTTTCTCCTTCTCCTCCTGTCCTCTCTCTCCAGGCACCTCAGTTGTAGTAGTTGTGTTGGTGGTGGTCTGCAGTCTGGTTCCTCCTCCTCTCCCTGGTCAATGAGACCACCACTCTGCTGCTGCTCTCCTCACTCTCCTTCTGCTGGCTGATGAGACACCCAAACTCACAGCACTCTCTGCTGACTTGCACTCACATTTCTTTACTCAGAGGGTGGTGAATCTTTGGAATTCTCTACCCCAGAGGACTGTAGATGCTCAGTCGTTGAGCATATTCAAGACAGAGATTGATCGATTTTTGGGCACTATCAAGGGATATGGGAATCGGGCGGGAAAGTTGATGGAATCGGGCGGGAAAGTTGATGCAGAAGTTCAGCCATGATCTTATTGAATAGCAGGCTCAATGGGCTATATGGCCTACTCCTGCTCCTATTTCTTCTGTTCTTATGCTCTCCTCTCTTCTCTTCCTCTCACCTGGCTAAGGCTTCCTCTTCTCTGGCTCCACATCTCCCTCAATCCCTCTTCCTATCCATCACTACTCAGGCTAACATCTCTCCTGTTGCGATCTATGCTTGAGTCCTTGCTGAAAGAGCCCATAGCTTCCCTCTGCAGCTTCGACATTCTGTCATGGCAACCGTCACTGGTTCTCCCAAAGCAACAACCCCAACTGCCCCATCTGCCATTCTTGATAACCACCTCATTTTTTGGGCACTAAGGGAATCAAGGGATATGGGGATCGGACGGGGAAGTGGAGTTGAGGTCGAAACTCAGCCATGATCTTTTTGAATGGCAGAGCAGGCTCGAGGGGCCGTATTGTCTACTCCTGCTCCTATTTCTTGTGTTCTTACATTCTCATCTTTTTGCAGCTTCTCCCACTCTCTTCACCCCCTCCCATTCTCTTCAAGTTCAACTTGTCCATGATACCCAATTCCTGCTCCCTCCATCCTTCCTCATCCTATTCCCCTTCCGAACCTCTGTGCTACCTGATATTGTCCTCGGGCACCATCCCTCGCCCCTTGAAAACCGCCATCATTACCCCTTCCTCAGAAATTCCATCCTCAACCAATCTGGCTCCAACTACCACTTCATCTCCAGCCTCCCTTTCCCCTCTAAGGTTCCTTAAAGATATCATCAGTTCCCAACTCCACGCCCATCATTCCCATAACTCCCTGTTCGAACCCATCCGGACTGGCTTCTGGCCATCACCCAGCACTAAGCCTTTCCACCATCTACAAGGCACAAGTAAGGAGTGTGATGGAATACTCTCCACTTGCCTGGATGAGTGCAGCTCCAACAACACTCAAGAAGCTCAATACCATCCAGGACAAAGCAGCCCGCTTGATTGGCACTCCATCCACCACCTTAAACATTCACTCCCTCCACCACCGGCGCACCGTGGCTGCAGTGTGTGCCATCTACAAGATGCACTGCAGCAACTCGCCAAGGCTTCTTCGGCAGCACCTCCCAAACCCGCGACCTCTTCCACCTAGAAGGACAAGGGCAGCAGGCGCATGGGAACACCACCACCTCCAAGTTCCCCTCCAGGTCACACACCATCCTGACTTAGAAGTATATCGTCGCTGGGTCAAAATCCTGGAACTCCCTACCTAACAGCACTGTGGGAGCAACTTCACCACTGGAGTGGTTCAAGAAGGCAGCTCACTACCACCTTCTCAAGGGCAACTAGGGATGGGCAATAAATGCTGGCCTTGCCAGCGACGCCCAGATCCCATTAATGAATAAAGAAAAAACGAATACCAAAGCCTGTGGATCTGTGACTGATCCATTATGTCTCCTTTTCCCTCACAAACTAGCTGCAGCATTTGATATGGCTGATCATGCCATCCTCCTCCAATAACCCTCCTCTGTCATCTAGCTCCATGGAACTGCCCTTGTATGGAACTGTCCAAATGCAACCAGTGCATCTCCAGCAATGGCTTCTCTTCCCTTTCCCACATCGTCGCCTCAGGAGTTTTCCTATCCGTAGCCCCTTCCTCATATGCTGCCCCTTGTGTCTTTAATATAAACTATTATATTGCTAAAGTTTTGGATTTTTAAGTATTTTTTCCCAATTGTCTATTCACTGTATTGAATTGAATGTGCTTCCTTGCACATGGAGTTTCGATGTATGTTGCGATTGTAAAATAGGTTGGGAATGCAATATTTTGTTTAACAATTATTGGTTATCAGAGAAGCCCTTAAACTAATTGTGCTTTCAGGTGACCTTTCCTTCCAATTTTGAAACTGGTAATGGAGGTCCCACCCACCTCCCACTGATGCCGATGTCTCCTATAATGCACCCTCGGGTAAAGGAAGTCCGGACAGACATTGCTGGAACCTTCAACAAACGTGGTAAGTTCTCTCCTCATGCACTAGCTCTCTTCCTTTCAAAACTGTCGTCATTAATTCTTGCTCAAGTAAAAAAAACATCCTCAACCCATCTGTCATTGCAAACTACCACCCATCTCCAACCACCTTTCTTGTCCTAAGTCATTGAACATGTTATCGCCTCCCAGATCCGTGCCCATTTCTCTCAACTCCCTGTTTGAATCCTTCCAATCGGGTATCTACCCCTCTCACAGCACTGAAGCAGCCCTAACCAAAGTGGTGAACACCATTATTTGTGACTGACCCTGGTGTGTTGTCTTTTTTCGATTTTCCTGCAGCCATCCTCTTCCAGTGCATCTCCTCCATTGTTTAGCTCAATGGGACTGTCTTTGCTTGTTTCCGCTTTTACCCATCCGGGCATGGCCTGAGCATCTCTACCAATGGCTTCTTTTCCCACCTCTACCTCATCACCTCACCGAAGAATCTATCCTTGGCCCCCCTCCTCTTCCTCAACTACATGCTTCCTCATGGTGACATCATCCATAGACATGGGGTCAGCTTCCACATGTACACTGATGACACCCAGCTCTACCTCTCCACCACCTCCCTCAACTTATCCACTGCCTCCATGCTATCAGAGTACTGGTCTGACATCCGGTCTTGAATAAGCAGCATTCTTCTGACTGGCCACTTGTGTATTTCCCCCCTCCCTTTATCCCGTGGCTTTAGGTGCCTGGACCCCACGCTCTGCAATTCCCTCCCTACACTTCTCTGCCTCTCCACTTCATTCTTCTCCTTTTAGACCTTCCTTAAAACCCACCTCTTTGACCCAGCTTTCATTCACTCCTCCTAACATCTCCTTTTTTGCCTCAACCTCTTTTTATTTCCCTAACAACCACTGTGAAGTACTTTGGGATGTTTCTGTACGTTAAATGTGCAGTATCAATGCAAGTTGTTGTTGGCGTTGTAGGTTCAAATGCTTAATCAACATATTTTGTGAATGTGTTTAATGGAGCTTAACTAGATTCCATCTGCCTTGTGATTGCATGTTGTAGTCAGGTGGCTGCTGTGGTTAATGTCACACTCAGCCTCTTGACCCACAATGATTACCTTTGCATCTGCTTCTAATTTATTGATCTAATTTCAAATTTCAGAATTAAAAATGATGCTTTGTTAGAGGTTCAGCATTGTATTGCACAGTAATTATTGTCGGCTAGAAAAGTTTTAACTTCTTCAGCTAAAAAAAATTGCACAAATATTTAACCAAACCTTTTCAGTTCAGAACAGGTACTCGGTGTTTCTAGAATTTATACCCGGTGCGTTGAATATTTAACAGTGTGGTGCAGATTGTCTTTGGCTATGTTAAGACGTTTGACATTTCAGCACCAGTTTCAGGAAAGCGGCACTGTTCCTGCCTCCCAGCAGCACCCTACCTTTTTTTTTTATTCACTCACGCGTGTGGGCGTCACTGGCATCCCTAATTGCCCTCTCATGGTAGTGGTGAGCCACCTTAAACAACTGAGTGGCTTGCTAGGCCATTTCAGAGGGCAGTTCAGAGTCAACTACATTGCTGCAGGCCTGGAGTCACATATAGGCCAGATTTCCTTCCCTAAAGGACATTAGTGAACCAGATGGGTTTTTACGACAATCCAGTAGTTTCATGGTCACCATGATACCAGTTTTTTTTAAATTCCAGATTAATTTAACTGAATTTAAATTCCCCAGCTGCCGTGGTAGGATTTGAACTCATTAGTCCAGGCCTCTGGATTACTCGTCCAGTAACATAACCACCATACTACCGGTCCCCTCACGTACACATAGTCATAACGGCACAGAAGGAGGCCATTCAGCCCATCGAGTCCGTGCCAGCTCTCTGTAGAGCAATCCAGTCAGTCCCGTTCCCCCGTTCTATCCCCGTAGCCCTGCAAGTTTATTTCCCTCAATGCCTATCCAGTCTCCCCTTGAAAACATTGAGTGTCTCCGTTTCCACCACTTCCGTCGGCAGCGAATTCCAGGTCATCACCACTCGCTGCGTAAAAAAGTTTTTCCTCACATCCCCCCTGTACCTCTTGCCTAAAACCTTAAATCTGTACCCCCAAGTCCTTGTACCATCAACTAGTGGGAACAATCTTTCCCCGTCTTGCCTATCCAAACCTGTCATAATCTTGTACACCTCTATAAAATCACCCCTCAACTTCCTTTGCTCTAATGAAAACAAATCCAGCTTCTCCAACCTGTCCTTGTAGCTACGATCCCCCATCCCCAGAACCATTCTGGTAAATCTCCTCTGCACCCTCTCAAGGGCCTTCACATCCTTCCTAAAGTGTGGTGACCAGAACTGGACACAATATTCCAGTTGTGGCCTAACCAGCGCTTTATAAAGGTTCAGCATAACTTCTCTACTTTTGTACTTAATACCTCTATTTATGAAGCCCAAGATCCCATATGCTCTGTTAACCACTCTCTCAATATGCCCTGCCACCTTCAGGGACCTATGCACATTAACTCCCAGGTCCCTCTGTCCCTGCACACTCTTAAAAACTGTGCCATTAAGTGTATATTGCCTCTCCCTGTTCCTTCTGCCAAAATGCATCACCTCACACTTCTCTGTATTAAGTGCCATCTGCCACTTGTCTGCCCATTCTGCTAGCCTTTCTATGTCCTGTTGCAGTCAATTGGTATCATCCTCACTGTTTGGCACACCCCCAAGTTTGATGTCACTGGCAAATTTAGAAATTCTACTCTATATTCCAATATCCAGGTCATTTATATACATCAAAAAAAGCAGTGGCCCCACCACTGTCTACCATCGTCCAGTCTGAAAAACAGCCATTTACCACAACTCACTGTTTTCTGTCCTTAAGCCAATTCCTTATCCAAGCAGCCACTGACCCACCTATTCCATGAGCCTCAATTTTGTTCTATGTGGTACTTTGTCAAATGCCTTCCGAAAATCCATGTAGACAACATCCATTGCATTCCCTTCATCAATCTCTCTGTTACGTCATCAAAAAATTCGATTAGATTAGTCAAACACTATCTGCTTTTACAAATCCGTGTTGGCTCTCCTCACTTAAACCTCTGTGCCCGTTAATTTTTTCCTTGATTATTGTTTCGAAAACTTTACCCACCACTGATGTTAATCATCTACCAGGAGCTGCTGAATCTGGCTGCAGTTCCCAAAACTCCCGGAAAGACGTTGGTGAGTTGGATTTCTGGGTGCAGAGAATGCCGAGGGAACCACGCATTAGCTGTTGGCTGTTGTTTTTAAATACAAGAGCACCACGAGAGAGCGTAACAACAGCAAACAGCCACAACCAGAACTGATGTCTCACAGGTGACCTTGGCAATGGCTAGAAGGACATTATTGGTTTGATGATTGTTGTTGCTTATTGTTTGCCAATTCACTTTTTTCCAGATTTTCCTCCTCCGGCATCACCGCTGTCTGTCCATGATCGGTTCACCTCTCCCTCTGCGGGGAGTGCTAAAAGGAGACTCTTCGGCGATGACAATTCAATGGACACTCACGTGAATATCGCACAGAACAAGATCAATGTCACCCAGTCAACTGGGCTGAGGATTATTCAGACACAAAGTATAGCCAATGAAAATGTTACCCTCTCACCTGGGCAGACTGTTGTAACCATGGCAACAGCCACCGTAACAGCAACCAACGGTCAGATGCTAACTATACCTGTGCAAGGTTAGTTTATGTGTGTGTCTGCATTACTTCTGCTTGAAGGGTAGTTTTGAATGCAGTGTCATGCGCTTGGGCACAACATTTCAAGTGATTCGGTTTATAATGGAAGCTTCCTCAGTGGAGAAAGACCCCCAATGACTCTTGTTATTGAAGTGGGATTTTGTTTGCTGTTTATTTTTCAGGTATTACTAATGAGACTGGAGGAATCACCTTCATTCCAGTCCAGATGAATGTATCCCAGCAAGCACAGGTTGTAGAAGAAACCATTCAAGTGCCCCTCTCTGCCCAGGCTTTAATCAACTCTTCACCCAAACGAATGGGAATTGCTGCAGTGCAGGAGCCTCAGGTAGTAGCAATCAGTAAGCCAAAGAAGACTGGCTCGCTGGCATTATTCTTCAGAAAGGTGAGTTTCCAAACGCTCAGTTCTAACACCATTTACTGTACTGCTGCAAATTCAAATTAGACGAGATTCTAGATTACCGGGCCGATCTTCCTGACCCCTAGCGTTGGATAGGAACAGGAGCCCAGGCCCCAGTGCTCCTGAATTTCCGGTCCTGAGCCACTATCAGTGCCTGGGTGCATCTGTACCACAGGCCTGCAACAGCAGAGCTCTGTACTGGCAAACGCGGGAGGAAAGTGAAGTGCAGCTGAAAGCCCCAAGGCCCAAAGATCCGCTGCGTGAGTACTGAAGAATTTTGTACATACCTTTGAGGTCTTCAGCTTACTGCTGGCCTTCGGCCCGCCCCCAGACCGGAGGTTACACTGTACAAACACTCTTTTGAAGCGCCTTGGGATGTTTTACTGCGTTAAAGACGATAAATGCAAGATGTTGTTGATCCAAGGGTTCTGCAGCTTATTTGGGTGCTCCAGTGTCTGAGTACCCCATGGCCATAAAGGACGCAGGAGGCCGGGAACGCAGTCATTATCATGTCAGTAATGACCAATGTCTGTTGCAGGCACAGGTCCACCTCCGCCCTTCCTGGAAAACCTGGGCCAGCATAAAGGAGGTGGAGACTTGGCGTAACATGTCTCTTAATTCCTCCTAACCTCTTTCCTCACTCTGTTAGTGATATTAATTGATGACCCCTCGTCACTGACTCTCCAAACAAAGCAAACCGTCTTTCTCTGCTCATCCCATCAAATCTCTTCAACGTTTTAAAAACCTCTATTAAATCTCCTCTTATCCTCTCTGCTCCAATGGAAATAGCCCCAGTATCTCAAGTCTCCTCAGGCAGTTTCCCATCGCTGGCATCATCCAGGTGAATCTACGCTATACACTTTCTATAGCTTTAATGTTCTTTCCATAATGGAACACCCAAAACTGCACACAGTACTCTAACTCTTACCTGACATAATATTATGGCTTTATCTGCCTGCACTGGCACTTTCAGGCAATTATATATTTGAATCCCGAGTTCTCTGTGTTCATTCACACCCTTCGGCATCTTTTCATTTAGTATGTATTCCCATTCCTTTCTTTTCCCTCTGAACATCAAGTACCTCACACTGAGCCACATTAAATTGTATCTGCCACCTGTTTGTCTATTCTGCTAACCTGTCATTCCTTCCTGAAGTCTTTTACAGTCTTCCTGACTGTTTGGCAACCCTCATATCAATATTTTTTTTGAGGGGTGGAATTTTTCTCTGTTTCTCTATTCTTTTGCTTCTCTCTCTTTTTTAACATACAGAAATATTTTCCTTCCAGGTATATCATCTGGCCAGTGTCCGTCTGCGTGACTTGTGTCTAAAGCTGGATGTGTCTGCAGATCTTCGTAGGAAGATCTGGACTTGCTTTGAGTATTCTTTGGTGCATTGCGCAGATCTGATGACAAACAGACACCTCGATCAGCTCCTCCTCTGTGCTGTCTACATAATGGCAAAGGTATGGTATTTGCCTTTCCAGATTGTGTGGCTCTCTCCCTTGTTCAAATGCTGAGCTAATCACCACTTGCTGAACCAGGGTTGCTGGGGTGTGTCTGAGGACATAGGAAACCTTTGACTTACCTGTTGGTACTCAATACAATTTCCCCAAGTCTCTTCTGTGATCGACGCAGCCACCAGGGTCCAGTTCGTGAGCCATCTGTCCTGTTACTGTTGTCTCCAACTGCACTATGTCATTCTCTAACCTATTCTACAAAAAAAGGGGGTAATGTATAAATGAAATGAAGCATGCCAAAAGGCTGTGGTTTTTTTTGTTAATCTATCTCGTTGTTGCATACTGGATTTCTTTAAAGGCTTCATGATGACGAGGCAGAACGACAAAGCTTTTCGATTTGTTTTCTTAGAAAGACCCTGGGACAAAGATTCAACGTGAAGCTGTACCAGTGACTCAGATACAAAGGGCTGGATTTTGATACTGGGGCGGGTTGGGGTCGTGTCATCCACTTTTCATGTTATCCACCTGACTGCAATTGGATGTGGGAGATTGATGCAATTTTCACCTAATTGGGCAATTGAGTTCCAGCATGTGGGAACCCATGAACCAATTAGTGTTTTCAGTCTGAAAGTCGCCTCTGATGATGTCATCATTGCTGCTGCATTGAAGGTCTTCAGAGACAGCCTGGCCTTTGCTGTGAGAGGACCTGGATGCAAAATCAGCAGCAGCAGCCCTAAGTCTGCTCCCAGATATTTTTACACCACCACTCACACAGAGAGAGAGAGAGATATAGAGCCAATTTAGTGCTTGTTAAGGGCCTTAACAGCCTATCCCGTCTCTTAAAGGCGGGACCAGCAGACACAATTTCATGAAAATTGCGTGGAGGTGGACTTGTGCCCGCCCACCACTTTTCGCAATTTTAACCCCCCCACACACCTCCAAACCCGCCTCCACAGGTCAATGAAAATCCAGCCCAAAGTCTCTGTCTCTAAAATTCCCAGGGAAGGGAGTGGGGCAAGGGCTGAGCAGAACCTCTGCCCGCTCACTGCTGATGTTCCAGTCCTGATTTGATGCCCGGGGCTCAGATACTTCGATTAATTTGCGTGGCACCTGCACCCTTTCTGGGCACTAGCTTGACTGGGGGGGGGAATTAGCGGGTCTGCAGGGCTGAAGAACCATCTCAGAAATATGTTTTAAATGTGGCTGCCCTCTTTCGGCACTTTAGGCAATCTAATTGATCGCTCTGCAAATAATTGCATTGCAAGACCAGTCTTCTCATTTTCAAACTCGTGTCCCCTAGCAACTCATAGATGTCCCTTGTGTCCAGCGTTGCTAAAGGTGCAAATGAGGAAAATTCATTGATATATTTTCCTCATTTACCTGCCTGTGGAATATGGCTGCCCACTTGTGGGCATATGATGTGCCTGCCCTTGAAACTGCTGGAATTTCCAGCAAGGGTGAATCCCTGGGAGTTCAACATTGACGTCTTTTTCCTATCTCAAAAGAAGTGGCTGTGTGGAAGCTGTGCAGGGACTTAAAACACCATCCTGAAACCTCTGTAATATTATAAAAGAAATGATCACTACTGGTTCTTTCAATGATAAGTACAGAATGGTTCGATTATACGGAGAGCTACTGTATTATTACAACTGCCTGATGAAAAAGTTTCCTACAGTTGTAATCATCTTTGTCCAGAGAAGAATGAGGATGAGTTATAATTATTTTTAACTTAATTCTCGGGATGTGGGCTTCACTGGCAAGGCCGGCATTTATTGCCCATCCCTAGTTGCTCTGCAAAGGTGGGGTAGGACTCGTTGAAATGCTGTAGCAATTTGATACAACTGAGGGGTTTGCTAGGCCACTTCAGAGGACAGTTGAGAGTCAGCCACATTGGTGTGAGACTGGAGTCACATGTAACCCAGACCAGGTAAGGACGGCAGGTTTCATTCCCTAAAAGACATTAGTGAACCAGTTGGGTTCTTACGACAATCCGACAGCTTCATGGTCACTTTTACTGATTTCCAGGTTTTTTAAAACTGAATTCAATTTTCAAATTGCAATTATGGGATTTGAACTCGCATTCTCTGGATTATTAGTCCAGTCACATAACCACTACTGTTAAAAGAGAGGAGTTAAGATCTTTTACTTGTGCTCACAGCCATTGCTAGTACTGAACTTGTGAGGGAACAGATGAGTCTGATTAATAGAGAGAAAAATATGGAAATGAAACACGAGAAAATGTGTGACCGGCAAAGGAAGTGACATTGTAAGATTGGAATATAAACTGAAAACAGAGAGTGGGAAGAATTGTAGAGTGGGAGAGATCATTCCAGGATAAGCATTGCAATTTTTTTTAAAACACCTCTCTGTTGTGTTTATTTTATTACTGATACTGTCTTTACAGGTTACTAAGGAGGACAGGTCTTTCACAGATATAATGAAATGTTACAGAAGCCAACCTCAAGCCAGCAGCCACGTGAGTTTACATTCCTTATGTAGATCCTTATCCCTTCTTCACGCTTGGTTGTTTAAGGTGATTGGCAAAAGCACCAAAGGCGACATAAGAAAAAACTTTTTTACGCAGCGAGTGGTTAGGATCTGGAATGCACTGCCTGAAAGGGTGGTGGAGGCAGACTCAATCATGGCTTTCAAAAGGGAATTGGATAAGTACCTGAAGGAAAAAATTTTACAGGGCTACGGGGAAAGGGTGGGGGACTGGGACTAGCTGAGGTGCTCTTGCAGAGAGCCGATACAGGCTCGATGGGCCGAATGATCATCTTCCGTGCTGTAACCATTCTATGATTCTAGTGTTCTTTTTAACAAGAAAATATATAAAAGTCTCACTGGCTGGTTCTCTGCAAGTGCCTTCTGTTTTGTGTAATTATTTTAAATTACTTTATTCAGGTGTACAGAAGCGTTCTCCTGAAAGGAGGGAGAGGGTCGAGGATTACTGGTATTGATGAGCACATAGGGGAAGATGTCAACATGGAAGAGCAGGGTGAGTCATATTGCTCTACTGTGAGAATTCAGATATCCCCTGTGAGAATTTTTGGAACTTTTCCAAGGTAGCAACTGGTCCAAATTTAACATGGTTCATCAAGGCTGATTTTTATTGAACGCGCTTGAATTCCCTCCCTAAGCCTCTCCACCTCCCACTCCTCTTTTAAGACCCTCCTTAAAACCCATCTATTTGACCAAGCTTTTGGTCATCCCTTCTAATATCTGCTTCTTTGGTTTGGTATCCATTTGTTAGATTACACCTCTGAAAATCCTTGGGACAATTTATAAATGCAAGTTGTTATTGAACTTGAGATAGATTAAAAACATATGCTCTCGTGTACCATTCCTCCTCTCCACGTGTGATACCATTTAAGTATTAACTCAATTGGTCGGAGTATTAATCAGGAAATAGTTGGGGCTTGTAATAAGGGAACAGCTATAATCATGGGAGATTTTAACTTTCATATTGACTGGGCAAATCAAATTGGGCAGGGCAGCCTTGAGGAAGGGTTCATAGAGTGCATATGGGACGGGTTCCTTGAGCAGTATGTTACTGAACCAACCAGGGGGCAGGCAATCTTAGATCTGGTCCTGTGTAATGATGCGGAGATGCCGGTGTTAGACTGAGGTGGACAAAATTGAGAGGTCGCACAACACCAGGTTATAGTCCAACAGTTTTATTTGAACTCACAAGCTTTCGGAGCTATCGATTGCTCCTTCCTCAGGTGAAGTAAATTAGATACAGAATCGCCAAAGCATATATAGATAGAGAACAAAGCATGTGTACCTTACAATTGCAGACCACTAAATTAAATCATCCTGACTATCTGCTGAGGTGTGATAAAGTTAATCAAGTCAGCCAGGAAGGTACTACATCAAAGACATAGCAAGATACAACTGAGACAATGAGGTGTAGTCGCAGGGGTTCTAACGTGTCAAAAGCTGCCGTCTGTATGTAAAACGAAAAGCTTTAAAATTTTTACTTTTTTACTGGGAAAATTTTTACTTTTTTACTGGGAATCACATCTGTGAACAAGCCAACGACGACTCGAGTCCGGATCACGTCATGTATCGTGACATAAACCCAAGATCCCGGTTGAGACCGTCTTCATGAGTGTGGAACTTGGCTATCAGTTTCTGCTCGATGATTTTGCGTTGTCGTGTGTTTCTAAGGTTGCCTTGGAGAACGCTTACCCGCAGATCCGAGGCTGAATGTCCTTGACTGCTGAAGTGTAATGTGTAATCCTGTGTAATGAGACAGGATTAATAAAAAATGTCGTAGTAAAGGATCCCCTTGGAATGAGTGACCATAACATGGTTGAATTCCAAATTCAGTTGGAGGGTGAGAGAGTTGGATCTCAAACCAGCATACTAAGCCTAAATAAAGGAGACTATGAAGGTATGAGAGCAGAGTTGACTAAAGTGGACTGGGAAAATAAATTAAGGTGTAAGACGGTACAGGAGCAGTGGTGTACATTCAAGGAGATATTTCACAACTTTCAAGAAAAATATATTCCACTGAGGAAAAAGGGGCGTAAAAGAAAAGACAGCCATCCGTGGCTAAGTAAAGTAATAAAGGATAGTATCCGACTAAAAACAAGGGCATATAAAGTAGCCAAATCTAGTGGGAGGATAGAAGATTGGGAAGCATTTAAAAACCAGCAAAGAATAACTAAAAGATTAATTAAGAAAGGGAAGACAGATTATGAAAGTAAACTAGCAAAAAATATAAAAACAGATAGCAAGAGTTTCTACAGTTATATAAAAAGAAAAAGGGTGGCTAAAGTGAATGTTGGTCCCTTAGAGGACGAGACCGGGAAATTAGTAGTGGGGAACATGGAGATGGCAAATACGCTGAACAAATATTTTGTATCAGTCTTTACAGTAGAGGACACTAAAAATATCCCAACACTGGACAAACATATAGGGGGGGAGGAGCTAAACACGATTAAAATCACTAAGGAGATGGTACTCGGTAAGTTAATGGGACTTAAGGCGGATAAATCCCCTGGACCTGATGGCTTACATCCTAGGGTCTTGAGAGAAGTTGCGGTAGGGATTGCGGATGCATTGGTGGTAATTTTCCAAAACTCCCTGGATTCAGGAAAGGTCCCAGCAGATTGGAAAACTGCTAATGTAACACCCTTATTTAAAAAGGGAGGTAGACAAAAGGCTGGAAACTATAGACCAGTTAGCCTAACATCTGTGGTTGGTAAAATGTTGGAGTGCATTATTAAGGAAGCAGTAACAGGACATTTGGATAAGCATAACTTAATCGGACAGAGTCAGCATGGTTTTATGAAGGGGAAATCATGCTTGACAAATTTGCTCGAATTCTTTGAGGACGTAACAAACAAGGTGGATAAAGGGGAATCAGTGGATGTGGTGTATTTGGACTTCCAAAAGGCATTTGACAAGGTACCACACAAAAGATTACTGCACAAGATAAAAAATCACGGGATTGGGGGTAATATACTGGCATGGGTGGAAGATTGGCTATCTAACAGAAAACAGAGAGTTGGGATAAATGGTTCATTCTCGGGTTGGCAATCAGTAACTAGTGGTGTTCCGCAGGGGTCAGTGCTGGGACCCCAACTCTTTACAATCTATATTAACGATTTGGAGGAGGGGACCAAGTGCAACGTTTCCAAGTTTGCAGACGATACAAAGATGGGAGGGAAAGCAGTGAGTGAGGAGGACATAAAAAACCTGCAAAAGGACATAGACAGGCTAAGTGAGTGGGCAGAAATTTGGCAGATGGAATATAATGTTGGAAAGTGTGAGGTTATGCACTTTGGCAGAAAAAATCAAAGAGCAAGTTATTATCTAAATGGAAAGAAACTGTAAAGTGCTACAGTACAAAGGGATCTGGGGGTCCTGGTGCATCAAACACAGAAGGTTAGTATGCAGGTACAGCAGGTGATCAGGAAGGCCAATGGAATCTTGGCTTTTATTGCCAGGGGGATGGAGTATAAAAGCAGGGAAGTTTTGCTTCAGCTATACAGGGTACTGGTGAGGCCACACCTGGAATACTGCGTACAGTTTTGGTTTCCATATTTAAGAAAAGATATACTTGCTCTAGAGGCAGTTCAGAGAAGGTTCACTCGGTTGATTCCGGAGATGAGGGGGTTGACTTATGAGGAAAGGTTGAGTAGGTTGGGCCTCTACTCATTGGAATACAGAAGAATGAGAGGCGATCTTATCGAAACATATAAGATTGTGAGAGGGCTTGATCGGGTGTATGTGGGGAGGATGTCTCCACTGATGGGTGAGACTAGAACTAGGGGGCATAATCTTAGAATAAGGGGCTGCCGTTTCAAAACTGAGATGAGAAACTTCTTCACTCAGAGGGTAGTAAATCTATGGAATTTGCTACCTCAGAGAGCTGTGGAAGCTGCGACATTAAATAAATTTAAAACGGAGATAGACAGTTTCCTAGCTGATAAGGGAATTAAGGGTTATGGGGAGCGGGCAGGGAAGTGGACGTGAGTCTAGGTTCGGATCAGCCATGATCCTATTGAATGGCGGAGCAGGCCCGAAGGGTCATATGGCCTACTCCTGCTCCTACTTCTTATGTTCTTATGTTCTAATTAATAGTAAGCCACCTGCACAAAGTCTGACATTTCGATATGTTTGTTCTCTCCCTCCTCCAGTGTCCTCACACCACAAAATACCTTGGCAGCAGAGTAGATGGCTGGTGTGAGGAGTGCTCTTCTAAGATTGAAATTAAAACACATTGTTGGGGCAGAGTGGAGGGCGCTTTACTCTTCACCTTCCTGATCTGGGAGTGCTGAAAATGACAAAGTGTTCCATTCCCCAGCACTGATTTCCTACACTTTGAGAGCACTAAAATAATTGAAAAGATGCTCCTGGTACAATTGTTTTGATTTTCACTGGGAATGGAATAAGAAAAGACACTTTCTGTATGGCATGATCGGTTATTTTAGAGAGTCCATCTTAAAACCTGAGAATAACATTTTTTTTTGTGCCACTTTTAGTGTCCAGCAGTGATGATCCTAGCTCGAAAAATAACAATGCGCACCACCCTGACAAGACAAGCAGCCCTCCAGTGACTCCGGCCAGATTGTCCAAGTGTCCTGCGGCTGTGGAGGAAGAGCGGGGTGATCTCATTAAGTTCTATAACAGTATCTATGTGAACAGGATTAAAGAGTTTGCACTGAAGTACTCCAATGTAAAACTGGAGTGTGGGGTAAGTAAACATGAGTGTTTGAGACTGCTTCTAACCAGCATTTCTAAAGTATAAGAAGTGCCACGTGTGTACAATGGCTTCATACAGAAAATTCCATTCTTATTGGATGGGATTCCTGCATAGCTTTGTAACTGGTGTTTTGGGGATCACATACTGCAATTCTATTTGGGTTTTTTTGCATGAAAGTAGCAACTTACTTTGGCTACAGAATATTAAGGGGCTGCTATTCCCCATCATCTGGACCGTGGTTTTCAGTGCCTGAGTCAAATTCCATTTTTATTACATCGGATTCTGGGATTTTTACCAGTGTTTTGTGGATTACATTCCGCAATTCCATCCTATTGGCTTTGAACATAAATGATAAAACAGAGTACAGAGATCTCCCTTTAATACAATACACCTTGCTTTTATGTTTGCACGGGAGGGATTGTGGCTTTAAGGGCACTGTACAGTTCAAAAGGGTGAACCTTGTTGAGATATTGGGGATCATTTTAACCGAACTCACCAGGTGGGAATCCCACAGGATCGGGCGGAATGCTGGTTTTACACCCCGCCCGCCTAATATTTCTCTACATTAACTTCAGTGGAGAGTAAAAATGGGTGGAGTGTAAAACCGATCCCGCCACTTTCCAGGCGGGCAGTTGAGGTTAAAATTGCCCCCAATTTGTGTCCAGTAACAGCTTAATCTGGCATCAAAAAACAGCTCTTTCAGATCCAAGATAGCCAACTGGGAAACTGAACTTTTCGATCTGTATATTAAATAGATTCAGACTGTTCAGTTGCGCTCCCCCAGTGGCTCAGCCAGTTTATCCATTTGAAGTGTTGAGCAATATAGACAGGCAAGGTTCTTGGATTGATCCCTAGTGCATGCTGAGTTAACTGATCCAGGAGTGCAGTAAAGAAAGAACTTGCATTTATATAGCGCCTGATGTCCTAAAGCACTTTACAGCCAATGATGTATTTTTGTAGTGTTATCACTGTTGTAATGTAAGAAACGTGGCAGCCAGTTTGCGCACAGCAAGGTCCCACAAACAGCAATGTGATAATGACCAGATAATCTGTTTTAGAGATGTTGATTGAGGGATAAATATTGGCCAGGACACCGGGGAGAACTCCCCAGCTCTTTTTCAAATAGTGCCGTGGGATCTTTTACGTCCACCTAAGAGACGGGGCTTCAGTTTAACATACATCTGGAATTCAGTAGTATGGATGCTCCAGTTGGCCTCGGATGAGGGAGGGGGAAACTGGGCAGGCCCATGTCCAGCATGTGTGTGGACATCGGATAAGGACAGGATTAGGCTTGGCTGTGGTGCCTCCTGACGTTGATCTGAAGGTTCACCCATTAGTATTGGGAATGGGAACAAGTTACCGAAGGGCAGTTGGTGCCTGTGGAACACTAATCAACAAGGAGTCAACTGCTTCAGCAGAGGGGAAGAAAAAATGGTTGAGTTAACTGCTTTGTTAAGTTGTTTTACAGGGTTTGCTATTGATAGCTTCTCAGGTCCAGTGGCTCAGTCACTCCTGTTAGTGTTATGGCAGCTGACTCACACTGCCCTATATCTACTTGTACGATAACAGTTGAAGCCCCTTGTGACCTGAACCCGGATATTCGTGTCTTTTGCACGTGTATTTATTAAATCTTCCTGAAGGTCGACCGAGGTAACAGTAAATGAGGCGAAGTTTGGTTCAAATTGTAAAGCTGCTTTATTCCACAGTAAGGTGAACATACAGAGCCATAGTTGTGATCAGATTCATATGTATCGTAGGAATTGCTATATGAGGAAAGACCTCAGTCCGTCTAGTTCGCCTTCTACCATCCTGGAAGTTGCATAAAACAACGATAATGGAGTTGTTGGATTCACTTAATTCAATCAGTGCAACTTATCTCTGCATGATACATGAAAATATTAACAAGTTACCTCTCTTGAAGACCAACTCCTCTCCATCCTGACTTTTTAAGCCTGCTTTTTCTGGGACTTTTTGCCTCAGATACAGTTTCGGTTGTAACAGCAAGATTGATTTTTTGGTGTCTGACACTGCTTTATTCCTGACCGTTCACAGTCAGAGCAACAAAAATCTTCCAACGCAATGGGTGTGAGGTGTTTATGAACTATGGAAACAAGCCACCAAATTCATTACTATTTACAGTAACATGAGGAAACAACATCAAAATTAGCTCATTAACATCTAACAATCTACTGTCTCAGGCCCTGTTTTTTCCTTGCAGTAATACACTATCCTTTTAAGATACAACATTAAGAGTAACAATTTCCAAATCCTTCCTGTGGCAAAATGGTCAAAAAATCGAGAAAGTTGCCACAGGGTATTTCGTTTTGAGAAACCTACACGTGGTTAGTAACGTCGAAGTACAGTACATTGACACACCAGCAGAGTGATGGCCCAGGCTTGACTTCTCACACTGCTGGGTGCCCATTACAGCCTTGCTACTATGGGGAAGTGCTATGGGGAGACCAGTGCTTCCTTCTGGGAGAAAGTACTCTCTGGTCTACTATGCTCCCTTGCACCTCCCTGTATCCTGTGGGGTGGTGCCTGGGAAGAGATTGTTTGTGAGGACTAGTGAGCAAAATGGAAAGAATAAGAGAAACTTAATGGCCCAGAAATTAAACATGGATGGTTCCCGCGGGGGTAAGGATTCCCCGCGATATCGCACTCCGCGCCTACCTTTTTGTTTGGGGCCCACACGAACTTTAGTTTCAGAGCCTCTTCTTGTTGCAACCGCGCAGTGTGTGCGTATCCCAGAGGCGCAATTAGTTTGTGCGAGCTCTGGGATCACGTGATTCAGTTAGAGCCAATGGCAGCACACCATCTTTCATTCATAGTTTTGACAGCAAGAGCTGTCAAAGCTATGAATACTACAAACCCCCAAAAGAACAGCTAAACCTCAATTAAATTTTTTTTAAAAAGCCATCACATTAATAAAATAAGTATAGTTAAATAAATTAACCACTTTAAACAAAAAATTAAATTTTTGAAAAAATTTAAAATCTTTTTAAAAGTTATAAAAATAAACTTACCTTTCTTTAAAGTCTCTAAAAAAGATAAACCTGTTGAAAAAAATTTAAAATAACACTTAATTAACTACTTACCTTGTTAAAAGGGGGTCCTACGCCTGCTTTCTTTATGTGTAAAATCTTCACCACTTACCTGCGGGCTCAAAGCTGAAAAAAAAACTAAGTGCACTGCGTGCGCACAACCTGTAGCACGCACGCGGTTCACTTAGGAACCGCCCCCTTTGCAATTCACGAAGTGCCGGTTTCCCGCGCATGCGCAGTGCATGCAGGAAACCGGCAATTCGGGATCTAATACGCGAGAGTACACAGTGCGTACTCTCGCGTATTAGGTTTAATTTTCGGGCCACTGTTTAGAAAGTAGGGTAAAGAAATCTATATACAGGGAAGCCTGCGTATACCATGACGTTTGGAACAGACTCTGAGCATAATTTCCTAATAAGCAGGTTTGGGACTGATTAACAGCTGGTCTTTAAGACTGGCTCTACTGAGTTTAATTCCTGTGTATCAGCATCAAACTACAGCTTTGAATTTTACCTTGACAGGTGGAAGCACCGCCACTGTCTCCCTTTCCAAATGTTAAGCCCCACCCTGTATCTCCACGACGAATATCACAGCGACACGCAGTCTACATCTCTCCTCACAAAAACGGCACCTCCCTCACACCACGTACAGCCATGATGTACAGGTTTAACCGGAGCCCATCAAAGGTGAGCCTTTCGTCCTTAAAATACTGATCACGTTTGTTGTTGTATTTCAGGTTTATTTAGCAGAGATTAATACTGGTTTTAAACATTCTAACCTGATTCAGGTTGTTCAAGATGTTTATGGACTTTATTGTGCGATAGAATTTCTGTACAACTGTCTTTGACAGCTCTATCAAAGGCATGTTAAGAAATATTTACGTTGTTTAGTTACTTTCCCCATTTTTTCTGTTTTGTAATTGCACCATTCAATTGTGCCACTGAGAAAGTAGGTGGGTGACTAACTTATTCCTTTGTTAAAGGCTTGTGCATCATTCTTCTCTCAGAAGTATATGAGAGGCTTATGGTGGTTAGTGCATTTTCTCTTCCTTATTGGGAACTTGTGTAATGAGTGATCAGCAAAAACCTCAGTAGTGTGCTGTCATACTGAACCATGCAGAACAGTAAGGTCCCAAGGTCAAAGGCCACAGCCCAGAAATTACAGAATGAACTGGACAAAATAAGTGAGTGGGCAGAATATCGGCAGATAACATTTAATGCAGACAAGTGTAAAGTACTATATACAGAGAAAGGGAAAATAGACAATGCACGTACTTGGTAAATGGTGCTGAAATAGCTACGGATGAAGTTGAAGAAGATCTAGGGGTCTCGGTAGAATCGACGCTCTACAGACCAAATAATGCAGAGCAGCAATCAACAAAGCTAATAGGATATTGAACTGTGTAGCCAAATCGGTGGAATATAAGTCCGAGGAAGTAGTGATCAGCCTGTACAGGGCTCCGTTCAGAGCACATCTTGAGAACTGTGCCAGTTCTGGCCACCGAGACACAAGGGAGATAGTCAAGCACTGGGACGCAGTGCAGAGAAGAGCCATGAGCCAGTGTGAGGGGTCTGAGTTGTGAGGAAAGACTGGAGCGACTTGTGCTTTTTGGTCTGGAGAGGGGGTCTCTGAGGGGTGATCTTATAGAGGTACATAAGATAGTTAACGGAATGGAAATGGTAGTTCTGGAATATTACTTCAAATTCAATTGCTGGAGTAGGACAAGGGGACACAAGTTTCAGTTAGTAAAAAGTAAATGCAAGATTGAAAACAGGAAATTCTTCTTTACACAAAGTGTGATCAACTCATGGAATAAAACTCCCAGAGAGACTAGTGGAGGCGAAAACACTGGAATAATTTAAGAGACAATTAAATGCTGCAACAGGGGGACTGTAGGAATTTTTGGATGGATGAATTAAGATGAGCCGAATGGCTTTCATCATCTGTAATTATCTTGTGATCCTGCGCCTGTGCTGAATCATCTCATCTCAGCCAGAGAGACTGTGGGGACACTTCGATTCGCTTCAGTATGCCTCAGCCAGAGAAAGTAAAATTCAGCTGCTGTTCCCAATTCTGATTGCTGTTTTGTGTGTGTATTCATGCGTGTATGTGCTCGCCTGTGTGCGTGTGAGCATGCAGATGTCGGCTGAGGTCAGGGTCAATGTGATAGTTTACCCACCTCTGGATCAGATGTGAAGAATGCCCATTCAGGTAACTTATTAGAGGGAAAATGCTGGAAATACTCAGCAGGTCAGGCAGCATCTGTGGAGAGAGAAACAGAGTTAACGTTTCAGGTCGATGACCTTTCATCAGAACAGTTCTGACGAAGGGTCATCGATCTGAAACGTTAACTCGGTTTCTCTCCACAGATGCTGCCTGACCTGCTGAGTATTTCCAGCATTTTCTGTTTTTATTTCAGATTTCCAGCATCCGCAGTATTTTGCTTTTGACTTATTAGAGGGCCTGATTCACCTAAGGAACTGTAGCTTAGTATTTGGAAGGACAGATAAGGCAACAAAATTTGAGGGAAGGAGGGAGTAAAATACCTGCATGTTAAAAGTTAGAATTATAAAAATTCTAATTCTAGTTGTAATATAATTGAATCACTGGTTTGTTGCTCACTCTTCTCGTTCTGATATTTTCACAGAATCTCAGGGACATAAACTGCATGATCAAACAGGGGGAGCGGCTGAGCAGAAAGCGGGCGTTCACCATGGAAAGCGACAGCGAATCTCCGGCAAAATGTCTCTGCCAAGAAAACGACGACATTTTGTTGAAGCGACTGCAGGATGTCGTCAGCGAGCGGGCAAACCGCTGAAAGTAATGTCACGCAACGTACAGCTTCTGCGTAGGGTTTATTATGTAGAGTCAGACTTGTATAAGAAGATAGAGTATTATGTGTGGAAAGAGCCTAGAATTCCTCCCACATTCAGCCATCAGGTTGTGGCATGGCCACCAGAACCCCTGTGTTCCCCTTCTCCTTTAAACTAATTATTCAGTAATGGTTGTTCATTGGGAACAGACTTTGAACATACAGGGTCACTGGGTACTAAAGGAATAAAACAAAATGTCTCCTAATCAATCATCAGAAATTTCACGCTTTGGGCGTGCTGTGTGCTCGACTGTTAGCAAGAGCAAGGGATCAACATTTCATATCAGTACCAGGTTTCACAGTTGCCTGTGGGTATGCTTTGACCTTGTAGGCAGTTAAATAATAGCCTCAGACGTCAGGAAGAGTGTCTTTGGGATATCTGTGGCTTAGATTGGCCAGTGTGTTTCAGTGATTGGTTTGGATTTAGGTTGCTGGCAGTTATTGTAGGTACAAGGAAGCTTCAAAAAGCTAACTTTTTATGATTATGTGTGTATTTTTTTAAAGGGGGGAGGGAGGAATCAATTAAAGAAAAAGGTAGCCAAACTGAGAGAGTGCAGCAGCCTCTCAGTAAAGCACTAATAAATCGCCAACACCTGATGCAGTGGAATTCTCATAGAGTGGAGCGCATCTTATTATTCCTGTCCCCAAGAATAGCTGCAATATCCCGATTCATTAATTGTGGAGCTGAATGACTCTACTCACATACAATGAGCACAGTTGCACCAATCTCCCATGTGTAGCCCACAAGGTGCCTTGGAGTGCTGGATTAATGGAATCAGGAGTCTTTTGAGTGAGTTTTGTACTTGTTAGTGGAGGGATCTTAATGCTGGGGAATGGAACGGTTTCCGTTTTGAACACCCAGTCCCAGCACCAACCATCTTCCAGGTCAGGTAAAGCACAGAGTAAAGCTCTCTCTTGTATTGTTCCCGATTTACTTCAGCACCAATCTCAGGAGAGCACCTCCCTTAATGCATCAGTGTGACATTTTCTCATTTCCCGTAACCTCCATCCTGTGGCCTCTGAGACTGTCAGTATAGTGGCATCAGCTATAAAGTGCCTTATTGCCATCACTGCAGGGACTGATTTTTTTAAGTTTGAGGGGGAGGGGGGGAAATAAAGCACTTATTCCAGTTTGCCTTGAAGTTGTAATCTTTACTGAGAATTTTTGTTATTTTCAGGTCCAGCTTACAACCTGAAGTAGTGTAGACCATAGAGAATTCAATGCAGTTAGGAGGGGGTATTAGGATTTTCATGAATCTGTTTGCCGCTGGGTTTGTGCCTGAAGAGAGACTGTGAGGAACAGTCTTTCCCATAAACCTTGTGCTATGCTGAGCTTTTGTGCCAGGCTCTTGCCCTTTCTCTCCTGCCTCCATGAGAATAGTGCATTTTCCATCTGCTTTTACAATTTTAAATTCGGATCTCTATCCTGTAGCAGAGTAGTGTGGCTGGTGGACTTTGGCATTTACACTCCTTGATATTTTAAAATCTTGTAACCATGACTGTCAAAACCTCCACACGTCCCAGGGATGCTATTCGTGTGTTGCAGAAGCAACTATCGTATCACATTTTAAGTATTATTTCATAGATGTGACACCCACTTTACACCAGTGATGGTGATCATGTGCGAGTGAAGCGTCAGATGATATCTCGGGGAGACAAGGTGCCACAGTGGGTTAAACATTGTTCTTTCACCTGGGACTCGTGCTTGAATATAACCCAGACAGGTGAGAGGAAATTGGGCAGTTTCAACTTCTGTAAGTCCGCATCTCAAAACTGCCCCAAATTTGGCACTAAATTGGCAGTTTTAATCAGGTCACAAAGTTGTCGGATAAGATTTTTCTTTGGTTAGCCGGGTATCTGTCAGGAATGAAAGTCCATCAGTATGTTTAAGAGTCTCCAAGTCTAGTTACTGAGGAATCTACGGGTAAAATTAGTGTTTGCCCGATACAGATTGCAAACTCTCCCTATAGGGACACACCCCACTTACCCAGGTCCAGAAAGCTTTGGTGCAGGTTGGCAGAGCCAGGGCTTAGGGATCCCCAAGTGTATAGAGTTTAACCAATGATAGGGTGGTGGAAACAGATTTAATAGTAGCCTTCAGAGAGGAATTGGATAAATACTTGAAGGAGAAAAAAATTGCAGGGATATGGGGCAAGAGCGGGGAAGTGAGACTAACTGGGTTGCTCTTCGAAAGATCCAGCGCAGACTCGATGGGCCAAATGGCCTCCTCCTGCTGTGATTCTATCAATTGAAACCGTGCAGCTGGAGCATTGGTACCCTTCCCACTGTTGGTCCAGTTACGACTACCTCCCCATTAGGGCATTGACTTGGTCTGATCCTCGACGTTCAGTTAGTGAGCCAGTCTGGCTGCTAGTCAAACATGTGACAGTGCTGTCTGAAGTACTGAAGTATCCGATTACTGAGTCCATCACAGAGGCTGGACCAGATTCTAAAAAGACGCAGCTACCTCTCCCCACCCCAAGGTTTAGGAAATGGAAAGTGTCACACTGCTGCTGTACGGAGGTCGGCACTGAGGTACAATGTTGGGACAGAATAGAGAGAGCTTTACTGTGCATCAAACCCAAGCTATACCTGACCTGGAATGCTTGGTGCTGATGATATTAATGAGCACAAAAATTCATAAGAAATAACAAATATATATAAAGCAATAAGAATCCTTGCTGGTGCTATTTTCAAACAGTGGGTAACTTTTGAGCCACAGCAGATTATTAACTGAATTTAAGAAATACACACTGATGACTTAAAGACAAAAGAAATGCTAAAAATACACAGCGGGCCAGTCAGCTTCTGAAAGAGAAAGATAGGTTAACACTTCAGGTGGGGCCCTTCATATATCAATGGTGTTTTATTCCCTCCCTCCCCCATATTACCGCACCCCCCCCTCCACTCATTGGAAAGACTCAGATATTATCCCACAGATGCTCTGATTTTATCTGTATTTATATAAAAGTTGTAAGTGTGTTGCAGCTTTCCACTGGCTTTCTGACCAGCAACGATGGGTGCTGCATCTCAGAAGGTTCCCCGAGGGTTTCTGAGTGACTCCTGCAAGGTCTGTGTGTTTGTCACTATTGCGTTAAGCTGCGGTGTTTTAAAATATATTGTGTAGCATCTACACGTGCCTTCTCTCCTTTCTACATACATCTTCTGTTGTGAAAAAGAGGGTGGGAGTTGTTAATTATCATGTATATTTGTATAGAGCTTATGTTTTAGATTATCCTATGCATTAATATTTGTACTTTTAATGCTTTGTGTATGGAATTGAGAGACAGTTTCAGCTTTTGAATGTGAATGAAAATTTTAAGAAAATTTTGATTCTTATTTTGTTTTTCTCCCCCAGGATTTTAATTTTTTTGTGTGATTTTTTAAATTCCTTTCTGGGACATTAACAGCTAGCCTGCCACTTTCAGCTATGTCCTTAGACCAGAGGGGGGGAAACAGGTGAGGAGTTCATGTCCTCTCTCCCTCACTTCTGCTGGGATGAAAGTCTCCACTCTAAGCAGCTCAACTTTGAACACTCAGTTGTGGTGAGGCAGCCCACTGTTTGGCAGTGAAGTTCCTATATCACTTATACCATGGGTCCTACTGATAGGAGGGGAGAGCATTACCCAGGGTAGTTAAATGTTTGCAACATCGCAAACATCTAAGAGTAGAATTTCCGCAGGGGTTTTCCCGATCACAGTAACTGCGACAGAAAGGCCAGAGGAACAGCATGAATGGCCATTTACTCTGTTTCTTCAGGATTTCTGTCAACGTTCGTGGGAGATCGGGAGAAATCCTCATTGAAATTCTACCTCCTGGTCGCTATTGAGAGCTATATCGTAAATGGTAACGATCATTGGAACAGTAATCGGGCAAAATCTTCCCGTTTTGTTTACAGTGTTGCTAACATATAGTGACCAGAGGAGTTTTCCCCCTACCCCATCTCCACTAACATATAGCGACCGGGGGAATGCTCCCCCTCCTCCGCCAACCAGGAATTGCTAGCTTCCAGTGATGTACAGGGCTTCCGCTGAAAACCAATGGTCAAACAATGAGAAGTGGGAGATTGCATTGTTTGTTGAATACTCGTCCATCTTGTGATAACTTTCAAAGATTTCCATTTTGTGTAAAGTGCACTTTTTACCCGTGTATGACAGAAGTGACACTGCCAGTTTAAATATATCTTTTATTTTTGGGGCTTTGTTTTAATAAAAGAAAAAATATTTACCAGCAATCCTTCTATATTCTGACAAGTTCTTTAAAGGTACACTGCTCAAAGCATTCATTCCCAGACGTATGTCTTAAATTCTATTAGATTTGACCTTCCGTTCGACAGTTTCACTGATGTTTTACATGGATTGATGTCTTTTTTTAAATGTTAGTGTATAACATTTACTATTTATGCTCTTTATAGTGTCAGCCATGGCTCAGTGGGTAGCACTCTCGCCTCTGTGTCAGAAGGTTGTGAGTTTAAGTTCCACTAGAGACTTGAGCACATAATGTAGTTTGGCACTCCAGCGCAGTATTGAGGGTGCGCTGCACTGCCAGAAGTGCCGTTTTTTGGATGAGACGTTAAACTGAGGCCCTGTCTGGCCACTCCGGTGGATGTAAAAGATCCCATGGCACTATTTAGAAGAAGAGCAGGGGAGTTCTCCCCGGTGTCCTGGCCAATGTTTATCCCTCAACCAACATCACTAAAACAGATTATCTGGTCCTTTATCTCATTGCTGTTTGTGAGAGCTTGTTGTGCGCAAATTGGCTGCCACGTTTCCTACATTACAACAGTGACTACACTTCAAAAAGTACTTCATTGACTATAAAGCGCTTTGGGATGTCCTGAGGTTGTGAAAGGTGCTATAAAACTGCAAGTCTTTCTTTTCCTGTATAAGACTAGATATTTATGTCCCTGTTTGGAGTTACAATGTGAATGGGAACTATAGTCTCCCTGAGGTTTCCCTCCTGACCCAGCGGAGGAATGTTTGCAAAGATGGTGCACTCCACAGTAGCAGTACTGTAACCCAATGTTTTACAATCAGCTACTGCTTCGTTCTGCTCTTCCAGCACTGTGGTATTTAAATAGCTCATGATGTAAAATTGCAGACAGCCCAGCAAGATAGATGCAGGGAGAGGTGATCAGCAGCAGACACCAGAATTGAAGTCGGTTGGGGGAACTGCTGTTTAACTGTTGCAGTGCTGGAGTGAATGTTGAAAAGGTGGGTAAATGCGGTACAGATCAGCCAGGATCTAATTGAATGGTGGAACAGGCTCAAGGGGCTGAATGTTTCTATGGAGTGAGACTGATGGGAATGGGCTGGCTGAAATGAGAAAGGACAGGGAAAGTATATTATTAGGCACTAGGCAACATTAAGGGGAGAATTTTGGGGGTAAAAATAATGTTCACCCTTGTTTTATATAATGATCACGGATTTTTTGGGGAAGAGAGTCTTATTTATACATGGGTTTCCTTATATTAGAGTATATACAGTAAATTTTGTGCTAAAACATTAGGGGGGGTGAATTCGGTATCAACCATTTTGGGGCGCTAACGTCGCCTTGGCGCAAACTTTAGCACCCGGCGCTAATTAGCGCTGGCAACCGCGAAATTCAGTTTTAGCGCCCCAAAAGGGAAGTGGAGCGCTAAATCAAGCGGCCCACTTCCTTCTTGGAGTGCTAACCCCGAATATCAGGGCGGAGACTTCAGCAGCCACGTTCAAAGGCTCCTTACCTCCCTTAAAGGGAAGGGCCATCGCTGCAGGCTCTGCAATGGAAAAATTACCTACCTGGACCACCAAGGCTGCCGCGATCCAGCTCTATCAGCCTGGCACTCAAGCAGAGTGCCGGGCTGATCGATCGCAGGCAAGAAACCGCGGAAAAAACACCAACAGGAAAGGTAATTTTTTTTTTTACTTACCTCGGCCACCTCGCCTTTAATTATCGCCCCTGAAGCGGCTGGCCACCCGATGCATACCTCCTGCAGCTGTCAGTGTTTTCGACCGGCGCTGCTGCAGGGAGTGAAAGTCAATTTCGAGTCCGGGGCGATGCACACGGCAATGACGTCACGATCTCCGGGCGAAGATGATTGTGCTCAACGCTGTAGTGCTGCCGCAAAACTCCACCGAATATGGCGGGAGTCGATGTCAGTGCCGCGCCCGGTCGCAAAGCCATTTGCATCCCGTTAGCACCCCTGGGGGCGCTAACGAGAAGCACAAAGGCACCCAATTTCTCCTCCTGGGTTTTTAACGAGGCCTACAACTGTAAAAAAATTTAAAGGTGACAAATGCTGGGCAGTTTTTAAAGAGCGTTGGTTTAAAGTGATTATTTGGCAAACTTTTAATTTCTACCAAAATACCCACAGACAAATGAGGGCATCAATGTCAGCCTGGGTTCTGTGCTCAAGTCCTGGAGTGGGGCCTGAACCCACAACCTTCTAACGCAGGGGTGAAAGTGCTACTAACTGAACTGAGTTGACACTGCTGAAGAATGCAGAAAGCATCGTAAAACTTCAATTAAATTTAAGCCGTTTTTCAGAGGCCACTTCCTCAGAGGGACATTTTTTTAAATAATCAATGAAATAAACATTTACAACTGCTGTTGGAATTCAGAACGTCTCGTCTCAAAATCACACACATTAAAACACACTTGTAAATGACCCCCAAGGAGTTTGATCATACTCTGTAATGATTTTTAGAAAATGGTAAAGGCTATTAAGAAAGAACTTGTATTTATATATACATAGCGTCTTTCATGTCCTCAGGCCATCCCAAAGTGCTTTACAACCAATTAAGTACTTTGTTTTGTAATTGTATTCACTTGTTTTGCAGGCAAAAGTGGCAGACATTTTGCGCACAGCAAGGTCCCACAAACATTAAGATGTTACAGATCCCAGGGCACTATTCAAAGAAGAGCAGATTGTTATTATCCAGCCCTCAACCAACAGCGCCAAAAACAGATTTGCTGTTGGTGAGATTTTGTGCATAAATTGGCTGTTGTATTTGCCGACAAAACAACAGTGACTAAACCCCAGTAATTCATCGGCTGTGTGGTGTTTTACAATGTCTTGAGGGCATGAAAGGTGCTTTATAAATGCAAGTTCTTTCTTTAAAAGTGTTCCATATAAATTCCAGCTCTGGAAGAGCACACTGGCTAAAAATGTACAATTTCCCCACAAGGTGGTGCATTGTAGCCCTAAGTGTTTTGGTGAAGTGTCTGCAAGAATCATAGAATAGTACAACACCGACCCTTTAGCCATTGGAAACAATTTACTGAGGATTACAAGGAGGAATATTTTGGCACAGTGGGTGTCTCCTGGGACTGCTTCTGAATTCTAGTATCTTTCCGTTGTAAACTAGAATTATTTTTCTTTTGAAATCTGCCCTGATCCTTTCCAAGAAAGAGAAAAGGGATAAACCAGTAAATTATACACCGTTTGGTAATACATTGTAATAAATTTCTGGAGTCTATCAGATAACCAGGGACAGGCAGTGTAAAAGGTGGGTCAGGCTGAGGCTGGGGTGAGGGGCAGGACAATGGGTCAGAGAAGAGGCAATTCTGGGGATCAGAAGCTGGTCCTAAATACCTGGAAGAGAGAGATCACCTGGCTGGGGCTGAGCCAATGCAGAGATTGGTTACAACTAAAGTTCCTGTTAGGCTGCGCAGCGCTCTGGAGGTCCCGCACTGGCTTCCAAATGGAAAAACCGCGCAGGCGCGGAAATTTGATTGGGCCAATTACAGGGAACATTGGTTACAACCATAGAAGTTTACAGCACAGAAAGGGGCCATTCGATCTGTGACAGCTGCTATCCAAAATTAATCCCACTGCCCCGTTCCCTCCTCAAAGTGCTGCATCTTCCTCTGCTTCAAATATTCATCCAATTTTCCATTTAAAGATGCAGTGTTCTGTGTGGTAAAGTATTTCATACTCCCAACAACTGTCTACATAAAGAAAGTTCTCCTGGCCACTCGCCTCACTATTTACGAACATAAGGAAATGATGGGCAGGAAAAGACCACCTGGTCCATCAAAGCTGCCCCACACAGTCGTGATTAGACTTCCCCCCCCCCCCCCCCCCAACCAGCCACGTAATCCCAGGGCCAATTAGGTAAAAAAAAAACACTAACAATCCTCTCCAACCCCTTTAGGCGATCAAAAGTAGTCCAGGAGACCACATCGACCCCGCTTATATTACCTGGTATTTCACCTACTTTTTATAAGACGGGATATCCAGCCCAGCCAGGATCTGATCCCGCTCTCTGCAGAGAGTCCGCACTCCCCTGCACAAGCTGGAAACTTACTCCATGCGATGCAAGTTGCATCGAACTGCGTCATCACGTCACCAACACATGGTGTCATCGTGATGAAATTGGAATCTGATATTTCTCATTTTCCACAGAGAATAAAAAGGTATTTAGCAGATGTCTGGCTAAAATATTTGACTAACACTTTTGCATAAAGGTAGGGCCACTTTAAAGGTGGGAAAGTTTGCAAGAATTCTGCTTGCTCGTCAATAATTCCTGCACAAACAATATCCAGTTTGTTGGCCTCTAATGTTGTTGAGTATGAGAGCATGTTTAAAGCACTTCTGGATAATTGAAGGTGTGAAAATTAGAGGTGTTAGATTAGAGGTGTTAACTCCACAGGTTCGTATGTGCATGTCTGCAGTATCCAAAACTGCCACAGGGTGGTGATGGAGATACATGCATTACGAGGAATTACACTTAGGAACAGTCTATAAAATGCATCAGTCCAAATGAATGCATGTGCAATCAACAATACTAGAACTGATAAAGTAGCTTTAACAGAGCAAAACATCTCAAGGCTTCACAGAGGGGATTGAACACTGAGGGCTAAATCAGGAAAAGTGTTAGGGGAGGTGACTGAAGGCATGGCCAAAGTTTCAATGGAGTCTTCTGATCTTGGGGAGAGAGATAACAAGGGGTTGAGAGAGAGAGTCTACAGTGCAGGGAAAAAGACAGACTGGAATCTAATCAAGGGGTTTATATAAAAATACACAGCCGAGAGAGAATCTGGGATATTCATAGTCTGTGCTGTTAATTATTTTTTTTATTCGTTCCTGGGATCTAGGCGTCGCTGGCAAGGACAGCATTTATTGCCCATCCTTAATTGCCCTTGAGAAGGTGGTGGTGAGCCGCCTTCTTGAACCACTGCAGTCCTTGTGGTGAAGGTACTCCCACAGTGCTGTTAGGGAGGGAGTTCCATGATTTTGACCCAGCGACGATGAAGGAACGGCGATATATTTCCAAGTCAGGATGGTGTGTAATTTAGAGGTGGTGGTGTTCCCATGCGCCTGCTGCCCTTGTCCATCTAGGTGGTAGAGGTTGGGGTTTGGGAGGTGCTGCCGAAGAAACCTTGGCGAGTTGCTGCAGTAGATCTTGTAGATGGTACACACTGCAGCCACAGTGCGCCGGTGGTGGAGGGAGTGAATATTTAAGGTGGTGGATGGGGTGCCAATCAAGCGGGCTGCTTTGTCCTGGATGGTGTTGAGTTTCTTGAGTGTTGGAGCTGCATTCATCCAGGCAAGTGGAGAGTATTCCATCACACTCCTGACTTGTGCCTTGTAGATGGTGGAAAGGCTTTGGGAGTCAGGTGAGACACTCGCCAAAGAATAACCAGCCTCTGACCTGCTCTTGTAGCCACAGTATTTATGTGGCTGGTCCAGTTAAGTTTCTGGTCAATGGTGACCCCCCCCCAGGATGTTGATGGGGGATTCAGCGATGGTAATGCCGTTGAATGTCATGGGGCGGTGGTTAGACTTTCTCTTGTTGGAGATAGTCCTTGTGTGGCGCAAATGTTACTTGCCACTTATCAGCCCAAGCCTGAATGTTGTCCAGGTCTTGCTGCATGCGGGCATGGACTGCTTCATTATCTGAGGAGTTGTGAATGGAACTGAACATTGCAATCATCAGCGAACATCCCCACTTCTGGCCTTATGATGGAGAGAAGGTCATTGATGAAGCAGCTGAAGATGGTTGGGCCTAGGACACTGCTCTGAGGAACTCCTGCAGCGATGTCCTGGGGCTGTGATGTATGGCCTCCAACAACCACAACCATCTTTGTGCTAGGTGTGACTCCAGCCAGTGGAGAGTTTTCCTCTAATTCCCATTGACTTCAATTTTACTAGGGCTCCTTGATGCCACACTCGGTCAAATGCTGACTTGAAGTCAAGGGCAGTCACTCTCACCTCACCTCTGGAATTTAGCTCTCTGGACCAAGGCTGTAATGAGGTCCTGGCGGAACCCAAACTGAGCATCGGTGAGCAGGTTATTGATTGAGAGTAGACTGATGGAGCGGTAATTGGCCGGATTGAATTTGTCCTGCTTTTTGTGGACAGGGCATACCTGGGCAGTTTTCCACATTGTCGGGGAGATGCCAGTGTTGTAGCTGTACTGGAACAGCTTGGCTAGAGGCGCGGCTAGTTCTGGAGCACAAGTCTTCAGCACGACAGCCGGGATGTTGTCAGGGCCCATAGCCTTTGCTGTATCCAGTGCGCTAAGCCGTTTCTTGATATCACGTGGAGTGAATCGAATTGGCTGAAGACTGGCTTCTGTGATGGTGGGGACCTCAGGAGGAGGCCGATATGGATTGTCCACTCGGCACTTCTGACTGAAGATGGTTGCAAACGTTTCAGACTTGTCTTTTGCACTCATGTGCTGGGCTTCTCCATCATTGAGGATGGGGATATTCATGGAGCCTCCTCCTCCTGTTAGTTGTTTAATGGTCCACCACCATTCACGACATGAATCCTGAAAGGAAGGAAGGACCTGGCTGTGAGGTCATCCACAGTTAGACAGCCGGTTGCCGCTCTGTCCTGAGTTTCTCACATGAACAACAAGCTGTGGACAAGATCCCAGAAAGAGCCTGAAACCTGTGGAACTCCTCCCACCTGCCCTGAGCTCATCCTGCTTCAACTTCCACACATTCCCCCCTCTCTGGGTAACAGGGCTTTCAGCCACATCATTTGCCCCTCCCCACGGAACTCTCCCTGTACCCCAACACCTCACCCCCGCCTCCCAGTACTCTCTCCCTGTACCCCAACACCTCACCCCCCTCTCCACAGAACTCTCTCCCTGGACCCCAACACCTCACCCCCCTCTCCACAGAACTCTCTCCCTGTACCCCAACACCTCACCCCCCTCTCCACAGAACTCTCTCCCTGTACCCCAACACCTCACCCCCGCCTCCACAGAACTCTCTCCCTGTATCCCAACACCTCACCCCCCTCTCCACAGAACTCTCTCCCTGTACCCCAACACCTCACCCCCGCCTCCACAGAACTCTCTCCCTGTATCCCAACACCTCACCCCCCTCTCCACAGAACTCTCTCCCTGTACCCCAACACCTCACCCCCCTCTCCACAGAACTCTCTCCCTGTACCCCAACACCTCACCCCCCTCTCCACAGAACTCTCTCCCTGTACCCCAACACCTCACCCCCCTCTCCACAGAACTCTCTCCCTGTACCCCAACACCTCACCCTCCTCTCCACAGAACTCTCTCCCTGTACCCCAACACCTCACCCCCCTCTCCACAGAACTCTCTCCCTGTACCCCAACACCTCACCCTCCTCTCCACAGAACTCTCTCCCTGTACCCCAACACCTCACCCCCCTCTCCACAGAACTCTCTCCCTGGACCCCAACACCTCACCCCGCCCCTCCGCACAGAACTCTCCCTGGACCCCAACACCTCACCTCCCTAACTGACCGTCCCGTCACTCACCACACTAACTGACTATGCTGTCGGTCACCTCCCCTGACGTCCTTACATTCCTTGCTCTTCCTGTCGGCCAGTTGGCCGGGTTGCTACGCTAAGAGCTCCCATCAGTGTCAGTTATCGTTAAATTACAGCTTTCAGGTAATGTAGAGTATTGAAATACAAACTGGGTTTCATGGGGCTGAGTTTTGCTTTCATTGACCCAGTTTCACGCCAGACTCTGGCTCAGGCTCTGATCGGAGCTGCACCTTTTCCTCCTACGAATTCTTAGAAGTGCTATCTGTGGCCAAGGCTGAGTGAAACCACACGCTCGTAGATGATGTGTTACAGCAGCCGTTTTAGCATCACTCTACTGAAATAGGTGCACCAAGGTCACAGCCTGTAGGAGCCCTTCAAGCCACATGGGGCTACACTGTCAGAGCTGCGTAGTGCTGCAATCGCTCTTGTGCATACCAGTAAAGCAGATCCCCTTTGATATTGGTCGTAAAGTTCTAAAACTTTGACCTCTCCTGATTCTTGTCTGTATCTACTTGTTCGATCTTGTTGAATTACATAGAATTTACAGCACAGGCCATTTGGCCCAACTGGTCTATGCCGGTTTTATGCTCCACACAAGCCTCCCACCCTTCTTCATATCATCAGCATATCCTTCTATTTCTTTCTCCCTCTTGTACTTATCTAGTTTCCCCTTAAATGTATCTATACTATTCGCCTCAACCACTCCTTGTGGTAGTGAGTTCCACATTCTCACCACTTTCTGGGTAAAGAAGTTTCTCCTGAATTCCCTATTGGATTTATTAGTGATTATCTTATATTTATGGTCCCTAGTTTTGGACTCCCCCACAAGTGGAAACATCTCTACGTGTACCCTATCAAACCCCTTCATAATTTTAAAGACCTCTATCAGGGTAACTCTCAACCTTCTCTTTTCTAGAGAAAAGAGCCTCAGCCTGTTCAGCCTTTCCTGCCTTTCCTAATAGTTGGAACCTCTCCATTCTGGTATCATTCTAGTAAATCATTTTTATGCCTTCTCCGGTGCCTCAATATCCTTTTTGTAATATGGACACCAGAATGGTGCACAGTACTCCAAGTGTAACCAAGTTTCTATACAAGCTTAACATAACTTCTCTGCTTTTCAATTCTATTGAAGACTGTGCCTTGTGCCGTAACCATTTTTAAAGGTTTTTATTCACTGAATCTATCTAGCCTGGGTTACCAGCACCACCTCATTCATAGAAGAATTCAATCAACCACAGGGAGCTTCGAGTGGTTTGGAAAATGACTTTTGACTCGAGAAAGAGAAGCTCTTGCACCAAGTAGTGTTATCACACCAGGTTATTTTTATAATTACAAGTAATTATCGGTGGTCAGGGCGGGGGGGTGTGAGCCCTAGTTCTGTCCACAAGATCCCGCCAAAATTATATTCTGAAGGAGGAGACACTTATGTCATGGGACTTCAAACAGCATTGTACTCTTCTATTTTTCTCCCCTACTCTAATCAGAGCTCCGATTGCTGCCACACTATCGCTGCACAGCCTCTGGCAGTCTTCCAATACCTCGTCCAAATCTCAAAGGTGAGCCTGCACAGTGAGTTTAAGCAGGATATTCCACTCAAACCGCAAAGCGTATCTCATTTGCCACGGCTGAACAGAGAGGACTCTATGCAATGAAGGGAAAGGGACCCCTGAGATTCGGACATGCCCTTACAGACAGCAGTCCCGAGCCCAACACCCTGTTTAACAGCTGCTGAAGTGGTGCTGCTGCTTGAGGTGGTTGTGAGGGGAGTGGGGTGTTGCCCCTCTATGCCACCGCAAGGCACTGTCCCGTTAGGTCAGTGTCGCAGCAGGCCTACAAGGAAATGGAGCCAAGCATCTGGTCACTGGGTGTGCCAGCCCTTTAAAGCAGGTGTGCCATGGCCTTCAAATGTGGTTGGAGGTTTCTGCTGGGTGTGAAACGTCTTTACCCAGAGAGTGGGGAGAATGTGGAACTCGCTACCACAAGGTGTGGTTGAAGCGAATATTATAGATGCATTTAAGGAGAATCTAGATAAACACATGAGGGAGAAAGGAATAGAAGGATAGATGAAGTAGTGTGGGAGGAGGCTCGTGTGGAGCATAAACACCCGCATAGACCAGTTGGGCCAAATGCCCTGTTTCTATACTGTAAATTCTATGCAATTCTATGAAAGCATAATATCCAGACATGGGTGGGCTGAACCTGATACTCAGGTGGATTATTAGATCACTATTACCTCTATCAGGTCACCCCTCCACCTTCTCTCTTCTAGAGAAAAGAATCCCAGCCTGTTCAGTCTTTCCTGATAGTTATAACCTCTCAGTTGTGGCATCATCCTTGTGAATCTTTTTTGCACCTTCTCCAGTGCCTCTATATCCTTTTTATAATATGGAGACCAGAACTGTGCACGGTATGCCAAGTGTGCACTTCAGTTTTTTTAACGATTGGGGTGTGAAATTATTTTTATTTCAGGTACTTTTTTGTTGGACTTGAACCCACAACCTTCTGACTCAGGGGAGAGACTAAGCCAAGCTCCAAGATAGGATGTTCCTGTACCCAAACCTCAGCACAAGTTACCAACTTAAGAGAGGAGGAGCCACGGGGATGAGATTGAGTAGATTGGACCTATACTCTCTGGAGTTTAGAAGAATGAGAGGTGATCTCATTGAAACATATAAGATTCTGAGGGGCATTAACAGGGTAGATGCTGAGAGACTGTTGCCCCTGGCTGGAGAGTCTACAACCAGGGGGCATAGTCTCAGGATAAGGGGTCGGCCATTTAGGACTGAGATGAGGAGGAATTTCTTCACTCAGAGGGTGGTGAATCTTTGGCTGTGGATGCTCAGTTGTTGAGTATATTCAAGACAGAGCGATAGATTTTTGGGCACTAATGGAATCAAGGGATATGGGGATCGGGCGGGAAAGTGGAGTTGATTTAGAAGTTCAGCCATAATCTTATTGAATGGCGGAGCAGGCTCGATGGGCCTACTCCTGCTCCTATTTCTTATGTTCTTATGAAGGAGGGATGAGTCCCAGGCACGGGTCCCACATCCCAGCACCATGTGGCGTTGTATTATGTCTTATACTGGATCAGTGCGGTGTGAGTACCCTGTGCAGCGCGAAGGTAACACATGCTCGCACCTGGGATTCCCCACCATGGACGTTTGCCAAGAGGTTCTGTGTGATGCTACTAAACTTTGAAATGTTTCCTGTCTGCTATCAAAAATCTAAATGCACTGAGAGAGAGAAACTACAGAGAGCAACACTTTGCATTTATATAGCGGAATTACGTAGAATGTACAGCACAGAAACAGGCCATTCGGCCCAACTGGTCCAGGCCCATGTGTATGCTCCACACGGGCCTCCTCCCACCCTACTTCATCTCAGCATAACCTTCTAAGCCACCAACTCCGTCCCGAGCTTCTGACCACACATCCGCTCCATCACCAAGACCGCCTACTTGTTACGCCCGACCCGTCCCTGCCTCAGCCCACCTGCTGCTGAAACCCTCATCCATGCCTTTGTTACCTCTATACGTGACTATTCCAACGCACTCCTGGCCGGCTCCCATCTACCACCCTCCATAAACTTGAGCTCATCCAAATCTCTGCTGCCCGTATCCTAACTTGCGCCAAGTCCCGTTCAGCCATCACCCCTGTGCTCGCTGACCTACATTGCCTCCCGACAGCATCGACTCGATTTTAAAATTCTCATCCTTGTTTTCAAATCTATTCATGGCTTCTCCCCTCCCTATCTCTGTAACTTCCTCCAGCCCTACAACCCTCCGAGATCTCTGTAACTTCCTCCAGCCCTACAACCCTCCGAGATCTCTGTAACCTCCTCCAGCCCTACAACCCTCCGAGATCTCTGTAACCTCCTCCAGCCCTACAACCCTCCCAGATCTCTGTAACCTCCTCCAGCCCCTACAACCCTCCGAGATCTCTAACCTCCTCCAGCCCTACAACCCCCGAGATCTCTGTAACTTCCTCCAGCCCTACAACCCCCCAAGATCTCTGTAACCTCCTCCAGCCCTACACCCCTCCCTATCTCTGCAACCTCCTCCAGCCCTACAACCCTCCGAGATCTCTGTAACTTCCTCCAGCCCTACAACCCTCCAAGATCTCTGTAACTTCCTCCAGCCCTACAACCCTCCGAGATCTCTGTAACTTCCTCCAGCCCCTACACCCCTCCCTATCTCTGTAACTTCCTCCAGCCCCTACACCCCTCCGAGATCTCTGTAACTTCCTCCAGCCCCTACACACCTCCCTGTCTCTGTAACCTCCTCCAGCCCTACAACCCTCCGAGATCTCTGTAACCTCCTACACCCCTACAACCCTCCGAGATCTCTGTAACCTCCTACAACCCTCCCTATCTCTGAAACCTCCTCCAGCCCCTACACCCCTCCCTATCTCTGTAACCTCCTCCAGCCCCTACAACCCTCCGAGATCTCTGTAACCTCCTACAACACTCCCTATCTCTGAAACCTCCTCCAGCCCCTACACCCCTCCCTATCTCTGTAACCTCCTCCAGCCCCTACAACCCTCCGAGATCTCTGTAACCTCCTACAACCCTCCCTATCTCTGTAACCTCCTCCAGCCCCTACACCCCTCCCTATCTCTGTAACCTCCTCCAGCCCCTACAACCCTCCGAGATCTCTAACCTCCTCCAGCCCTACAACCCCCGAGATCTCTGTAACTTCCTCCAGCCCTACAACCCCCCAAGATCTCTGTAACCTCCTCCAGCCCTACACCACTCCCTATCTCTGTAACCTCCTCCAGCCCTACAACCCTCCGAGATCTCTGTAACCTCCTAAACCCTCCCTATCTCTGAAACCTCCTCCAGCCTTACAACCCTCCGAGATCTCTGTAACTTCCTCCAGCCCTACACCCCTCCGAGATCTCTGTAACCTCCTCCAGCCCCTACACCCCTCCCTATCTCTGTAACTTCCTCCAGCCCCTACACCCCTCCCTGTCTCTGTAACCTCCTCCAGCCCCTACAACCCTCCGAGATCTCTGTAACCTCCTCCAGCCCTACACCCCTCCCTATCTCTGTAACCTCCTCCAGCCCTACAACCCTCCGAGATCTCTGTAACTTCCTCCAGCCTTACAACCCTCCGAGATCTCTGTAACTTCCTCCAGCCCTACACCCCTCCGAGATCTCTGTAACCTCCTCCAGCCCCTACACCCCTCCCTATCTCTGAAACCTCCTCCAGCCCTACAGCCCTCCGAGATCTCTGTAACTTCCTCCAGCCCTACAACCCCCCCAAGATCTCTGTAACCTCCTACAACCCTCCGAGATCTCTGTAACCTCCTCCAGCCCTACACCCCTCCCTATCTCTGTAACCTCCTCCAGCCCCTACAATCCTCCGAGATCTCTGTAACCTCCTCCAGCCCTACACCCCTCCCTATCTCTGTAACCTCCTCCAGCCCTACACCCCTCCCTATCTCTGTAACCTCCTCCAGCCCTACACCCCTCCCTATCTCTGTAACCTCCTCCAGCCCTACAACCCCCCGAGATCTCTGCGCTCCTCCAATTCTGGCCTTTTACGTATCCCCAATTTTAATTGCTCCACCATTGGCTGCCGAGCTTTCAACTGCCTGGGCCCATGCTCTGGAATTCCCTCGCTAGACCTCTCTGCCTCTTTACTGTAAGACGCTCCTTAAAACCCACCTCTTTGACCAAGCTTTTGGTCAACTGCCCTAATATCCCCTTATGTGGCTCGGTGTCAAATTTTGTTTGATAACGGTCCTGTGAAGCGCCTTGGGACGTTTTACTACATTAAAGGTGCTATATAAATGCAAGTTGTTGTTGTTGATGAGTAAACGGAACAGGATACAGGAAGCAGAGCTTTGAACAAGCTGGAGTTTACAGAGGGTGGAGGATGGGAGGTCAGTGAGGAGGCTACTGGAGGAATTGAATAACTTGATGACTCGATGGTGGGTAATGGGTTCAGTGGCAGTGAGAGGGGCAGAGACAAGCAATGTCATGGAGGTGAGTGGTTTGATGATGTTGAGAACGCGGGATTGAAGCTTAGGATACCACGGTTTCATACAGCCTGGTTCAGCCTGAGCATATGGTTAGAAAGGGAGGTGGAGCCGGTGATGGGGAAGTGCAGTCCAGGTGCGGGCCGAGAATGGCTTCAGTTTTCCTGTTGATTAGTTGGAAGAAATTCTGACTCGCCCACAACTTGATAAGCAGCGAAAGTCAGCTCAGGAGCCTATGAAATAACTTCAAGCGTAATAAGGCTCCCCATTCAACAGTTGTCAAAGACCCCGGGTAGTCCAGTAGCACCGAATAGTAGCAAGTGGTCTATCAGAGGAGTCTGGAGACCAAGTGGGAACTGAAGCCAAGCAGTCAGGTAGGGTGGTGAGGGGTTGGCTTAACATCGTCTGGGGCAGAGGTTTAACATGTAGATCAAGTCAAACCATACCTATTACTGGGGGCAGGAGGCCTCAAACAATGACAGGGAGGAGAGTGGGTGAAAGGAGCAAGGATGGTGATGGATGGAGCGGCAGAGGAGACCAGCTCAGTATGGAGCTGCCAGCCCAGGTACCGGTTACAGAGGAGAGATCAGCCCAGATGCCAACTTTTAAAAATCTCGATCTTGGGGCTTCTTTGCTATCTGTTTGGTATTTAGAACTGGTTGTTTAAATCACATTGCAAGATAAATGTGTGTGTGCAAAGGTGGGCAATATATTAAAACAGTCACTGATGGTTGAGAGAAGAGTGACAAGGGTAGTTTCTTTTCTTCAGACTCTGTGAGATGAAGGGAGATTCACCCAGCTAAGGATTTAATCATAAGAACATGAGAACATAAGAATTAGGAGCAGGAGTAGACCATTCGGCCCCTCGAGCCTGCTCCGCCATTTACAAGATCATGGCTCATCTTCTACCTCATCTCCACTTTCCCGCACTATCCCCATATCCCTTGATTCCCTTAATATCCAAAAATCTATCAATCTCTGTCTTGAATATACTCAACGACTGAGCATCCACAGCCCTCTGAGGTAGAAAATTCCAAAGATTCACCACCCTCTGAGTGAAGAAATTTCTCCTCATCTCAGCCCTAAATGGCCGATCCCTTATTCTGAGACTGTGACCCCTGGTTCTAGACTCCCCAGCCAGGGGAAACATCCTCCCTGCATCTACCCTGTCAAGCCCTGTAAGAATTTTGTATGTTTCAATGAGATCACCTCTCATTCTTCTAAATTCCAGAGAAGATAGGCCTAGTCTACTCAATCTCTCCTCATAGGACAATCTTCCCATCCCAGGAATCAGTCTGGTGAATCTTCATTGTACTCCCTCTATGGCAAGTACATCCTTCCTTAGGTAAGGAGACCAAAACTGTACACAATACTCCAGGTGTGGTCTCACCAAGGCCCTATATAATTGCAGTAAGACGTCTTTACTCTTATACTCCAATCCTTTTGTAATAAAAGCTAACATACCAATTGCTTTCCTAATTGCTTGCTGTACCTGCATGTTAACTTTCAATGATTCGTGTACAAGGACACCCTTGTCACTCTTCTTTTAACCATCTCCAATGCATCAGTGGCCGTTTTAATATACAGTCAAAAAGATAAAGTTGCTTTCTCAGGTGGGTTGGTCTGCTCTGCTTTCTTTGAACCTGGGTGTTTGCTGCACTCAAACTTTGGCCCATCCCTCATCACAGACGGCACGTGAGCACCTCCTGGTGGTCATCTGGTGAGCAGCAGCGGCAGATACCTGGGAGGAAGTCACCTGACTTCAGAACCTTGAAGGTTGGAAATATATGTAAAAAGTTGCCAGAGTGCATTTGATGCTGACTTTGAAGGTGTATGAATGTGGGGGATGCACAGAAACTGCTGTAGGTGTTGGTCACTGAGCTTTTGATGATGGTTAAACGCGGGACACGCAGACAGCACATACACAGGCCGGAAACTATAACTGTAGGCACAGTATCACTGACCTCATCAACCCTAAAGAATCCTGACCATGGTCTGGTGTCAGCACAAACTCACAATCAGGGTTCTCTCTGCTGCAGTAATGTTGCTCGTCAGGTCAGAGTGGGGCACAGACCTGCGCCAAACATTGGGCTAACAGGACTGCAGGATCCCACTTCCCAGGGAGAGAATTATTGGAGTCACACTCCGCAAGGAGAGAATTATTGGAGTCACACTCCACAGGGAGAGAATTATTGGAGTCACACTCCACAGGGAGAGAATTATTGGAGTCACACTCCACAGGGAGAGAATTATTGGAGTCACACTCCACAGGGAGAGAATTATTGGAGTCACACTCCACAGGGAGAGAATTATTGGAGTCACACTCCACAGGGAGAGAATTATTGGAGTCACACTCCACAGGGAGAGAATTATTGGAGTCTCTCTCCACAGGGAGAGAATTATTGGAGTCACACTCCACAGGGAGAGAATTATTGGAGTCACACTCCACAGGGAGAGAATTATTGGAGTCATACTCCACAGGGAGAGAATTATTGGAGTCACACTCATACATACAGCAAGGTCCCACAAACAGCAATGAGATAATGACCAGATAATCTGTTTTTAGGTGTTAGTTGAGGGATAAATATTGGCCCAGAACACTTAAATAAAATACTTGAAGGGAAAAGATTTGCCGGGCTATGGGGAAAGAGCAGGGGAATGGGATTAATTGGATAGCTCTTTCAAAGAGCCGGCACAGGCATGATAGGCCGAATGGCCTCCTTCTGTGCTGTATCATTCTATGACACCGGGGAGAACTCCCCTGCTCTTCTTCAAATAGTGGTCTTGGGATCTTTAACATCCACCTGAGAGGGCAGATGGGGCCTCGGTTTAATATCTCATCCGAAAGACTGCACCTCCGACAGTGCAGCACTCCCACAACAACAACTTGTATTTATATAGCGCCTTTAACGTAGTAAAACGTCCCAAGGTGCTTCACAGGAGCGATTATCAAACAAAAATTGACACCAAGCCACATAAGAAATTAGGGCAAATGACCAAAACTTGGTCAAAGAGGTACATTATAAGGAGCGTCTTAAAGGAGAAAAGAAAGGCGGAGAGGTTTAGGGAGGGAGTTCCAGAGCTTAGGACCGAGGCAGCTGAAGGCACGGCCACCGATGGTTGAGCAATTATAATCAGGGATGTTCAAATGGGCAGAATTAGAGGCGCGCAGATATTTCGGTGTGTTGTGGGGCTGAAGGAGATTACAGAGATAGGGAGGGACGAGGCCATGGAGGGATTTGAAAACAAGGATGAGAATTTTGAAATTGAGGCTTTGCTTAACCGGGAGCCAATGTAGGTCAGCGAGCACAGGGGTGATGGGTGAACGGGACTTGATGCGAGTTAGGACACGGGCAGCCGAGTTTTGGATGACCTCAAGTTTATGTAAGGTAGAATGTGGGAGGCCAGCCAGGAGTGCGTTGGAATAGTCAAGTCTAGAGGTAACAAAGGCATGGATGAGGGTTTCAGCAGCAGATGAGTTGAGGCAGGGGCAGAGATGGGCAATGTTACGGAGGTGGAAATAGGCAGTCTTAATTATGCCACGGATATGTGGTTGGAAGCTCATTTCAGGGTCAAATATGACACCAAGGTTGCGAACAGTGTGGTTCAGCCTCAGACAGATGTTAGGGAGAGGGATGGAGTCAGTGGCTAGGGAACGGAGTTTGTGGCGGCAACTGAAAACAATGGCTTCGGTCTTCCCAATATTTAATTGGAGAAAATTTCTGCTCATCCAGAATTGGATGTCGGACAATCAGCCTGACAATTCAGAGACCGTTGAGGGGTCGAGAGAAGTGGTGGTGAGGTAGAGCTGGGTGTCGTCAGTGTACATGTGGAAACTGACGCTGTGTTTTCGGATGATGTCACCAAGGGGAAACGTGTAGATGAAAAATAGGAGGGGGCCAAGGATAGATCCTTGGGGGACACCAGGTGTAACGATGCGGGAGCGGGAAGAGAAGCCGTTGCAAGTGATTTTCTGGGTACAATTAGATAGATAAGAATGGAACCAGGTGAGTGCAGTCCCACCCAGCTGGACGATGTTGGAGAGGCGTTGGAGGAGGATGGAGTGGCCAATCGTGTCAAAGGCTGCAGACAGGACGAGGAGGGATAGTTTACCTTTGTCACAGTCACAAAGGATGTCATTTGTGACTTTGATGAGAGTTGTTTCAGTACTGTGGCAAGGACGGAAACCTGATTGGAGGGATTCAAACATGGAGTTGCGGGAAAGATGGGCACGGATTTGGGAGGTGACAACACGTTCAAGGACTTTGGAGAGGAAAGGGAGATTGGAGATGGGGCGGTCAGGGGTTGGTTTTTTGAGGAGGGGGTGATGACGGCAGATTTGAGGGAGACAGGGACAGTACCTGAGGAGAGAGAACTCTTAACAATGTCAGCTGACATGGGAACCAGAAAAAGAAGTTGGGTGGTCAGCAGTAAAAACTGCATCTGTAATGAGAAAGGGCAGGTCAATGTTTGAGGTGGAATCCTTGGTCAGAACTCGGAACAGGAAGAGATGAGGATTGAACAGAACAGGGAGGGAAGGGAGTGAACTACAGGATGAAGTCGAACACCAGGAACCTCCTTTTCCCTTTCAGACTCTGATGGGCCTGCTGTGTATTTGCAGTTTTTAATTAATAAAATCTGTCCCTTTACTGAACTTAAAGTTTAAAAATCACTCCCAAGTTTCCAGCCCTCTGCCGTGTGTGTAAGTTACTAATTTCTGTACAACCGATAAAGTTCCAGCACCCACTAGCATGTAACTACAGCAGCTGAAGAAAGTTTCTGTTCCGCTGTAGTAAATGTGGCCTTAGAGAGAGTCTTTAAATAGTTAAAGGCTGTTGGACGTTTCCTGTATAACTTCCTGTCCCCTCATTGATGCTCATGATACAAGAAAGCGCGGGAACAGAGCTGAATTGCGGGAAGTGTAACAGGTTAGAACTGACACAGGAATGTTTGCGGTCTCTAAACTGCCTTGGCCTCATTTACAAACTCTATTCAGTTGTGCTTCTGCAGTTAGCTGGATGTGTGTAATCATTAACCTCACGGCGCAGTGAGACTAAGTGTGAAACCGTTTACAACAGCTGTCAAAGACTCATTTCGCAAGAAGTGCTCCTTTGATCTCTTGCATGCAGTTTATTTATTCATTTATTTTAACTGTTTCCTTTTTTGTTCTCTTCCCCCTTTTATTTTCTGAAGTCCCTCTCTGCATCATGACTGGCACTAGAGTAAGTGGCGCAGACCTGTTGCCAACTCACCGCCAGTGGCTCTCGGTAACCAGTCTCCAGTAGGTGCAGGGCAGTCACCTTTAGGGGGATATTTTAATCCCCTCTCCCCCGCCCAGCAGCAATGGTCATGAGCCAGGCGAAGTGAGTTTCGTCCGTGTCTCAATAACCAGCCCTTGACTTAAAGAAAGAAAGAACTTGCATTTACTTTCACGACCTCAGGATTTCTCAAAGCGCTTTACAGACAATGAAGTACCTTTTGAAGTGGAGTCACTGTTGTAATATAGGAAACGCGGCAGCCAATTTGCGCACAGCAAGATCCCACAAACAGCAATGTGATATTTGACCAGATAATCTGTTTTAGTGATGTTGGTTGAGGGATAAATATTGGCCAGGACACCGGGGAGAACTCCCCTGCTCTTTTTTGAAATAGTGCCGCGGGATTTTACGTCCACCTGAGAGGGCAGACAGGACGTCGGTTTAATGTCTCATCTGAAACATGGCACCTCCAACAGTGCAGCAGTTCCTCATTCCTGCACTGGGAGTGTCAGCCTAGATTTGGTTTAAAAAACAGGGATGTGGGACTAAGCACGACTGCTCTTTATTGACTGTATAGTTTAGAAGAATGAGAGGTGATCACATTGAAACATACAAGATTCTGAGAGGATTGACAAGGTAGATGCCGAGAGGCTGTGATCCCAGCTGGAGAGTCTAGAACTAGGGGGCATAGTCTCAGGATAAGGGGTCGTGAATCTTTGAAATTCTCTACCCCAAAGGGTTGTGGATGCTGAGTCGTTGAGTACATTCAAGGCTGAGATCGATAGATTTTTGGACTCGGGGATATGGGGATCGGGCGGGAAAGTGGAGTTGAGGTTGAAGAATCAGCCGTGATCTTATTGAATGGCGGAGCAGGCTCGAAGGGCTGTATGGCCGACTCCTGCTCCTAATATGTTCAAAGAGCCAGCACAGGCACGATAGGCCAAATGGCCTCCTTCTGTGCTGTAAGTTTCTATGAAGTCTCTGGAGTGGGACTTGAACCCACAACCTTTTGAGTCTGAGGCGAAAGTGCTGCCCACTGAGCCACAGCTGACTTGCTAGTTAACTGCAAAAAATTAGGGTGCTGTAGACTGATGTCAAATGAATGCATCATGGCTGCATTCAACCTCACATCCAAAGCACAGGGTCAGACACAGACTGAATATTGATGGCGTAGAAGCCTCTGCAGTTCATGTACGGGATATTCCTTTGTGCAGCAGTAGGTAGAACTAGATGAGTGCCACTAATGACAGCCTGAGCTTTTGGGAATCCTGCTATTTGATGACATAATTGAGAGGTCGCACAACACCAGGTTATAGTCCAACAGTTTTATTTGAAATCACAAGCTTTCGGAACTATCGCTCCTTCCTCAGGTGAAGTAAATTGGATACAGAATCGTCAGAGCAATATGATATTTGATGACATCCCAGGGGTCTCCGGTTGTTCCCTGTTGTCCGTGTTGCATCAGTCATCTGCTTTATGCAGCGATGCACTGCTGATTGACTGACGTCTCCAGTGGCCTCCTGGAAGGAGCCTGAGGCAAAAACATTCAAGGGGACTGTCGCTTTCATTATCCATTCGCAGTGCTGGAGTTTGGCTGCAGGTTCACTTGCAGAAAGTGGCACAGCTCTTCCACTGCCCGCCCTCCCCCCCACCCCCCAACCTGGTGAAGAGCCTCCACAGGCATTGCTCCTCGGTCAGTGTTGATAGCTGCCCCAGGACCAACATACTCTATTACCAGGAGCATCCTCCGGACACTGCCCTGACTGACCAAAGGGCAGTATCAGCGTCACAACAAAATACACAGTGCTAGTGTAAGTATGTGTTAGAACAACAGAAATAATGTGCAAAAGCAAAATACTGCGGATGCTGGAAATCTGAAATAAAAAAAGAAAATGCTGGAAATAATCAGCAGGTCAGGTAGCATCTGTAGAGAGAGAAACAGAGTTAACATTTCAGGTCGATGACCCTTTGTCAGAACTGGAAAAAGCTGGAGATGGAACAGGTTTTTAAGCAAGTGTAAGGGCAGGGAAAGGGGGGAGGGGAGGAAAGAACAAAAGGGAAGGTCTGTGATAGGATGGAAGGCAGGAGAGATTAAGAGATGGAAGGCAGGAGAGATTAAGAGACATTAAGAGATGGTGCAAGGCAAAAGGAGATGGTAATAGAACAAGTTAAGAAACAAAAGATGACTAGACGAAGTGTAAATGGCACTGGCAGAATGAAAAACAGTTGCCATGTGGGAGAGAGAAAAAAGAAATAATGTGCATGTCAGTCAAGAAATTGCAGAAACCTAATGACAACAACAACTTGCATTTATATAGCGCCTTTAACGTAGTAAATAGTCCCAAAGCGCTTCACAGGAGCGATTATCAAACAAAATTTGACACCGAGCCACATAAGGAGATATTAGGACAGGTGACCAAAAGCTTGGTTCAAAGAGGTGGGTTTTAAGGAACGTCTTAAAGAAGGAGAGAGAGGTGGAGAGGTTTAGGGAGGGAATTCCAGAGCTTCGGGCCTAGGGAGCTGAAGGCACGGCCGCCAATGGTGGAGCGATGAAAATTGAGGATGCACAAGAGGCCAGAATTGGAGGAGTGCAGAGATCTCGGAGGGTTGTGGGGCTGCCTCGGACCTGGGTGGAGCAGCATCGGCGAGGAGCAGAGCTTAAAAGGCGGCAGCGGACCAGGTAGGCCCACAGCAGCCTCGGACCTGGGTGGAGCAGCATCGGCGAGGAGCGGAGCTTAAAAGGCGGCAGCGGACCAGGTAGGCCCACAGCAGCCTCGGACCTGGGTGGAGCAGCATCGGCGAGGAGCGGAGCTTAAAAGGCGGCAGTGGACCAGGTGGGCCCACAGCAGCCTCGGACCTGGGTGGAGCAGCATCGGCGAGGAGCGGAGCTTAAAAGGCGGCAGCGGACCAGGTAGGCTTTCACCAAGCCGAGAGCAGGAGAGAGGTAAAAAATAATCGAAGTGTGACGTCACCAGAAAGCAGGTAAGTGATTGGTTGGTGAGTATTACTCTTTTTTTTATACAAAACTTCAATTCCATAGTTTATAGTTTCTCGGGTATCTGTGGTGTAGCGGAGACTGCTGGCATAAATTAACTGAAGGGTAAATAATAAATTTTTAATTAATTACATAGAATGGGAGAGCAGGTGATGTGTTACTGCTGCAATATGTGGGAGCTGGTGGACACCATTGATGTTCACGGTGAACACATTTGCAGTAAGTGTTGGCTGCTCGAGGAACTCCGGCTCCGTGTTGATGAGCTGGAGACCGAGCTTCAAACACTGAGACACATCAGGGATGGGGAGAGTTACCTGGACTCCGTGTTTCAGGAGGTAGTCACACCAATTAGAGTAACTAATTCAGAAGTAGCCCGTGGTCAGGGACAGGAAGGTGTGACTACGAGTGAGGCAGGTACAGGGATCCAGGAGGTAGTGTTGGAGGAGCCGCAGCCCTTGCTCTTGTCCAACAGGTTCGAGGCTCTTACTCCCTGTGTGGATAGGAGCGGGGACTGCAGGGAGGATGAGCAATCTGGCCACAGCACCGTGGTAAGGGGGGCCATTCAAGTGGGGGGAGTAAAAAGAAATGTTGTAGTGGTAGGGGATAGTATCATTAGGGGGATAGATAGGGTTCTTTGCAGCCAAGAGCGAGAGTCCCGAAGGCTGTGTTGCCTGCCCGGTGCCAGGGTTAAGGACATCTCCTCTGGGCTGGAGAGAAACTTGGAGTGGGAGGGGGAGGATCCAGTTGTCGTGGTCCATGTTGGTACCAATGACATAGATAGGACAAGGAAAGAGATTCTGCTGAGGGAGTTTGAGCAGCTAGGGGCCAAATTAAAAAGCAGAACCTCGAGGGTAATAATCTCTGGATTACTACCTGAGCCACGAGCAAATTTGGCTATGGTAAATAAAATCAGAGAGTTGAATGCGTGGCTCAAAGACTGGTGTGGGAAAAATGGGTTTTGCTTCTTGGGACACTGGCACCAGTACTGGGACAGGAGAGAGCTGTTCCGTTGGGACGGACTTCACTTGGCCAGTGCTGGGACTAGTGTCCTGGCGAATCGAATAACTAGGGCTGTAGAGAGGGCTTTAAACTAATTAGTGGGGGGGAGGTTTCAAGAGAGCAAAAAATAAAAATGACAACAGAGAGGGTCATAGACATAGGTAGCAGTAGGGGAATCACAAACCAGAGCGTGGCAGGAAGGGACAGAGTGTGTGGAGTAAAAGGTAAAGTGGTAAAAAGTGAAAAAGCAGGAACTAAGTGCCACAAAGCATATTTGAAAGTTCTCTATCTGAATGCACGTAGCATTCGTAACAAAATAGACGAGTTAATGGCACAAATAACTACATATGGTTATGATATTGTGGCCATTACAGAAACATGGCTGCAGGGTGACAATGCCTGGGAATTAAACATACCAGGTTATTTAACGATCAGGAAGGACAGGCAGGAAGGAAGGGGAGGTGGGGTGGCTATGTTAATAAAGGAAGGAATCACTGTAATACAGAGTAATGATATTGGGTCAAAAAATCATGATAATGAAACAGTTTGGGTGGAGATAAGGAATAATAAGGGGAAAAAAACACTAGTGGGCGTAGTCTATAGGCCTCCGAACAGTTGCAACTCTGTTGGACGGAGTATCAATCAGGAAATAGTTGAGGCATGTAATAAGGGAACATCTATAATTATGGGGGATTTTAACTATCATATTAATTGGACAAATCAAATGGGGCAGGGCTGCCTTGAGGATGAGTTCATTGAGTGTATTAGGGATGGGTTTCTTGAGCAGTATGTAACTGAACCGACCAGGGGGCAAGCAACCTTAGATCTGGTCCTGTGTAACGAGACAGGATTAATTAAAAATGTCCTAGTAAAGGATCCCCTTGGAATGAGTGACCATAACATGGTTGAATTCCATATTCAATTAGAGGGTGAGAAGGTTGGATCTCAAACAAGCGTGCTAGGCTTGAATAAAGGTGACTATGAAGGTATGCGAGCGGAATTGAGTAGAGTGGATTGGGAAAATAGATTAAAGGGTAAGACGACACATGATCAGTGGTGTACATTCAAGGAGTTATTTTACAACTTCCAAAAAAAATATATTCCACTGAAAAGAAAAGGGTGTAAAAGAAAGGACAGTCATCCGTGGCTAAGTAAAGAAATTAAGGATAGTATTCGACTAAAAACAAGGGCATATAAGGTAGTGAAATCTAGTGGGAGGACAGAGGATTGGGAAAACTTTAAAAGGCAGCAAAAAATAACAAAAAGATTGATTAAGAAAGGGAAGATAGATTATGAAAGTAAATTAGCAAAAAATATAAAAACAGATAGTAAGAGTTTTTATAGTTATATAAAAAGAAAAAGGGTGGCTAAAGTAAATGTTGGTCCCTTAGAGGATGAGACCGGGAAATTAATGGTGGGAAATATGGAGATGGCAAAAACACTGAATGAATATTTTGTATCAGTCTTTACAGTAGAGGACACTAAGAATATCCCAACACTGGACAAACGGGGCTATAGGGGGAGAGGAGCTAAACACGATCAAAATCACTAAGGAAGTGGTACTCGGTAAAATAATGGGACTCAAGGCGGATAAATCACCTGGACCTGATGGCTTACATCCTAGAGTCTTGAAGGAAGTGGCGGTAGGGATTGTAGATGCATAAGTAATAATTTTTCAAAACTCCCTAAGGTCCCGGCAGACTGGAAAACTGCTAATGTAACACCCTTATTTAAAAAGGGCAGTAGACAGAAGGCTGGTAACTATAGACCGGTTAGCCTAACATCTGTGGTAGGTAAAATTTTGGAGTCCATTATTAAGGAAACAGTAACAGGACATTTGGATAATCATAATTTAATAGGACAAAGTCAGCATGGTTTTACGAAGGGGAAGTCATGTTTGACAAATTTGCTGGAGTTCTTTGAGGAAGTAACATATAGAGTGGATAAAGGGGAACCAGTGGACGTAGTGTATTTAGACTTCCAAAAGGCATTTGACAAGGTGCCACACAAAAGATTATTGCTTAAGGTAAAAAATCACGGGATTGGGGGTAATATTCTGGCATGGATAGAGGATTGGCTATCTAACAGAAAGCAAAGAGTTGGGATAAATGGTTCATTCTCAGACTGGCAATCAGTAACTAGTGGTGTTCCACAGGGGTCAGTGCTGGGTCCCCAACTCTTTACAATCTATATTAACGATTTGGAGGAAGGGACCAAGTGTAACATATCAAAATTTGCAGATGATACTAAGATGGGAGGGAAAGTAGTGAGTGAGGAGGACATAAAAAACCTGCAAGGGGACATAGACAGGCTAAGTAAGTGGGCAGAGATTTGGCAGATGGAATACAACACTGGAAAGTGTGAGGTGATGCACTTTGGCAGGAAAAATCCTAGAGCAATTTATTATCTTAATGGCAAGAAACTGGAGAGTACTGAAGTGCAAAGGGATCTGGGGGTCCTGGTGCACGAAACTCAAAAGGTTAGTATGCAGGTGCAGCAAGTGATTAAGAAGGCAAATGGAATGTTGGCTTTCATTGCTAGGGGGATAGAATATAAAAATGGGGAGGTATTGCTTCAGTTGTACAAGGTATTGGTGAGACCGCACCTGGAATACTGCATACAGTTTTGATGTCCTTACTTAAGGAAAGACATCCTTGCTCTCGAGGCAGTGCAAAAAAGGTTCACTCGGTTAATCCCGGGGATGAGGGGGTGGTCATATGAGGAGAGGTTGGGTAGATTGGGACTCTACTCATTGGAGTTCAGAAGAATGAGAGGCGATCTTATTGAAACATATAAGATTGTGAAGGGGTTGGATCGGGTGGATGCAGGGAGGATGTTCCCGATGACGGGTGAGACTAGAACTAGGGGACATAGTCTTAGAATAAGGGGCTGCTCTTTCAAAACTGAGATGAGGAGGAACTACTTCACTCAGAGGGTGGTAGGTCCATGGAATATGCTGCCACAAAAAGCTGTAGAAGCTACATCATTAAATAAATTTAAAACAGAAATAGACAGTTTCCTAGAAGTAAAGGGCATTAAGGGTTACGGGGAGCGGGCAAGAATTTGGACATGAGTCTAGGTTCGGATCGGTCGTGGCCCTGTGGGTAGTGGAGCGGGCCCAGGGACCGTGTAGCCTGATTCTGCTCCTATTTCGTGTGTGCAATTCTGTTAGATGCAGGAGATGGTTCTGTGATAGTAGATAGTAGATTGGCGGTTAGGATCAGATCAGCCATGATCTTATTGAATGGCGGAGCAGGCTCGAGGGGCCGATTGGCCTACTCCTGCTCCTATTTCTTATGTTCTTATGGAGCAGATTACAGAGATAGGGAGGGGGTGAGGCCATGGAGGGATTTGAAAACAAGGATGAGAATTTTGAAATGTAATGACCTCGCGAGCCCCCATGAGATCTCATGAACCTCCAAGAATCCAGGAACATGCCCCCCCACCCCCAGTGAAAACCTGTGGTCTAGGCTCATGGTCAAAATGTGGCTATATTGGGGGAGGCGACAGAGCCCCATGGAACTATCGGCATCTGATCCAAGGGGAGGTGCATATCGGGATTTCCCAACATGCTTCCGGTGGCTGAGGCTTAGTACTGGGATCAGGCGCTCATAAAACGGGCTCTTATATCTCAGCGCCTTCAGGAGAGGAGGGGAGAAGATGGGAAAAGAAACTGGAGATAAAGGGGCTTCGCTGCTGTGACAGGGAGCGGGACGTCTCGTCCATTGGGAAGTTGTGCGTTTGACCCTGTTTGAATTCCTGGACGATTTACGTAAAGTGGGCGGTCATCCGTTATCAGCGCAGTTATGAGTCCGCTGGGGGTGGGGTAGAGCGATGGGTGGAAGGCATTTATTGCAAGGGGTATGAAGTATAAAAGTAGGGAAGTTTTGATGCAACTTTACAGGGCGCTGGCGAGACCGCACCTGGAGTACTGCGTACAGTTTTGGTCTCCATATTTAAGGAAGGATATACTTGCATTGGAGGCAGTGCAGAGAAGGTTCGCGAGGTTGATTCCTGGGATGAAGGGGTTGACGTCTGACAAAAAGTTGAGCAGGTTGGGCCTATACTCATTGGAGTTTAGAAGAATGAGAGGTGGTCTTATTGAAACATATAAGATTCTGAGGGAGATTGACAGGGTAGATGCTGAGAGGATGTTTCCCCTAGTGGGGGTATCTAGAACTAGGGGGCATAGTTTCAGAATAAGGGGTCGCACATTTAAGACGGAGATGAGGAGGAATTTCTTCTCTCAGAGGGTCGTGAATCTTTGGAATTCTCTTCCCCAGAGAGCTGTGGAGGCGGAGTAATTGAATATATTCAAGGCGGAGATAGACAGACATTACAAGGGAGTCAAGGGGTATGGGGAGAGAGCGGGAAAGTGGTGTTGAGGCCAAGATTGGATCAGCCATGATCTAATTGAATGGCGGAGCAGGCTCGAGGGGCCGATTGGCCGACTCCTGCTCCAGTTTCTTATGTTCATTTGTCCAGTCACTGGGGACCAGAGCTGGCAAGTCCAGCTGAATAAAAGGAGATTCTGGAAAAAACAGCCCCTTGTCCAGTGAGGCCACTCTCCTTCCCGCTGTGATAAGATCGGTCGCTCGGGATCTTGTGGACCCCACTTCCACCTTAATGAAAGTCCCGTGCACAGGAGGCATCAGAGGCGAGAATCCCACCCTGCCACTCCCGCCTCCCTCTCTGATGTCAAGTTGAAAGGGAACGGTCGCAGGAACTGTCCTCCCCCTTCCCAGGAAGCCCCAGTGCTGCTCAAACGCAGTGGAGACCAAATATAAACGGATCTAACCCCAGAATCCGCCTCTACCCGCTGTTATCACACTGCGTGTTTCCTGGGCCAGAGAGGGGGACAGGAGAGCTCAGGTAACAGGATGATCAACAGGGAACCATATTTGAACTAGTCACCCAACTGACCATCAAAAACTGCAATTAAATGCTGCAGGAAGCTGCCAAATGGATTACATTTGTCCCTTATGATTGAGAGACCAGTGAGATGGACTTGGACAGTCCTGGACATTCCCAAGAGGGAGGGTGTAGTGCCTTGGTTTTAACACTAGATGTCCCCCAAACAGGAAGTACTTGTTACCCAGGATAACCCACAAGAGACATCTAGTGGTAGGAATTCGAGCCTGCCGCGTAATGAAGGAATTTACACTGAATCAGTTTGAGTTTTTAATGGGTTCCCATTGTTCGGTGCTGAGTCACTGACCCCGCTTCCTGACTTCCCATCCTGTCTACACAGCCAACATGGAAACAGAACTTATTCCCGAAGCTGAATCAGCTTCATTTCAGCCAAGATTTGTTTCAAAAAGGAAAACAAGAGACGGGGGGTTTCATTATTGATCTTGGCGCAACATCGGAAAAGGAAATTCGGCACAAGCATATCATTGGTTGGGGCTCCCTTTGCCTAGCACGCCAGCCAATGCGATCAGTGCACACACTTCCTGCCCCGTACCCCACTCTCAATCCCTCCACAACTTTTAGTCAACTCTAAACAAATTACATAACCAGAAAAGGATTTCACTGTGAATTCACAGTCAGGCAGCAGATGTAATGTCTGGCTTTATTCTGTGAGGACTCTGTCCCCCTGCCAAAAAAATCAACCAGGATGTTAAACATCTGCAGCTGATCAACCAGCAGGCCAACTAACTTGACTCTTTTTCTCTCATGAGCTGAGGTTTGTGAGTCTCGTCCTGTTATAAACAGCAGCCTTGTCGCTAAAATCATCTGTTTTCCGAGAGTTTGTAAATCAATGAAGTCAATCAGTGAGTTTATTCTGTCCCACACGCTCGGATCCAGGAAAACTGGAAGGGAAGGGGTTAAATCATCTCTGATCGCAATCACTTGTACTGTTCAGTGTGCAGCTGAGCCGTACCAAAACAGCAAGATCCCAGGTTTGGTCCCTGATCTGTGTTGGGTTAGTCAATCTCACTTGGGGTGGGGGTACAATTGGCTTCAGTCACCCAGGCGAGAGAGGGGGGATAACTTAGCCTGAATACCTGCTCCTGATTATAATCCAGTGACCCCATTGGATTCTGTGGGTGGTGTGCGTGCGCATGCACATGTGTGTGTATATGGGCATGTGTGTATGCACATTTGTGTGCATGTGTATACACATGTGTGCGTGTATGTATGCACATGTATGTGTGTGTGGGAGTTTGAGCCTGCGGAGTTCAGGGAACCAGCAGAAGAAAGGCCGTAGGGGGACGGTTAACCCAGGAAATCCTTTACTCACACGCACCAGACATTTAATTGCTGCGTTTATCTCTCCATGTATTTGTAACCAGACGCCAGTTGATTTCCTCTGAGTAACTGGGATTGAGACCGGCCAGCGGATTATGGTGAGTTTATGCTACTCACTGACTCAGGAGGATGAATCCATTGTTCATCACACAGTCTGGTCTCGTCACCGTCAGTTTGGAAATAGTTTGTGTGTTTTGGCAAAGGCAATGAGTTGGTGGGATCCCAACACTCTGCTCTTTAGCAGATGCTCAGTGTCCTGCTAATCTGCCCATCCCATAATGTTATCTCTGTTTGAAAATTCATGTGGCTGTTCCCCGCAATCTCATTGGGTAAATTCACAGCCCGGTGTCGCACTGAGCCATTCCTAACAGCAAGGTCTCGGCTTCAAGTCATGGTCTGTGCCGAGGCAACTGATTTCAGCTGGGGGCCTACAATTAACCCGAGTGTCCTGGGGGGGGGTGGGGGCTCCTGTTCCTGATGGATACTCAGTGACTCCTGCGGAGCACTGGATGAGGACAAGATCAGACTCAACAACAACAACTTGCATTTAAATAGTGCCTTTAACGTAGGAAAACATCCCAAGGCACTTCACAGAAGTGTAAACAAAATTTGACACAGAGCCAAAGCAGGAGATGTTAGGACAGGTGACCAAGAGCTTGGTTGAAGAGGTAGATTTTAAGCAGGGTCTTAAAGGAAGAGAGAGAGACAGAGAGGTTTAGAGAGGGAATTCCAGAGCTTAGGGCCTAGACAGCTGAAGGCACGGCCACCAATGGTGGAGCGAAAGGAATGGGGAATGCGTAAGAGACCAGAATTGGAGGAACGCGGAGATCTGGGAGGTTTGTTACAGAGTTGGGGAGGGGCGAGGCCATGGAGGGATTTGAAGACACGTGGACTCAGTGGTGATGTCCCCACATTTGCATAGACCCTCGGCACTGAGCCAAACAGACCGGTAACTTTGACAGCTTTTATCTTCAGACTGTCCTGAGCTAGCAGAGGTGACAGTGGAGGCACGACAGAGGGAGGGGTGTAAATCGGGCAGCGTTCGACTGGTGTTCATTGACCCTGCCTGGAAAGTGGATGTTGGGTGAGGACAGGATCGCACTCAGTTGTGTTGCTCACCGTAGTCAAATAGCTCTTTGCGTTCACTGTCCAGGCCCATGAATGAGTAATGAGCAATTGGAAGAGGTACCAGAGAGAGAGAAACCAGGCTTGTGGAGCCGTAGCCCAGCGAGCCCACGCCTGATCACTATCCAGCAACCCCTGCGATTGTGTGGAGGGCGGGGAGCCTCAGATGTGATCTCCTCCTACAGTCAAATAGTGTACTGCTGATCATTGTCTAGGCTCACACATCAAGAATTACATAGGATATACGGCACAGAAACAGGCCCAACCAGTCTATGCCGGCGTTTATGCTCCACTCGAACCTCCTCCCGTCTTTCCTCATCTAAATCTATCAGCGTAATCCTCTATTCCCTTCACCCTCATATGCTTGACTAGCCTCCCCTTAAATGCATCTATACTATTCGCCTCAACCACTCCCTGTGGTAGCGAGTTCCACATTCTCACCACTCTTTGGATAAAGAAGTTTCTCCTGAATTCCCTATTGGATTTCTTGGTGACTATCTTATATTGATGGCCCCTAGTTTTACTCTTCCCCACAAGTGGAAACATTCTCTCTGCATCCACTCTATCAAAATCTTTCATAATTTTAAAGACCTCTATTAGGTCACCCCTCAGCCTTTTTTCAAGAGAAAAGAGACCCAGCCTGTTCATCCTTTCCTGATATGTATACCCTCGCATTTCTGGTATCATCCTTGTAAATCTTCTCTGCACCCTCTCCAGTGCCTCTATATCCTTTTTATAATATGGCGACCAGAGCTGTACGCAGTACTCGCAAGTGTGGTCTAACCAAGGTTCAATACAGGTTTAGCATAACTTCCCTACTTTTCAATTCTATACCTCTAGAAATAAACCCTAGTGCTTGGCCTTGCTAACCTGTGTCGCAACTTTTAGTGATTTGTGTATTTGTACTCCGAGATTCCTTTGTTCCTCTACCCCACCTAGACTCGTACCTTCCAAGTAATAAGTGACATAGATACATAGATACATAGAAGATAGGAGCAGGAGTAGACCATCCGGCCCTTCGAGCCTGCTCCGCCATTTAATGAGATCATGGCTGATCCTCCAATTCAGTATCCCGTCCCCGCCTTCTCTCCGTAACCCTTAACCCCTTTTGCCTGTAGAAATATATCTAATTCCCTCTTAAATATATTTAATGAGCTGGCGTACACTGCCCTCTGTGGCAATGAGTTCCACAGGTTCACCACCCTCTGAGTGAAGAAATTCCCCCTCATTTCTGTCCTAAATGGTTTAGCCCTTATCCTTAAATTATGTCCTCTAGTTCTGTTCTCACCCGCCAAGGGAAACATTCCTTCTGCATCTAGTCTGTCTAGACCTGTCAGAATTTTATACACTTCTATGAGGTCCCCTCTCAATCTTCTAAACTCCAGTGTGTACATCCCTAAACTACATAGTCTCTCCTCATAGGTCAATCCCGCCATTCCTGGTATCAGCCTGGTGAATCGCCGCTGCACCCCCTCCATGGCAAGAACATCTTTCCTCAGATGAGGCGACCAAAACTGTACACAGTACTCGAGGTGTGGTCTCACCAGTGCCCTGTACAGCTGCAGCAAGGTATCCCTGTTCCTGTATTCCAACCCTTTTGCTATGAAGGCCAGCATACCGTTTGCCTTCTTGACCGCCTGTTGCACCTGCATGCTCGCCTTCAGTGACTGGTGTTCAAGAACACCCAGGTCTCTCTGTACTTCCCCCTCTCCCAATTTATTGCCATTTAAATAATAATTTGCCCTCCCGTTCCTGCACCCAAGGTGGATAACTTCGCACTTGTCCACATTATAGTGCATCTGCCATTTATCCGCCCAATCACCCAGTCTGTCCAAATCGCTCTGGAGCTTCCTGGTCTCCTCCTCTGAGCCCACCCCCCCTCCTAGTTTAGTGTCGTCTGCAAATTTGGAAATGCTGCATCCGACTCCCTGATCCAGGTCATTAATGTAAATTGTGAACAGCTGGGGACCCAGGACAGATCCCTGTGGTACCCCACTTGTTACTGCCTGCCATTCAGAAAATGAGCCGTTTATTCCAACTCTCTGTTTTCTATCTGACAGCCAGTTCTCTATCCACGTCAATACTTTCCCCTTTATCCCATGAGCTTCAATTTTCCCTGCTAATCTTTTATGTGGGACCTTATCGAAGGCCTTTTGGAAGTCCAGGTACACCACATCTACTGGCTCTCCCCCATCTATTTTACCAGTTACTCCCTCAAAAAATTCCAATAGATTAGTCAAGCACGATTTACCCTTTGTAAATCCATGTTGACTCTGTCCTATCCTGTCCCCATTTGCTAAGTGCTCCGCTATTTCATCCTTAATGATGGACTCCAGCATTTTGCCCACAACTGATGTAAGGCTTACAGGTCTGTAATTACCTGCTTTTTCCCTACCCCCCTTTTTGAATAGTGGGGTAACGTTAGCTACCCTCCAATCCATGGGCACTGTTCCCGAGTCTAATGAATTCTGAAAAATCATACTTAGTGCATCCGCTATCTCTAGGGCCACCTCCTTCAGCACCCTAGGATGCATGTTATCAGGCCCTGGGGATTTGTCCGCCTTCAATCCCTTTAGCTTCCTTAACACCATATCCTTAGAGATATTGACTTGCGTCAGTTCCTCCTTTGCAAATGTCCCTATTTTTCCCGATATCCCAGGGAGGTTTTTTGTGTCTTCCTTCGTAAAGACTGACCCAAAGTATGCATTTAGTTGGTCTGCCATTTCTTTATTTCCCGTTATATATTCCCCCGTATCTGACTGCAATGGGCCAACTTTGGTTTTCACCAGTCTTTTCCTCTTGATATACTTATAAAAGCTTTTGGAGTTAGTTTTTATATTTTCCGCCAGCTTGCTTTCGTAAGCTATTTTGCCCCTCTTGATTAAGCCCTTTGTCCTCCTTTGCTCTATCTTAAACTGTTCCCAATCTTCCGCTCTGGCGCTTTTTTTGGCTATTTTATACGCCCTATCTTTGGATTTTATGCTGTCTCTAATTTCCCCTGTTATCCACGGTTGAGTCACCTTTTTAGATTTCCTTTTATGCCAGATTGGTATAAACAATTTTTGCAATTTTGTCATTCTATCTTTAAATGCTTGCCATTGTTTATCTACCTCCAGTCCTCCCAGGAACGTTGTCCAATCAGACCTACTCAGTTCCCGTCTAATGGCATCATAATTCCCCTTGTTTAAATTCAGGACCTTAGTATCTGAGTCAATTTCTTCGCTCTCCATTTCGAGTGAGAAATCGATCATGTTATAATCGCTCTGACCCAAGGGTCCCCGTACAACAAGATTACTAATTAGTCCCTTCTCATTGCACAGTACCCAGTCCAATATAGCCTGTTCCCGAGTTGGTTCCTCGACATATTGATCCAGATAACCATCCCTTAAACACTCAAGGAATTCCTCCTCCTCATTATTTTTACTGATTAGGCTATTCCAATCTATATGTAAGTTAAAGTCACCTATGATGACAGCTGTGCTCTTATTGCACGCTTCTCTAATTTCCCTCGTGATGCCCTCCCCAACCTCTATTTTACTATTTGGAGGCCTATATACCACTCCTATTAATGTTTTTCGCCCCTCGCTATTTCTTAGCTCCACCCATATAGATTCTGTATTAACTGAGTTAATATCCTTCCTTTCAATTGCATTTATCCCTTCTTTTACCGGCAATGCTACCCCTCCTCCCTTTCTTTTTTGTCGATCCTTCCTAAATACTGAATACCCCTGTATGTTAAGCTCCCAGCCCTGCTCACCCTGCAACCATGTTTCCGTAATCCCAATTAGATCATAATTATTAACCTCTATTTCCACAGCTAATTCATCTACCTTGTTCCTGATGCTTCTCGCATTAAGGTATAAAACCCTCAGGCTTTTTTTATGCTCACATTTTTTATGAATTGCTTTGGCCCTTTGTTTTTTGTTCCTCACCCTTTTACCATTTATTTCTGTCTGCCTTTCACTTTCCTCTATTTCACTACATAGGTTTCTAGCCCCCTGCCATACTAGTTTAAATGCTCCCGAACTGCTTTATCAAAAATTACCCCGAGAACATCAGTTCCATCTTTGCACAGGTGTAGACCGTCCCTTTTGTATAGGTCACACCTACCACAAAACTGGTTCCAATGCCTCAAAAATTTAAAACCCTCCCTCTTACACCACTGCTCAAGCCACGTATTTAGCCTAACTATCCTGTTCTCTGTACTCTTACTAGCACGTGGCACTGGTAGTAATCCAGAGATTACTACCTTCGAGGTCCTACTTTTTAGCTTGGCTCCTAACTCCCTAAATTCTACTTGTAGGACCTCTTCCCTTTTTTTAGCTACGTCGTTGGTACCAACATGTATCACGACAACTGGCTGTTCCCCCTCCCCCACCAGAATGTTCTGCACCCGCGCCGAGACATCCTTGACCCTTGCACCAGGGAGGCAACATACCATCCTGGAGTCTCGGTCGCGACCACAGAAACCCCTATCTATTCCCCTTACAATCGAATCCCCTATTACTATAGCCCTGCCACTCTTTTTCCCTCCCTTCTTTGCAACAGAGCCAGTCATGGTGCCATGAGCCTGGCTGCTGGTGCCTTCCCCCGATGAGTCATCCCCCCCGACAACAGCACCTAAGGCGGTGAACCTGTTGCTAAGGGAGACAACCCCAGGGGATTTCTGCACTACCTTCCTGCCCTTGCTCTGCCTTTTGGTCACCCATGTACTATCTACGCTGGCCTTAACCTGCGGTGTGACCAACTCACTAAATGTGTTATCCACAACCCTCTCAGAATCGTGGATGCTCCAAAGTGAGTCCATCCGCAGCTCAAGGGCCGTCATGCGGTCCCACATGAGCTGCAGCTGGACACACTTCCCGCACACATGGTTGTCAGGGACACAGGAAGCGTCCCTGATTTCCCACATGTTACAGGAGGAGCATGACACAGGTCCGAGCTCTACTGCCATGACTTAACCCTTATATTACTTTTTAATTTTCTAGTTTTAGTTTATTTATTGACTTTTGTTTTCCCGAAGCTTACTTAGACCAATGTATACTGTACTCCTCTTATTCCTTTTTAAACTAACCAAATCCCACTAGTTTTAGTTTTACTTTCTAGGAAGGTTTGAGGAAAGTACTTACCAGTTAGTCTTACCTCCCTGGTCTTTCGCTGACTTCCCGGTCTTGTGTCCCCTTGGTCCTACGCCGACTTCCCGCTCCTCCCGGTTCCTGCCCTGCTGAAAAGAAACTGAGACCAAAAAATTTGTGACCTCTGTTTTTAGACTGCTAAAAGACTAGTAGGTTAGAGGAGGAGGGCGGGTGGGGGTTCCTACTCTGTAGGAACTCGGGTTTAAGCCACCACCCTCCTTAAATGCTGTTCACCTGGGTGCTTCCCACCTGGTCCGCTTCCGGTCTCGTCTCTCCCGACACTGGCCTCTGCAAAAAAAGCCCGCGAAAGTGAGTTTAAATACTCACTGTGCTGCTGCTCTCTCCGCTCCCGACACTGGCCTCTGCAAAAAAAGCCCGCGAAAGTGAGTTTAAATACTCACTGTGCTGCTGCTCTCTCCGCTCCCGACACTGGCCTCTGCAAAAAAAGCCCGCGAAAGTGAGTTTAAATACTCACTGTGCTGCTGCTCTCTCCGCTCCCGACACTGGCCTCTGCCTATTCTTCCTACCAAAATGTAATACCTCACATTTACCTGTGTTGAACTTCTTTTGCCAATTATATGCCCATTCTGCAAGTTTATTAATGTCCTCCTGTAACTTGTTGCAGTCCTCCTCAGTATTGACCATCACCCCCCCCCCCCCCCCCCCCCCCAATTTGGTGTAATCCGCAAATTTAGAAATTGTGTTTTTGATTCCAAAGTCAAAATTGTTAATATAAATTTTGAACAACAGTTGTCCCAGCACTGATCCTTGTGGTACACCACTACCCACCTTCTGCCACTGTGAATAGCTACCCTTTACCCCTACTCTCTGCTTTTTGTCCTGAAGCCAGCTAGCTATCCATTCTGCTACTTGTCCCCTGACTCCGCATTCTCTGACCTTGTTCATCAGTCTATTATGGGATACATTATCGAAGGCCTTTTGAAAATCCAGATAAATTACATCTACTGCATTACCATTGTCTCTCTGTTACCGCTTCAAAAAATTCAATGAGGTTGGTCAAGCAAGACTTTCCCTTTTGAAATCCATGCTGACCACTTGCAGATACTGGAGAGGGGCCCCAGGAGCTGTTTAAACAAACAAAACACAAAATTAACGGGCAGGAAAAGACCAGTTGGTCCATCAAGCCTGGAGCACCACGACTAGACTCTTCCTACGCTCCCCCCACAGGTACGTAATCTCCTGGGAGAGGTTAAAATCCTGGACCAATAAGGGGAAAAAACTCTGGAAAATGCTTTGTTACGTAAGGGTACTAAGGGTTATAGAACCACGGCAGGTAGATGGAGTTAAGATACAGATCAGCCATGATCTCATTGAATGGCGGAACAGGCTCGAGGAGCTGAATGGCCTCCTCCTGTTCCCTATGTTCCTCAGGTAATCAAACCCAGTCCAGGAGATCACATTGACAATGCATGCGTTATCTGTTAATCCATGTACCTTGTATGTGATGTGATCTCTGCCCCAGTCAGGGGACTCAGAACCTGGTCCAGCTTCCTCTTACAACATGTAAGAGATTAGGTAACTCTACAACTGAGGTGAGGCCCAAGCCACCGGACGTCTCAAAGCACTTTACAGCCAATGAAGTACTTTTGGAGTGTAGTTACTGTTGTAATGTGGGAAACGCAGCAGCCAATTTGCACACAGCAAGCTCCCACAAACAGCAATGTGTTAATGACTAGATAATCTGTTTTTAGTGATGTTGATTGAGGGAGAAATATTGATCTTTTACATCCACCTGAGAGAGCAGACAGGGCCTTGGTTTAACATCTCATCCAAACAACAGCACCTCTGACAGTGCAGCACTCCCTCAGCACTGACACTGGAATGTCAGCCCTAGATTTTATGTGGTCAAGTTTTTGGAGTGGGACTTGAACCCACCAACCTTCTGACTCAGAGGTGAGTGTGCTACCTACTAAGCCACAGTTGACACTAAGGCAGATGTCAGGTCATCCGCTTTGGACCTAAAAAGGATAGAACAGGGTATTTTCTAAATAGTGAAAGGCTAAAAACAGTGGTGGTCCAAAGAGACTTGGGGGTCCAGGTACATAGATCATTAAAATGTCACGAACAGGTACAGAAAATAATCAAAAAGGCTAATGGAATGCTGGCCTTTATATCTGGAGGACTAGAATACAAGTGATGCTGCAGCTATACAAAACCCTGGTTAGACCACACCTGGAGTACTGTGAGCAGTTCTGGGCACCACACCTTAGGAAGGATATATTGGCATTGGAGGAGTGCAGCGTAGGTTTACCAGAATGATACCCGGACTCCAAGGGTTAAATTACGAGGAGAGATTACACAAATTAGGCTTGTAATCCCTAGAATTTAGAAGGTTAAGGGGTGATTTGATCAAAGTTTTCAAGATATTAAGGGGAACTGATAGGGTAGAGAGAAACTATTTCCACTGGTTGGGGATTCTATGACTAGGGGACATAGTCTAAAAATTAGAGCCAGAGTGAAATTAGGAAACACTTCTACACACAAAGGGTGGTATAAGTTTGGAACTCTCTTCCGCAAATGGAGCAAAGGCGGGTATATGGAGTTAGGTCGCAAATCAGCCACGATCTCATTGAATGGCGGAGCGTAGTGTCGTGGTAATGTCACTGGGCTCGTAATCCAGTAGGCCTGGACTAAGAATCCAGAAACGTGAGTTCAAATCCCCCATGGCAGCTGGAGAATTTAAATTCAGTTAATTAAATAAATCTGGAATAAAAAGCTAGTATCAGTAATGGTGACCACGAAACCCATGTGGTTCACCAACGCACTTTAGGGAAGGAAATCTGCCGCTTTACCTGGTCTGGCCTATATGTGACTCCAGACCCACAGCAATGTGGTTGACTCTTAACTGCCCTCTGAAATGGCCTAGCAAGTCACTTAGTTGTAACTAACCAACCGCTACGAAACAAAATAATAAGAATGAAACCGGACGGACCACCCGGCATCGACCTTGGCACCGGACACGGCAATGGCACAGCCAGCCCAATCAACCCTGCAAAGTCCTCCTCACCAACATCTGGGGACTTGTGCCAAAATTGGGAGAGCTGTCCCACAGACTAGTCAAGCAACAGCCTGATGTAGTCAGAATCATACCTTTCAGCCAATGTTCTGAACTCTTCCATCACCATCCCTGGGTATGTCCTGTCCCACTGGCATGACAGACCCACCAGGGGTGGCTATACAGTCGGGAAGGAGTGGCCCTGGGAGTCCTCAACATTGACTCCGGACCCCATGAAGGCTTATGGGCAAGGAAATCTCCTGCTGATTACCACCTACTGCCCTCCCTCAGCTGATGAATCAGTACTCCTCCATGTTGAAGACCACTTGGAAGAAGCACTGAGCGTGGCAAGGGGCACAGAATGTACTCTGGGTGGGGGACTTCAATGTCCATCACCAAGAGTGGCTCGGTAGCACCACTGCTGGCCGAGTCCTGAAGGACATAGCTGCCAGTCTGGGCCTGCGACAGGTGGTGAGAGAACCAACAAGAGGGAAAAACCTACTTGACCCTGTCGCAGATGCATCTGTCAATGGCAGCAGTGACCACCAACAGTCATTGTGGAGACGAAGTCCTGTCTTCACACTGAGGACACCCTCCATCGTGTTGTGTGGTACTACCACCATGCTAAATGGGATAGATTCAGAACAGATCTAGCAGCTTAAAACTGGGCATCCATGAGGTGCTGTGGGGCAGCAGCAGAATTGTATTCCACCACAATCTGTAACCTCATGGCCCGGCATATCCCTCACTCTACCATTACCACCAACCCTGGTTCAACAACGAGTGTACAGGAGCAGCACCAGGCGTACCTAAAAATGAGGTGCCAACCTGGGGAAACTGCAACACAGGACTACATGCATTCCAAAAAGCTGGAAGCAGCATGCTATAGACAGGGCTACGCAATCAACGAATCAGATCAAAGCTCTGCAGTCCTGCCACATCCAGTCGTGAATGGTGGTGGACCATTAAACAACTAACGGGAGGAAGAGGCTCCATGAATATCCCCATCCTCAATGATGGTGGAGCCCAGCACGTAAGTGCAAAAGACAAGGCTGAAGCATTTGCAACAAACTTCAGCCAGAAGTGCCGAGTGGATGATCCATATCGGCCTACTCCCGAGGTCCCCACCATCACTTCAGCCAATTCGATTCACTCCACGTGATATCAAGAAACGGCTGAGCACACTGGATACAGCAAAAGCTATGGGCCCCGACAACATCCCGGCTATCGTGCTGAAGACTTGTGCTCCAGAACTAGCCGCGCCTCTGGCCAAGCTGTTCCAGTACAGCTACAACACTGGCATCTATCTGACAATGTGGAAAACTGCCCAGGTATGTCCTGTCCACAAAAAGCAGGACAAATCCAACCCGGCCAATTACCGCCCCATCAGTCTACTCTCAATCATCAGCAAAGTGATGGAAGATGTCATCGACAGCGCTATCAAGCGGCACTTACTCACCAATAACCTGCTCACTATGCCCAGTTTGGGTTCCACCAACACCACTCGGCTCCCGACCTCATTACAGCCTTGGTCCAAACATGGACAAAGGAGCTGAATTCCAGAGGTGAGGTGAGAGTGACTGCCCTTGACATCAAGGCAGCATTTGACCGAGTCTGGCATCAAGGAGCCCTAGTAAAACTGAAGTCAATGGGAATCAGGGGGAAAACACTCCACTGGCTGGAGTCATACCTAGCACAAAGGAAGATGGTTGCGGTGGTTGAAGGTCAATCATCACAGCCCCAGGACATCGCTGCAGAAGTTTCTCAGAGCAGTGTCCTAGGCTCAACCATCTTCAGCTGCTTCATCAATGAGCTTCCCTCCAACATAAGGTCAGAAATGGGGATGTTCGCTGATGATTGCACAGTGTTCAGCGCCATTCACAACTCCTCAGATAATGAAGCAGTCCATGCCTGCATGCAACAAGACCTGGACGACGTTCAGGCTTGGGCTGATAAGTGGCAGGTAACATTCGCGCCACAGAAGTGCCAGGCAATGACTATCTCCAAGAAGAGAGAGTCTAACCACCTCCCCTTGACATTCAACGGCATTACCATCGCCGAATCCCCCACCATCAATATCCTGGGGTTCACCATTAACCAGAAACTTAACGACCAGTCACATAAATACTGTGGCAACAAGAGCAGGTCAGAGGCTGGGTATTCTGCGGCGAGTGTCTCACCTCCTGACTCCCCAAAGCCTTTCCACCATCTACAAGGCACAAGTAAGGAGTGTGATGGAATACTCTCCACTTGCCTGGATGAGTGCAGCTCCAACAACACTCAAGAAGCTCGACACCATCCAGGACAAAGCAGCCCGCTTGATTGGCACCCCATCCACCACCTTAAACATTCACTCCCTCCACCACCGGCGTACTGAGGCTGCAGTGTATACCATCTACAAGATGCACTGCAGCAACTCGCCAAGGCTTCTTCGGCAGCACCTCCCAAACCCACCACCTCTTCCACCTAGAAGGACAAGGGCAGCAGGCGCATGGGAACACCACCACCTCCAAGTCACACACCATCCTGACTTAGAAATATATCGCCGATCCTTCATCGTCGCTGGGTCAAAATCCTGGAACTCCCTCCCTAACAGCACTGTGGGAGTACCATCACCACACGGACTGCAGCGGTTCAAGAAGGCGGCTCACCACCACCTTCTCAAGGGCAACTAGGGATGGGCAATAAATGCTGGCCTTGCCAGCGATGCCCTGATCCCATAAACGAATTTTTAAAAAAGCAGGCTCGAGGGGCTGAACGGCCTCCTCCTGTTCCCATGTTCCTCTGCCAAATAGTTGAATACCTTCCCAACATTTCTGGGTAATGTGAAAGGGGCAAAAATCAGATATCATAGGTCTTCCACCCTTTCTTTCCTGGCTTTGTACCTGGGAGTGGAGAACTGGTAGGTATTGAGGAGGCTTTAGAAGTTGAGAAGAGAGGTAGTAAGGAAGAGAATCGCAGATTGCAGAGCTGTGGTGAATGGGAACACTTACATCGATCGTGAAGCCCGTGGAGGCAGAGATACACAGAAGAAAGTAATCACAAACAGATTACTAATGTCGAGATGATCAGGAAGGAAAAATGCTTCTTCGTGGCATAGTTTACAGCTGCCAGAGCAGATGGGCTGATGCAGCCCTGGGCTGAAGGTGTTGGCCTCAAGATAGATGTTTCTCAAACTGCTGCCCACCCATCGATCAGTCAGTAGATCAAGAGCCATTGGCCAACTGTCAGTGTCTGTCACATTTGGGATCTTTGCCGGGTGATTGATGAGGCAGCTTGTCAGTACTGAGACAACAGGCGATGAGTCACTGATCAGTGGCCATCAGTAACGGGCTGCCCCAGGAGCAGTGTTGTGAATCCACATTATCAGGACCGATTTCTTCCACTTAGATCAGCTGTACAGTCTGGCTGTTGTCACATGTTCACCAAAACCATCAGACGAGGTTAGATATGTCAGAGAGACTCTGGGTGGTGAATAAAGGTTAGTATGACTGCAACAACACTCCAAAAGCTCGACACCATCCAGGACAAAGCAGCCTGCTTGATCGGCACCCTAACCGCCACCTTAAACATTCGCTCCCTCCACCACCGGCGTACCGTGGCTGCAGTGTGTACCATCTACAAGATGCACTGCAGCAACTCGCCAAGGCTTCTTCGGCAGCACCTCCCAAACCCGCGACCTCTACCACCCAGAAGGACAAGGGCAGCAGGCACATGGGAACACCATCATCTGCAAGTTCCCCTCCAAGTTACACACCATCCTGACTTGGAAATATATCGCTGTTCCTTCATCGTCGCTGGGTCAAAATCCTGGATCTCCCTCCTTAACAGCACTGTGGGAGCACCTTCACCACACGGACTGCAGCGGTTCAAGAAGAAGGCCCACCACCACCTTCTCGAGGGCAATTAGGGATGGGCAATAAATGCTGGCCTTGCCAGCGACACCCACATCCCGAGAATGAATATAATAAAGTATTCAGGGCCCTTATGTCTGGTTCAGTTCACATTAGTTCAGTGCAGCAGATGTGACTGCTTGTTATTCTTACACTGAATCTAAGGAGGGAGAGTTATACTTGTTTACTGCTGTAAATCTACAACGTGTCATTTTCTCTCTCAGATGCTGACTGATGTGTTTTTGTCTTTCTAGTCTTCCTTGTTTGTGTTTTATATTCTTTCGGTACTTTGTACTTCAATCAAATAATCCTGGAAGTTTACCCAGTTTCACCCACTTTGCATTGGTGAGTCATTCTGTGGGAGGCTGACAGGTGACCGAGGCTGAGATCACCGGGCCGCTATCAGTACACCTTGTTCTCTCGCAGTTGCACATGCGGCTCTCATTGAAGCTGGAATTAAAAGCTGTTAAACATTTACTTTTTATGAAATTGCCCGACACTGAGCAAATACAAGTGGTGCTGTTTGCAATCCGCACTTAGTGAAGGAGACAAACACAGATTGCGACAGTTCAAAGTCACCGATGTGTTTGTCCTGAACAGCAGTCCTCTTGAGAAAGGCGGGCGGTGGTTTTGTTGTCAGTGACGTTTATTTGTGGCGAGTGGTTCCTAATCTCGGGACCCACCTCACCAATGCTGCAATTCCAGGAACTGAGCCAGAGGCGGAATTACACACCAACCATCCCAGCAGCCAAGGCCAAGCAAGAGCAACTGGTCGCACTCTTATTCTCAGTTACTCTCTCTCTCAGTTACTCTCTCTCTCTCTCTCTCTCTCTCTCAGTTACTCTCTCTCATTTCTCTGTTTCTTTGTTTTTCACTTTCCTTCTCTCTGTTGTCTCTCTTTATCTTTTTTTTCCATAACGGCACAGAAGGAGTCCATTCGGCCCATCGAGTCCGTGCCGGCTCTCTGTAGAGCAATCCAGTCAGTCCCATTTCCCCGCTCTATCCCCGTAGCCCTGCAAGTTTACTTCCCTCAAGTGCCTATCCAGTCTCCCCTTGAAAACATTGAGTTTCTCCGCTTCCACCACTTCCGTCGACAGCGAATTCCAGGTCACGACCACTCGCTGCGTGAAAACGTTTTTCCTCACACACCCCCCTGTATCTCTTGCCCAAAACCTTAAATCTGTGTCCCCCTAGACCTTGTGCCATCAACTAGTGGGCAAACCTGTCATAATCTTGTACACCTCTATCAAATCACCCCTCAACTTCCTTTGCTCTAATGAAAACAAATCCAGCTTCTCCAACCTGTCCTTGTAGCTAAGATCCCCCATCCCCAGAACCATTCTGGTAAATAATCTCTGCACCCTCTCAAGGGCCTTCACATCCTTCCTAAAGTGTGGTGACCAGAACTGGACGCAATACTCCAGTTGTGGCCTAACCAGCGCTTTATAAAGGTTCAGCATAACTTCTCTACTTTTGTACTCAATACCTCTATTTATGAAGCCCAAGATCCCATATGCTTTGTTAACCACTCTCTCAATATGTCCTGCCACCTTCAGGGACCTATGCACATTAACTCCCAGGTCTCCCTGTCCCTGCACACTCTTTGAAACTGTGCCATTAAGTGTATATTGCCTCTCCCTGTTCCTTCTGCCAAAATGCATCACCTCACACTTCCCTGTATTAAATTCCATCTGCCACTTGTCTGCCCATTCTGCTAGCCTTTCTATGTCCTGTTGCAGTCGATTGGTATCATCATCACTGTTTGCCACACCCCCAAGTTTGGTGTCATCGGCAAATTTAGAAGTTCTACTCATTATTCCAATATCCAGGTCATTTATATATATCAAAAAAAAGCAGTGGCCCCAGCACTGACCCTTGGGGAACACCACTGTCTACCATCCTCCAGTCTGAAAAACAGCCATTTACCACAACTCGCTGTTTTCTGTCCTTAAGCCAATTCCTTATCCAAGCTGCCACTGACCCACCCATTCCATGAGCCTCAATTTTGTTAACCAGTCTTCTATGTGGTACTTTGTCAAACGCCTTCCAAAAATCCAGGTAGACAACATCCATTGCATTCCCTTCATCAATCCTCTCTGTTGCTTCATCAAAAAATTCAATTAGTCAAACACGATCTGCCTTTTACAAATCCATGTTGGCTCTCCTTAATTAGCTTAAACCTCTCCAAGTGCCCGTTAATTTTTTCCTTGATTATTGTTTCTAAAACTTTACCCACCACTGATGTTAAACTGACCGGCCTGTAGTTACTAGGTTTGTCCTTACGCCCTTTCTTGAACAATGGTGTCACATTTGCCACTTTCCAATCCCCCGCATCTAGGGAAGATTGGAAAATTATGGCAAGCCCTTCCGCTATCTCCTCCCCCAATTCCCTTAGCAACCTGGAATGCAAGCCATCTGGACCAGGCGACTTGTCCACTCTAAGCATACCCAACCTTTCTAGTAAATCCTGTCTATCAATTTTCACCCCTTCCATTGCTTCTACCTTTTCCACTTCTACCGATATTTTGTCAGCATCCACCTCCTTAGTAAACACTGATACAAAGTACTCATTGAGTATTCTAGCCTTTCCCTGTGCCTCTAAGCATATATCACCTTCTTTGTCTCTAATAGGCCCCACCCCGCCTCTTACTACCCGCTTACTGTTTACATGCCGGTAGAAGATTTTGGGGTTCCCTTTTATGTTAATCGCCATTCTACTCTCGTATTCTCTCTTTGCCAATCTTATTTTCATCTTCACATCCCCTCTCAACTTATTGTATTTAGTCTGGTTCTCCCTTAAAGAATTCAGCTGACATGCATCATACACCCTCTTTTTTTGTTTCATCATCTTCTCTATCTCCCTCGTCATCCAAGGAGCCCTTGCTTTGGTTCCCTTACCCTTCCCTCTTGTTGGAATGTACCTAGCCTGTTCTTGGAACATCTCCTCCTTAAAGATCACCCATTGACAGTTTCTCCTGTCAGTCTTTGGTTCCATTTTACCCTGGCTAGATCCTTTCGTATCCCATTGAAGTTAGCCCTATTCCAGTTTAGAAGTTCCACTCTAGATTGTTCCTTGCTCCTCTCCATTGCTAATCTAAATCTTATCACTCGTTCCGAAGTGTTCTCCCACAGACACTTGGTCGACCTGGCCCACCTCATTCCCCAGCACCAGATCGAGCAATGCCTCCTTCCTAGTTGGGCCAAGAACATATTGGTCAAGGAAATTCTCCTGAACACATTTCAAAAATTCCTCCCCCTCCTTTCCCTTTACCCTAGCATTATTCCAATCGATATTTAGGTAATTAAAGTCTCCGAATATCACCACTCTATAGCTCTTGCATATCTCTGTGATTTCCCTGCAGATTTGCTTCTCTACCTCCCTCTCACTATTTGGAGGCCTATAGAATATCCCCGTTAGCATGATCATACCCTTTTTGCTCCTCAACTCTTAACCAAATGGATTCTGTCCTCTCCCTCTGCTTGTCTCTCTCTCTCTCTCTCTATATATATATATATATATATATATATATATGTCTCTCACTTTCTCTGTCTTTCTGTCTCTCTCCCTGTGTCTCTGTCTCTCACTCTCTGGTCTTTCTCTGTTTTACCCATATTACTGTGGTTATTGCTCCTTTGACCTGTCCTCTCTTATTCTTCCTGAACTCCAACAACACTTGGTTACTCATTCCCCCCACCCCCCTTTCCTGCTCCTCGCTGTATTGAAATCCGGAATATTTTATCCCAGAACCTCAAAACTGTGAACCCCTCCCTCAGTCTTCCCATCTGACGATCTGCAGGATTTTAAATCCAAGTTTGGTGTCACTTCCACCAGATTTTATCAATTGTCCCTTAGAAAGAAAAAAATAACTTGCATTTCGATAGCGCCTTTCACCACCTCAGGAAGTCCCGAAGCGCTTTACAGCCAATGAAGTACTTTTGAAGCGTAGTCACTGTTGTAATGTGGGAAGGCTGTAAGTTGGTGGCGAGGCAGCTCACCAATGGCAGAGAGAAAGTACAACTTTCCTGCCACAGAACTCAAGCCAGGGTTGGAGAAGCTTCCCAGCAACCCCGATCCTGGTTTAAGTGCCGAGATCACCAACTCACGGATTTTATTTTTCATTCTCGGGATGTGGGCGTCACTGGCAAGGCCGGCATTTATTGCCCACCCCTTGGTTGCCCTTGAGAAGGCTATTTTGATACAGCTGAGTGTCTTGCTAGTCCACTTCAGAGAGCAGTTAAGAGTCAACCATGTTGCTGTGGGACTGGAGTCATATATAGGCCCAGACCGGGTAAGGACGGCAGGTTTTCTTCCCTAAAGGACGTCAGTGAACCAGTTGGGTTTTTACGACAATCCGACAGCTTCATGGTCACTTTTACTGAGACCGGATTTTTATTTCTGGAACTGCCAGGGTGGAATTTGAATTCACATTTAGTCCAGTAATAGAACCACGACTCTAACCGTACCCGAACACCAGGTGCGAGTGACTGAATGGAGCAGTAGGATTGGTGTGTACTGTGTATCTCAGAAGGAAGCCGTCTGGCTCAGTGGCCCATCACTCTGCCCTGTGGAACCGAGAACAGGCAGGTCCCACTTCCAAAGCAAGTTTCTACTGTGTTCGCTGATTTCAGACTGGGTAACGTTCAGTCGTTTCAATGTTGTTTGTGGGTAATTTGTCGCTCAAAGTGGGAGCTGCTTCTATTCCCATAGCAACAGTCGCCGCCCTCCAAAAGTCATTCACTGCCTGAGGGCTCGGCGATGCTGGGACAATGCGATGAGACACTATATAAATGTAGAGGCCTGAGGGAGAACAATTTAGCCAGGGTCATCACTCCTGATCTCTGGCTAATAACCCCTCCTGGAAAACCCTGTGATACTTCCCACAGTCAAATAGCCAACACTCAATGGCCACTCATCCTTGGTGCCAGAGGACTGCTGCAGAAAGTGGAGAAAATCTTTCCTATATTTTTTAAATCTAACTGGTATAAATTCCTGTGTCCACATTTATCATGGAAACCGTGTGTAAACGTGTCACGCAGTAGTTACACCCTCCCACCAGAGGTGGTGCTGTGACACCTCCCGGCTGCTCGGCCTGTCCTGGAGAAACTCCTCTGCTTCCCAAACTGTTGTTAATTTTGCTATTTAACTGTAAATAATATCAACCGAAGTATTATATAATAATGACAGAATTTATGGCTTTCAAATGGGGACTGAATTATATCTGTGCGCTTTAGTCCAATTGTCCCCGCCCTCTAACTCGCTTCACCTGAAGCCTACACTTATGGGGGTCATTTTATCCGAACCTGCCCGGGGGCGAACTGAAGCGATCGGATCGGCCGCCCGATTTACACCCCCCGATTTACACCAATGCCAAGGGAAGTCAACTTGTCCATTTTAAGGGAGCTTTGATTCACAGCCAAAAAAAATTTTTATGATACGTTTGTGTTTACGCAGCTCTTTTATCACCTCTGTCGAAATATCTGAAAGTGCTTCATACAATGAATTACTTTTTGGCGGGAGATGGCTGCTGGCAGATTGGTGGCATCTGGTCCCAGGTCTGGCTGGCTGTGTCCGTCCGTGAGTCACTGTGTCACCAAACCCACCCTGGCACCGTGTTAACAGCTGTTCCTGGAGCTCGCACTGCCTCCGGGCATCACTGCAGTGAAACCAGGGGGGGAGATGAGGAGAGATTCTACACAGCGCGTTGTTGTGATCTGGAATGCGCTGCCTGAAAGGGCGGTGGAAGCAGATTCAATAATAACTTTCAAAATGGAATTGGATAAATACTTGAAAATAAAAAATTTGCAGGGCTGTGGGGAAAGAGGGGGGGGGAAGTGGGATTAATTGGAGAGCTCGTTCAAAGAGCCGGCACAGGCACGATGGGTCGAATGGCCTCCTGTGCTGCATCATTCTATGTCATCAGGTAAAACTGAACCATTGAACGGTACAAGCCCTTTTCCGGTTATAGTAAATTCTGTGCAAGTTGCACTCCATTAACCTTGGCTCTGTGCCCCAGAGTCCCGTGTCTGTCCTCATTACATTGCGTCGGCTCAAAGTTCACTTCAGCTTTTTTTCTTTAAAAGAAAACATTGAGAGTGTTTACGTGGGAGTGTTCAGCGATTGGCCCAAGGCTTCATTTCCTGATCTGGATTCTGTAATTGGGGTGTGCGGAGCAGCAGGTGCTGAGCCAGGCGGGTTAAAGGGACACTCGCTTCAGGGAAGAAATAGCTTTTGGTAGTTTTTGGTTTTGAGGAATTGAGAAGAGGCCGGACAGTCTGTGCTCCTTACCTCAGGACTGTGGCACAGTGACCCAGCTCAATGTGATTCATGTCACAAATAATGCCTGCCAAACACATTGAACAATGATGGTAGTCCTTCGAATTAGCAACTCTAATTAGCAATAGAACAGGAGTGCTCCTCCCCCCCCCCCCCAAAACCCGCAGGGAGACCGTCCTCAAACACCAGCAGCTCACCCGAAACCCGCTTAGGGTCAGTAGGACATCCCAACTGAACCTGATCCTGTCATCACCCAATGTGCACTCACACACACTCACTCACACGTACTGACACACGCACATACACACACACCCATACGCATGCGCATTGAATTTGGGAGAAGGTGGGTCGGTGGGGTTCAGGGATTTGGGGAGAAGGTGGGTTGATGGGGTTGAGGGATTTGGGGAGAAGGTGGGTCGGTGGGGTTCAGGGATTTGGGGAGAAGGTGGGTTGATGGGGTTGAGGGATTTGGGGAGAAGGTGGGTCGGTGGGGTGGAACTCAATTTTGAAGGAACAGGCATGTTGGGTTTTGTAGCCTAGTCCTCTTCCTAAAATTCCTGGGGGTGGGGGCAGTCTGGGTCATGGATTGTTCTGTTACCACCATCTGTACTTCCTAATGGTGGAGGGGCGAGGGGAAAGGCCGAGCTAATATTGTCCGCTTTCTGACACCCCCCTCTCACAAACACGCTGACACTCCACCCGTTAGTGGTAGGGAAGGTCTGGAGCTGCAGGTAACACACAGACACGGCCCGGTGACCTCCCGGCTACACTGATAAATGTCCTTCAGCTGTGAGACCAAACCTTGTACCAGAATCTGTCTTACTCTTTATTGCATTTCTATTTTGAACAGTGGTTAATCTTGTGGGCGGGTTTCTTCTCTGACGCCATGTCCTCTGGAGATTCAGCAGATCCATTCTTACCTGTCAACAAAGGGAGAGACATCTTTAGATCTAGGATTCTGAAACTTCAAAGTCCATCCGGACTCCTACATCCGATTTTCATCCGTCTGTACCGGATTCGAGGAGTGAGAGTGGAAGGAAGGAATGGCATTCCAGAGCCAGATCTGTAGCCTGAAAATTCGAGGTGCTGTTGACAATCTAGTGGCAGAACATGGGAACTGTGCCAACTGATATATTTATTATTGAGGGATTGTCTTATCCTTCCTATGGCATCCAACTGGATAGTCAACAGTGGATCAGAGGAGATCCTTAACCCTCACTTCTGCACTGAATTTGAACCCAGATCCCAGAGGTGAAAGGTCATTATCCCAGCTCGCTGCCCCCCTTCAGCATCAGGGGACACTCACCCTGACAAACTTGGCATTGAATTGAAAGCTGGTCCCAGAATACCGATGGGTCCCACTCCACCCCGTTGACTTCAATCTCGGAATGATCCATCAATGGACCGCCAGCGGACAGCTACAGATGCCAATCACTCACCCAGCCATCGTTCTGCTGACTCAAACCAGAGTGAGTGCCGCAGAGAGCAATGTGACAGTAACCACAAACATTTTCTGCACAGTTGCAGGTAAATAAGCATCAGGTTCAGAAGCCACTTCCTGTTTTCACTTCTAAAATTTATATCACGGAAAGAATTTGCACAGTTACCAGCACCTCCCCATCTCGCAGCTCGCCCTCTCCCCCCGTCTCTCTCTCTCCCCTGTCTCCTCCCCATCTCTTACTCCCGTCTCTCTCCTCCTCATCTTTCCCCTGTCTCACCCCCATCTCTTCCCCCCCATCTCTCCTCCCTGTCTCTCCCCCATCTCTCCCCTGAAGACTGAGGGAGATAAGAAGTTCAAAGGTCTTGGGGAAAGACTATGCTGAAATCAAGACTCATTGTGCAGGACAGTGAACATTAAAGATCACCTGGGAAGACCATGTTCCTCACAGATATAGTCCGGAGTGTAAATCAACAGCAAGATCTCACCAGCAGAGAGACAACGACAGCAATGGTGGGATTGTAGTCTTTGTTTCAGAGGCTGTTGAACTGATGTTACCGACACTCTGTACCAAGACAGACCTTGAGTTCAGTAACAACAACAGGCTCTCATAGCCAAGTGTCCTCAGCTTCAGATCAGGAGGAGGCCATTCAGCCCCTCGAGCCTATTCCGCCGTTCTATTAGACCATTGTTGATCTGTACCTCAACTCCATTTACCCGCCTTTGCTCCATATCCCTCGATACCCTTACCCAACAAGAATCTATCGATCTCAGTCTTGAAATTCACCCCCAGCATCCACAGTCTTTTCGGGGAGAGTGTTCTAGATTTCCGCTACCCTTTGTGTGGAAAGGTGCTTATTGATTTCGCTCCTGAACAGCCTAGCTCTAATTTTAAGACTATTTCTTCTAGATCATGACAATTTTTATGAATAGGAACAGGGCAAGGGAGCTGTCTTCCTTCCATAGCTCAGCCTCACCCACATTCCTGTGTTCGTTGACTTACTTTGGTTCCCGGTCCACCAAAAGCCTCCAATTTAAAATTCTCATCCTCATGTTTAAATCCCTCCATGGGCTCGCCTCTCCTTATCTCTGTAACCTTCTCGAACCCTACACCGCTCTAATTTCCTTCAATTCTGGTCCCTGCGCAACCCCCACTCCTTTTGCCCCACCATTGGCTCAGAAAATCAAGATGTAGAATCAGTCTGGGTGGAGCTAAGAAGCACCAAGGGGCAGAAAACATTGGTGGGAGTTGTCTATAGGCCTCCAAACAGTAGTGGTAATGTAGGGGATGGCATCAAACAGGAAATTAGAGATGCATGTAACAAGGGTACTACAGTAAGCATGGGTGACTTTAATCTACATATAGACTGGCCAAACCAAATTAGCAATAATACTGTGGAGGATGAATTCCTTGAGTGTGTACGAGATGGTTTTTTAGACCAGTACATTGAGGAGCCAACTAGGGAACAGGCTATCCTAGATTGGGTATTGTGCAATGAGAAGGGGTTAATTAATAATCTTGTGCGGGGTCCTCTAGGGAAGAGTGACCATAACATGATAGAATTCTTCATTAAGATGGAAAGTGAAGTCGTCCAATCCGAAACTAGGGTCCTAAATCTAAACAAAGGAAACTACGAAGGTATGAGGAGTGAGTTGGCTATGATAGATTGGGGAGCTTCATTAAAAGGCATGATGGTGGATAGGCAATGGCTAACATTTAAGGAACGAATGCATGAATTGCAACAGTTATACATTCCTTTCTGGCACAAAAACACAAAAGGAAAAGCGGCCCAACCATGGCTAACAAAAGAAATTAAGGATAGTATTAGATCCAAAGAGGAGTCATGTAAAGTTGCCAGAAAAAGTAGCAAGCCTGAGGATTGGGAGCAGTTTAGAGTTCAGCAAAAAAGGACCAAGAGATTGATTAAGAGGGGAAAAATAGAGTATGAGAGTAAACTTGCAAGGAACATAAAAGCAGATTGTAAAAGCTTCTACAAGTATGTAAAATGAAAAAGATTAGTGAAGACAAATGTAGGTTCCTTACAGTTAGAAACGGGAGAATTTATAATGGGGAACAAGGAAATGGCAGAGCAATTAAACAAATACTTTCGTTCTGTCTTCACGGAAGAGGACACAGATAACTTCCCAGAAATGCTAGGGAACCAAGGGGTAAAAATTCACTTGGTTGCGCCTCCCGTTAGCGCCTTAAGAGGGCGCTAATGGGGCGTTAAGCCGCTAACGCCCGGGCGCAGCGATGTTTGCGCCGCTCGAGAACTTAACTTGAGATTGTGCGGCGGCGCTAAAACTTACCGCTGCGACCACCTGCGCGCGCAGATTGTGACGTCATTCCATGGTGCAACGCCCTTGGGGCGCCCCGTAGCGGAAATTGAGTGGCGCCCCCTGCCTTACCGCCTGGCGCTTCCAACGACCAGAAGACTGGAACGCTATCAATCGCTGTGGGGCTGGGGGGGGCGCTATTTAAAGGGGGCCTCTTCCCGTCTTTTATTGTTGGTGGCATTTTTGAACTACGCATTCTGAGAGAGAGAGGGAGAGACTTCGGGAGAGATTCAACGTTGTGTGAAGGAGTTTTGGGTACTGAGCAGCACTTTGCAGGTTCATTTTGATTTGCCATTCCTTGTATCGATTTAGCAGAGACCGTGGGAGCTGCACTCTGAGCTCTTTGCCTGGTGCTCTCCATTGTTCTTTCCAGCACATTTGATGTGCAAGTCTCTCCAGGCCGAGATTCAAGGCAGCAATGAACAGGATGTGGATGGAAAGCAAGATTAACCATCCCCTTTAAGAACTGGCCCGTGCCATTGTGTGTGTGTTCCATTGCTGACTGACATTACATGAGCTTCGCCAGCGCTCCGAGTTAGCGCCTCACTGCTCGGCCTTTGCGCCTTAAGAGAGGTGTGCAGCGCCTGCTTTAGCGCTCCACTCACCTCCCGGGGCGGTAAAAGTGAAGTTTCCCGTCAATGCCGATAATTAGCGCCAGGCGCTAATATTTGCGTCCGGACGATATTTGCGCCCCAAATGGGGCGCGACCTAATTTCTACCCCCAAGGGTCTAGTGAGAAGTAGGAATTAAAGGAAATTAGTATTAGTAAAAAAAATAGTGCTGGAGAAATTAATGGGACTGAAAGCCGATAAATCCCCAGGGCCTGATAATCTGCATCCCAGAGTACTAAAAGAGGTAGCCATGGAAATAGTGGATGCATTGGTTGTCATCTTCCAAAATTCTACAGATTATGGAACAGTTCCTGCAGATTGGAGGGTGGCAAATGCAACCCCACTATTTAAAAAAGGAGGGAGAGAGAAAACAGGGAACTACAGACCGGTTAGCCGAACATCAGTAGTAGGGAAAATGCTAGAGTCTATTATAAAGGATGTGATAACAGGACACTGAGAAAATATCAACGAGATTAGACAAAGCCAACATGGATTTATGAAAGGGAAATCGTGTTTGACAAACCTACTGGAGTTTTTTGAGGATGTAACTGGCAGAATAGACAAGGGAGAACCAGTGGATGTGGTGTATCTGGATTTTCAGAAGGCCTTTGATAAAGTCCCACATAAGAGGTTAGTGTGCAAAATTAAAGCACATGGGATTGGGGGTAATATACTGGCATAGATTGAAAATTGGTTAACAGACAGGAAACAGAGAGTAGGAATAAATGGGTCTTTTTCGGGGTGGCAGGCGGTGACTAGTGGGGTACCGCAGGGATCAGTGCTTGGGCCCCAGCTATTCACAATATATATCAATGATTTGGATGAGGGAACCAAATGTAATATTTCCAAGTTTGCTGACGACACAAAACTAGGTGGGATTGTGAGTTGTGAGGAGGATGCAAAGAGGCTTTAAGGTGATTTAGACAAGTTGAGTGAGTAGGCAAATACATGGCAGATGCAGTATAACGTGGATAAATGTGAAGTTATCCACTTCGGTAGGAAAAACAGAAAGGCAGAGTATTATTTAAATGGTGATAGATTGGGAAATGTTGATGTACAAAGGGGCCTGGGTGTCCTTGTACACCAGTCACTGAAAGCAAACATGCAGGTGCAGCAAGCAGTTAGGAAGGCAAATGGTATGTTGGCCTTCATTGCAAGAGGATTTGAGTACAGGAGCAAGGATGTCTTGCTACAGGGCCTTGGTGAGACCACACCTGGAGTACTGTGCAGTTTTGGTCTCCTTACCTAAGAAAGGATATACTTGCCATAGAGGGAGTGCAGTGAAGGTTCACCAGACTGATTCCTGGGATGGCAGGGCTGTCGTATGTGGAGAGATTGGGTCGACTAGGCCTGTATTCACTAGAGTTTAGAAGAATGAGAGGGGATCTCATTGAAACATATAAAATTCTGACAGGGCTAGACAGACTGGATTCAGGGAGGATGTTTCCCCTGGCTGGGGGGTCTAGAACGAGTGGTCACAGTCTCAGGATATGGGGTAGGACATTTAGGACTGAGATGAGGAGAAATTTCTTCACTCAGAGGGTGGTGAACCTGTGGAATTCTCTACCACAGAAGGCTGTGGAGGCCAAGTTACTGAATAGATTTAAGAAGGAGATAGATAGATTTCTAGACACAAAAGGTGATCAAGGGGTATGGGGAGAGAGCGGGAATATGGTATTGAGATAGAGGATCAGCCATGATCATATTGAATGGCGGAGCAGGCTCGAATGGCCTACTCCTGCTCCTACGTTTCTATGTGCCTTCAGCTGTCTATGATGGTGATGAGGAGGAGGAGGAGCTGGAAGGAGGCTTATGATGAATGTCAGGTTCATAATTCTGTAGGGAACCAATCTGAATACAGAAAGTACAGAGGAGAACTGAAAAAGGAAATAAGAGGGGCAAAGAGAGTATGAGAAAAGATTAGCAGCTAACATAAAAGGGAACCCAAGAGTCTTTCATAAACACATAAATAGTAAAAGTGTAGTTGAAGGAAGGGTGGGACCGATTAGGGACCAAAGGGAGATCTTCTTGTGGAGGCAGAGGCAGGGCTGAGGTACTGAATGAGAACTTTGCATCTGTCTTCACTAGAGAAGAGGATGCTGCCAATGTAGCAGTAAAGGAGGAGGCAGTAGCGATATTGGATCGGATAAAAATAGATAAAGAGGGTGTACTTAAACAGTTGGCAAGCCTCAAAGTAGAAACATCACCCAGTCCGGATGGGATACATCCTAGGTTACTGAGGGAAGTAAGGGTGGAAATTGCAGAGGCTCTGGAGGATTGCAAATGTTACACTCCTGTTGAAAAAAAGGGGAGAGGAAACGACAGGCCAGTCAGCCTAACGTTGGTGGTGGGGAAACTTTTAGAGACAATAATCCAGGACAAAATTAATTAGCAATTGGAAAAATATATGTTAATAAAGGAAAGTCAGCATGGATTTGTTGAAGGCAAATCGTGTTTGACTAACTTAATCGAGTTCTTTGATGAAGTAATGGAGAGGGTTGATGAAGGTAGTGCGGTTGATGTTGTGTATATGGACTTTCAAAAGATGTTTGATAAATTGCCACATAATAGACTTGTTAGAAAAATTGAAGTACATGGGATTCAAGAGACAGTGGCAGCATGGATATGAAATTGGCTAAGGGACAGAAAGCAGAGAGTAGTGGTGAATGGTTGTTTTTCAGACTGGAGGGAAGTATACAGTGGTGTCCCCAGGGGTCGGTGTTGGGACCACTGCTCTTTTTGATATATATTAATGACCTGGACTTGGGTATAATTTCAAAGTTTGTAGGTGACACAAAACTCAGAAATGTAGTAAACAATGAGGAGAATAGTAGCAGACTTCAGGAGGACATCGACAGACTGGTGAAATGGGCAGACACACACAGAATCATAGAAAAATTATGACACAGAAGGAGGCCCTTCGGCCCATCGTGTCCGTGCTGGTCGGAAAAGATCTATGCAGCCTAATCCCACCTTCCAGCTCTTGGTCTGTAGCCCTATAGGTTACGGCACTTCAAGTGCATATCCAAGCACTTTTTAAATGTGGTGAGGGTTCCTGCCTCTACCACCCTTTCAGGCAGTGAGTTCCAGACCCCCACAACCCTCTGGGTGAAAAACATTTTCCTCACCTCCCCTCTAATCCTGCTACCAATTACTTTAAATCCATGCCCCCTGGTTCTTGACCCCTCTGCTAAGGGAAATAGGTCCTTCCTAATGCAGATAAAATTTAACACAGAGAAGTGTGAAGTGATACATTTTGGTAGGAAGAACGAGGAGAGACAATATAAACTAAATGGGACAATTTTAAAGGGGGTGCAAGAACACAGAGACCTGGGGGTGTTCGTACACAAATCTTTGAAGGTGGCAGGACAAGTTGAGAAGGCTGTTAAAAAGCTTATGGGATCCTTGGCTTTATTAATAGAGGAATAGGGTACAAAAAGCAAGGAAGTGATGCTAAACCTTTATAGAACACAGATTAGGCCCCAGCTGGAGTATTGTGGCCAATTCTGGGCACCGCACTTTAGGAAGGATGTCAAGGCCTTGGAGAGGGTGCAGAGGAGATTTACGAGAATGGTACCAGGGATGAGGGATTACAGTTACAGGTTTTGATAGACCAAATATGGAGAAACTGTTTCCAGTGGCAGGAGGGTCGGTAACCAGAGGACACAGATTTAATGTGATTGGCAAAAGAACCAGAGGGGAGATGAGGAGAATGTTTTTACAGCGAGTTGTGATCTGGAATGCGCTGCCTGAAAGGGCGGTGGAAGCAGATTCAATAGTAACTTTCAAAAGGGAATTGGATAAATACTTGAAGGGGGAAAATTGACAGGGCTGTGGGGAAAGAGCAGGGGGAGTGGGACTAATTGGATAAATCCTTCAAAGAGCCGGCACAGGCACGATCGGCCGAATGGTCTCCTTTTGTGCTGTTTCATTCTATGACAACACAAAAAAACTGTTTGCAATTTCTATTTTTTTAGATATATCTAGGCCATCAAAGGAAGATGTTCTTCTAGTCTGGTTTCCTGTTTCTCTGTTTCCTGTCAGGTTGGTCAGGTGTCGCACGCTGTTTACTCAGCTGCGACCTGCAACAAAACAGCCCTTGATATAGATGTGGGGGTGTGGGAGGGGGAGGTGGTGTATGTGGGCGTGCGCGTTAATGAAAGCCAAGTCCTGGGGCACAGTGTCGAGGTCGCAAAGACCTTCCAATCTTCTACTGATCTCTGAAACATTTAACTCTTTTTAGTCCGCATTGCTCTGACAATCACTAGGTGTGAAAGTGTCAGTGACCCGGGGCGAGGGAGGGGGGAGAAACATCTGACAGGATTCCTGCTCTTGACTACTGATCTGTGACTCCCGCTGGATGGTAGGGGCAGATTGAATTGCGTTTGACTGTGAAGCCCCTCACAGTCAAAGAGCCTGCCACTACTCACTAGATTTCCCTGACCTGTGCCCAGAATCTGTTATTTTATAAGGAAGCGTAGGAATTCCAAGGAGGATTTTATCAAGCAGTAGCGCTGAGAGAATCCAGATAATGGAGACAAAGGCGAGGAACATTAAGAAGGTTGGACAGTACGGGGGAAGGGCAGGGGATGGGATTAAGGGACGAGGTCTTTCAGAGAGAGGGCACGGGGCGATGGGCTGAATGGGGAAAGGACAGGGGAATCTGAGGGGGTCTAAGAGTGGACCAGCTCCTCGGAGTGGAGTGTTCCACAGTGACTCGGGTGATGGTGTCCGGTCTCATTACGTCGATGGTCCTCCCCAGTGAGGGGCTTTCTGATTGGGGTCTGCAGCCATGGCTGTAAAGGGCAGCCCAGGTCTCCCAACAACCAGCGCGCAGTCTCCTGGCGGCTTCAAACAACAGGGCTGCTGCTGGGTGACAACATTTTTACATCCACCTGTAGACTGGGGTTATTGGGAGAGGCATCGATGACCACACGGGCTTGCATTTATATAGCGCCTTTCCCGACCTCAAGATGTTTTATAGCCAATGAAGTTCTTATTTTGAAGTGTGGTCACTGTTGTAATGTAGGAAATGTGGCTGCTGATTTGTGCACAGAAAGATCCCACAAACAGCAATGTGATAATGACCAGATAATCTGTTTTAGTGATGTTGAATGAGGGATAAATATTGGCCCCAGGACACCGAGGAGAACTCAACTATTTTCTTCTAATAGTGCCATGGGATATGAGAGAGCAGACGGGGCCTCGGTTTAGCGTCTCATCTAAAAGATGGCACCTCCGACAGTGCAGCGCTCCCTCAGTACTGCCCCTCCGACAGTGCAGCGCTCCCTCAGTACTGTCCCTCCGACAGTGCAGCGCTCCCTCAGTACTGCGCCCCCCCCCACCCCCCGGGAGTGTCAGCCTGGATCTTGTACTCAGGTCTCTGTAATGGGTCTTGAACCCACGATCTTCTGACTCAGTGGCGAAAGTAGCACTAGTTTAGTGAGACTGGTAAAAAATCTGTGCTGGGAACAGCTGGCGCCAGCTCCTGGATCCAGCTGTGCTCAGTTTTACAAAGTCAGCTCATTTTGAATATTTGTTTGCTGAATATTATTTTCCTCAAAGACGGTGCCCCTTTAAAATCCACGACCAGTGACGGTTTTAGTCTGGGGAGGGAGGGAGCCAAACAATTAAACCCAATCAGGGACAGAAAGAAAAGAAAAGCTTTCCTTTTCACCACTTGCGTCCTTCCTTGTGGCGACTGCACCACAGTTATTTGAGAAAAATGTTGTGTGTGGGAGGAAAAACTTCCATTCCACCTCAAAGCTGCGATTCATCGGCCAAGTATCTGCTTCGAGTGACATCAGGGCTCAGTTATGCAGTTAATTTGATTATTCACTGAACCGCTGCTCACTGGAGTGAGCTGTGTTGTTGGATCAGGTCCCATGGATCATATGAGGCTCGGTGGGATCTCTCGGCCCTGGAGCGTGTGGTTTAAACAGCACTGACGGGCAGTGATCACACGAGCAGCCCTGAGCGGCTAACGAGAGTTAGAGCCAGACTGAGAAACACATTACCGTTTCTAATTTGTGTGATTATTGTTTATCGAATTGATATACCTTCTCTCTTAGACCATGGCCACTCCAAACTCCTCGTCCCTCCTCCCCACTCCCCCTCCTCCAACCCCTCCCCTCCCCCGCTCCTCCCAGCAGCAGCCAATTTGCACACAGCAAGATCCCACAAACAGCAACCTGATAATGACTAGATAATCTGTTTTATTGACCTGCGTTGAGGGATAAATACTTGCCAGGGCACAGGGGAGAACTACCCGGCAAAATAGTGGCCGTGGGATCTTTCAAGTCTACCTGAGAGGGCAGGTGGGGCCTCGGTTTAACATCTCATTCAAAAGACGGCACCTCCGACAGTGCAGCACTCCCTCAGTACTGCCCCTCCGACAGTGCAGTGCTCCCTCAGTACTGCCCCTCCGACAGTGCAGTGCTTCCTCAGTACTGCCCCTCCGACAGTGCGGCGCTCCCTCAGTACTGCCCCTCCGACAGTGCAGCGCTCCCTCAGTACTGCCCCTCCGACAGTGCAGTGCTTCCTCAGTACTGCCCCTCCGACAGTGCGGCGCTCCCTCAGTACTGCCCCTCCAACGGTGCGGCGCTCCCTCAGTACTGCACTGGGAGTGCCTGCCTAGATTTTGTGCTCAAGTTTCTGGAGTGGGACTTGAACCCACAACCTTCTGACTCAGGCGAGAGTTCCAACCACTGAGCCACGGCTGACAATTAGGAGGCAGCCTTATCTTGTTTCCTGCTGTTTTATGATCTTATTTTTATGTTGTTTATGCTATAAGTTGGCCCGGGGAGGAGTTTAACATGAGTGTTTTCTTTAATTCAATGGCTTGTTGCTCTATGATTATAACTGGGAGGGTTTTTAGCACATCCCCCATTCCGACCCCCTCCCCAGAATTCAACTCTGCCACCAAATATGTCAGACAATCAGCTGAGCTCTGACAGAGGAACAGATGGTTTGATGCTCTCTCTATCTCTCTCTCTCTCTCTATCTATCACTTTCTGTCTCTCCATTTACGCTCTTCCTATTACACTTCTTCAAACTCGCAAAAAGAGGAAACTTTTATTCCAGTGGGTTTGACTGGCTTCAAACCCCAACCGCTGGTGTGAAAGGATAGTGTCTGACCCAGTGTGTGTGTGTGAGTGTGATTTCCTTCTCCATAACATCGCCCATCTCTGCCCCTCCTCAGCTGATCTGCTACTGAAAGCCTCATCCTTGTTTTCAAATCCCTCCGTGGCCTCGCCCCTCCCTCTCTCTGTAACCTCCTCCAGCCCCACAGCCCCAGATCTCTGCACTCCTCCAATTCTGGCCTCTTGCGCAACTCCAATTTTAATCGCTCCACCATTGGCGGCCGTGCCTTCAGCTGCCTGGGCCCTAAGCTCTGGAATTCCCTCCCTAAACCTCTCCGCCTCTCTTGCCTCCTTTAAGACTCTCCTTCAAACCCACCTCTTTGGCCAAGCATTTGGTCACCTGTCCTAATATCTCCTTATGTGGCTCGGTGTCAAATTATGTTTGATAATCGCTCCTGTGAAGCGCCTTCGGACGTTTTACTACATTAAAGGCGCTATATAAATACAAGATGTTGTTCTGATTCTCACACTGAGTGTGTGTATATACTGGAATTACCTGACACTTCAAACCCAACCACTAGTGACTCACATTCAGTCACATCTCAGTGATTCACGTCATCAGTCACTTTCCCCAGAGACCGACCTGAAAGAGATGAAGAGAGGCCTGCACCCTGGGGCCATGGCAGAGATATATTTAAACCTCTCTACCCTGTGACCTACAGCAGCAAGCATGAATCACTGAATGGCGATGAACTGAAGCAGGGCAGCCAGTAGGTGAGGGGATTCCGCCCACACCCACACTGGAAGATAATTCATCCCTCGCGCTGGAGCTGTGACTCAGAGAAAGAGGAAGCCGGGTCTCTGGGCGATCTCAAGCCACGTTCAGTGGAAGACTGCGAGGTGCAAAAACCCCAGCCCGACCCCAATAACCTAGTGACTAATTGTAAAGTTTCACCTAAATGTCAGACAGATGCCAGGAGTGTTCCGTCCCTCAGTGTGGTGCCCAGAAAGGGTGACGACCTTCACGGTTCACTATCTGCTGTCAAATCAGGAATGCTCTGCCTGAAAGGGCGGTGGAAGCAGATTCAATAGTAACTTTCAAAAGGGAATTGGATAAATACTTATAAAGGAAAAAATTTGCAGGGCTATGGGGACAGAGCAGGGGGGCCGGCACAGGCACGATGGGCCAAATGGCCTCCTTCTGTGTTGTATCATTCTATGATAAATCGCATAAACAACCCAATTGATCAGTGCGGTTTATAACCAGGGCCCTTTACTCACTTCCTTGCTGCAACTTCTGTTGAATCCTTTATTGTAATTCAACTCTTATTACCTATCTTGTTACAAAATGCAGAGATATCGGAGGGTTGTGGGGCTGGAGGAGGTTACAGAGATAGGGAGGGACGAGGCCAAGGAGGGATTTGAACACGAGGATGAGAATTTTAAATCAAACGTTGCCGGACCGGGAGCCACTGTAGGTCAGCGAGAGCACAGGGGGTGATGGGGGAATGGTGGGGTCAGGGGGAGCAGGGGGTGATGGGGGAACGGTGGGAGCAGGGGGTGATGGGGGAATGGTGGGGTCGGGGTGATGGGGGAATGGTGGGGTCAGGGGGTGATGGGGGAACGGTGGGGTCAGGGGGTGATGGGGGAACGGTGGGGTCAGGGGGTGATGGGGGAACGGTGGGGTCAGGGGGTGATGGGGGAACGGTGGGGTCAGGGGGTGATGGGGGAACGGTGGGGTCAGGGGGTGATGGGGGAACGGTGGGGTCAGGGGGTGATGGGGGAACGGTGGGGTCAGGGGGTGATGGGGGAACGGTGGGGTCAGGGGGAGCAGGGGTGATGGGGGAATGGTGGGGTCAGGGGGTGATGGGGGAACGGTGGGGTCAGGGGGTGATGGGGGAATGGTGGGGTCAGGGGGTGATGGGGGAATGGTGGGGTCAGGGGGTGATGGGGGAATGGTGGGGTCAGGGGTGATGGGGGAACGGTGGGGTCAGGGGGTGATGGGGGAATGGTGGGGTATGGGGGAACGGTGGGGTCAGGGGGTGATGGGGGAATGGTGGGGTCAGGGGGTGATGGGGGAACGGTGGGGTCAGGGGGTGATGGGGGAATGGTGGGGTCAGGGGGTGATGGGGGAACGGTGGGGTCAGGGGGTGATGGGGGAACGGGGGCAGCAGGGGCGATGGGGGAACGTTGGGGTCAGGGGGTGATGGGGGAATGGTGGGGTCAGGGGGTGATGGGGAACGGTGGGGTCAGGGGGTGATGGGGGAACGGTGGGGTCAGGGGGTGATGGGGGAACGGGGGGAGCAGGGGCGATGGGGGAACGGTGGGGTCAGGGGGAGCAGGGGGTGATGGGGGAACGGTGGGGTCAGGGGATGATGGGGGAATGGTGGGGTGATGGGGGAATGTTGGGGTCAGGGGGTGATGGGGGAACGGGGGGAGCAGGGGTGATGGGGGAACGGTGGGGTCAGGGGGCGAGGGAGTTCTTGACCCCAGCAGTAAGGGAGCTAGATTAATGTAAAGAAAGTCTTGCATTTCTATAGCGCCTTTCACAACCTCAGGACGTTCCAAAGCACTTTACAGCCAATGAAGTACTTTTTTGAAGTGTAGTCACTGTTGTAATGTAGGAAACAAAGCAGCCAATGTGTGCACAGCAAGATCCCACAAACAGCAATGAACGAAAGGACCAGAGAATGGCTTTTGGTGGTGTTGGTTGAGGGATCTACATTGGCTTCTGGAGACAATCACTTGACGAGCTTGGTCCATCAGTTCCTTGAGCTATTGATGCCCTGGTCGACCTGCGTTGATTTGTTCAACGTCACATTCACTGCCAGGCCAGGATACCGTGCCCAGGCCCGACCCCTGGCGGCCCCTGTGTTCATTTTTATAATGCCGATTGCATAGCGGAAGCTATGGGACAATTTCATCCACTTGAGGAAGTCCCCTCACCAACAGCCTGTAGCTGCCATTGTCCCAGGGACCTCACGGGCCAGTCATTCCTAGTTGATATAATCACACACACGATGGTTTAACCAATCTGCTGACAAGCTCGCTGTGGTGTGAGCTGCGGCATTTCCAGGTAAGTAATGAAATTTAGAAACAGCAGTAAAGAGATAGCAGCCAATCACAACACACACGCAATCTGATCTCTCAGATCTGGCTTAGAAATTGCAAGTCGAGTCACGATCTAGGATACAGTGCGTACCATCACACACCCAGTCACGGTCTAGGATACAGTGCGTACCATCACACACCCAGTCACGGTCTAGGATACAGTGCGTACCATCGTACACCCAGTCACGATCTAGGATACAGTGCGTACCATCGCACACCCAATCACGGTCTAGGATACAGTGCGTACCATCGTACACCCAGTCACGGTCTAGGATACAGTGCGTACCATCGCACACCCAATCACGGTCTAGGATACAGTGCGTACCATCGCACACCCAATCACGATCTAGGATACAGTGCGTACCATCGCACACCCAATCACGGTCTAGGATACAGTGCGTACCATCGCACACCCAATCACGATCTAGGATACAGTGCGTACCATCGCACACCCAGTCACGGTCTAGGATACAGTGCGTACCATCGCACACCCAGTCACGGTCTAGGATACAGTGCGTACCATCGCACACCCAGTCACGGTCTAGGATACAGTGCGTACCATCGCACACCCAGTCACGGTCTAGGATACAGTGCGTACCATCGCACACCCAGTCACGGTCTAGGATACAGTGCGTACCATCGCACACCCAGTCACGGTCTAGGATACAGTGCGTACCATCGCACACCCCGTCACGGTCTAGGATACAGTGCGTACCATCGCACACCCCGTCACGGTCTAGGATACAGTGCGTACCATCGCACACCCATGTTATACCGTTTACTCGATACCCGAACATGCCCACGTTCACTGATTGTTAACTCACTCCATCCCCTCTCCTCACTGTTCAAGGTAACCACCGGACACATCCAATGATCATCGCTCACCGAGCCCTAACCAACAGCCTGTTAGAAGCAGAAACACTCATAGGAACAGGAAAGGCAATTCTGCCCCTCGTGCCTGTTCTGCTATTCAATTAAATCCTTGCTGATCTGTACCTCAGCTCCATTTACCCACCTTATCTCCAAATCCCTTAATACCCTTACGCAACAAAAATCCTATCGATCTCAGTTTCAAATTTTTAATTGACCCCCCAGTCTAGACAGACTCCTGAGGGTGAGGAAGCCCTGGGTGAAGACCTGTTGGGGAAGGGGAGTGGTGATGGTGTTGGATGGTACAGTTCAGAGGCCCAGTACAGTGAGGACAGAGCCCTTGCATCATTATTTCCCCACCTGGCCCATCACAGACACTCAGAATCCACTGTGTGTTTTCCCCCTCAGATCAGTAACTGTAGGGTGTGGGTAGGAAACACTTCATTGCTGAGAAGTTTGACAGAGTTTTAGTGAAACAGTGTCACCCAGTTTAAAGAGTGAAAGGCCACTACAGAGATTGCTGGCTGACGCAATTACCAATTGTACTTTCAGTTACCCAAAAAATAAAACCACACGCATATTAAACCCTTATCCTGCCTGATACACACCCTGCCTCCCACCCCCTCACCTCTACCAACCTCACTGCGGGGTTTCAAGAAGCTCACCGCCTGTTTGTGAGACGGATAGAGCACTCAGCCGTGGAGAGAGTGGAATCACATTCTGAGCGGCTAGCGAGGGTGTCTTGGCAACAGTCAGTGATGTGACTCACTTAGTTCCGATACGCTGTGCTTTACGTGAGGGAAATGAAAGTGATCCTATTGTTTGACAGAGAAACACTGGGCTGAAGTGATAAGACAAAGCAAGTTTGATTTAATTTTTTTGTGTGTTTTGCCCATGTATTTTCCTTTGGGTTTTTCACTGTTGGTGGCTGTTTGACTGGAGCAAGATCCCTGGGGTGAGTCCCTGGGAATTCCGATCGACTGACAGGGTGAGCGTTTCCGCAGCACAAGCATCCTGGGACCAGTTCCACATCAGCAAGGCTCGGGGGGAGGTGGGGGGTGGTTATAATCCTCCGGGTTGACTCTGAGTTGACCCCAGGTTGACACTGGGTTGACCCCAGGTTGACTCCGGGGTTGACTCTGAGTTGACCCCGGGTTTACACTGGGTTGACTCCGGGTTGACCCCAGGTTGACTCCGGGTTGACTCTGAGTTGACTCCGGGTTGACTCTGAGTTGACCCCGGGTTGACACTGGGTTGACTCCGGGTTGACTCTGGGACTCAGGGTTGGTGACCGTCCCTGTGCCAGTCTGGTAAAACTGGATTGCACAGTAGGAATGAGACTCGAGCAGGACTACGGGTTCCATGCCCACCTTCTTACGCCTGGTCATCGCCAATTACAGAGAAACTTTTGGCAGAGGGTCTGGGCGCTGTCTCACGCCACAGAGAGGGTCCACACAGCTGGGGAAACACTTTAAAAGGGGAGGTTTTTTGAAAAGTGGCCATCCAGCAGTGATGGGAGTGGGAGGGGTCGGTGAGAAGCTGACGGCTTGGATTATTCTGACTGAGCCTGCGTGAAGCAGCAAAGGGGGGGAAGGGTAAAGGGAGACAGGAATGTACAACTCCAGTAGCGTACGGACAACAGGTGACATCATTTCATCGTGATGGGCACAAATCTGAGCCATGAACTCTGACCTAGAGTCTACCTACTGGCACAGGGTGACATGCAGCCCTCTCTCTCCCGCTCTCTGTCAGCCATTATTTCTCCCCTTGTTCTCTCTCTGATACATTCTTGGATCCTCCACCATTAGAACCAGCAAATATTGGGGATACCCATCCCGATAGGGACAGTGGCAGCATGGATTCAGAATTGGCTTAAGTGATAAGAAACAGAGAGTAGTGGTGAACGGTTGTTTATCAGACTGGAGGTCTGTTCGACAGGGGGTTGGTTCGAGGACCACTGCTTTTCTTGATATATATTAATGACTTGGACTTGGGTGTGCAGGGCACAATTTCAAATTGTGCAGATGACACAAAACTTGGAAGTATAGTGAACAGTGAGGAGGAGAGTGATAGACTTCAGGAAGACATAAACAGGCTGGTGGAATGGGCGGACACGTGGCAGATGAAATTTAACGCAGAAAAGTGCGAAGTGATACATTTTGGTAGGAAGAACGAGGAGCGGCAATATAAACTAAATGGTACAATCCTAAAGGTGGTGCATGAACAGAGAGACCTGGGGTATATATGCACAAATCGTTGAAGGTGGCAGGGCAGGTAGAGAAAGTGATTAAAAAAGCTTACGGGATCCTGAGCTTCATAAATAGAGGCATAGAGTACAAAAGCAAGGAGGTTATGATGAACCTTTATAAAACACTATCTCCAACAAGCAAGACTCTAATCACCACCCCTTGATTTTCAACGGCATTACCATCTCCGAATCCCTCACCATCAACATCCTGGGGGTCACCATTGACCAGAAACTTAACTGGACCAGCCACATAAATACTGTGGCTACAAGAGCAGGTCAGAGGCTGGGTATTCTGCAACGAGTGTCTCACCTCCTTACTCCCCAAAGCCTTTCCACCATCTACAAGGCACAAGTAAGGAGTGTGATGGAATACTCTCCACTGGCCTGGATCAGTGCAACTCCAACAACACTCAAGAAGCTCAACACCATCCAGGACAAAGCAGCCCGTTTGATTGGCACCCCATTCGCCACCTTAAACATTCACTCCCTCCACCACCAGCGTACCGTGGCTGCAGTGTGTACAATCTACAAGATGCACTGCAGCAACTCGCCAAGGCTTCTTCGGCAGCACCTCCCAAACCCGCGACCTCTTCCACCTAGAAGGACAAGGGCAGCAGGCGCACGGGAACACCACCACCTCCAAGTTCCCCATCAAGCCACAAACCATCCTGACTTAGAAGTATATCGCCGATCCTTCATCGTTGCTGGGTCAAAATCCTGGAACTCCCTCCCTAACAGCACTGTGGGAGCACCTTCACCACACGGACTGCAGCGGTTCAAGAAGGCAGCTCACCACCACCTTCTCAAGGGCAATTAGGGATGGGCAATAAATGTTGGCCTTGCCAGCGACGCCCACATCCCATAAAAACAAAATAAATAAATAAAAATACTGCTTCAGCCCCAACTGGAGTATTGTGTCCAATTCTGGGCATCGCACTTTTGGAAGGATGTGAAGGCCTTAGAGAGGGTGCAGAAAAGATTTACGAGAATGATTCCAGGGATGAGGTACTTCAGTTACGTGGATAGACTGGAGAAGCTGGAGTTGTTCTCCTTCGAGCAGTGAAGATTGAGAGGAGATTTGATAGAGGTGTTCAAAATCGTGAGAGGTCTGGACAGAGTAGATAGAGAGAAACTGTTCCCATTGGCAGAAGGGTCGAGAATCAGAGGACACAGATTTAAGGTGATTGGCAAAAGAACCAACGGCGACATGAGGAAAATCTTTTTTACTCAGTGAGTGGTTAGGATCTGGAATGCACTGCCTGAAAGGGTGGTGGAGGCAGACTTAATCGTGGCTTTCAAAATGGAATTGCATAAGTACCTGAAGGAAAAAAAATTGCAGGGCTACGGGGCAAGGGCGGGGGAGTGGGACTAGTTGCAGACCTCATTACAGCCTTGATCCAAACATGGACAAAAGAGCTGAATTCCAGAGGTAAGGTGAGAGTGACTGCCCTTGACATTAAGGTAGGATTTGACTGAATGTGGCATCAAGGAGCCCGAGTAAAACTGAAGTCAATGGGAATCGGGGAAAACCCTCCACTGGCTGGAGTCATACCTAGCACAAAGGAAGATGGTTGTGGTTGTTGGAGGTCAATCATCTCAGCCCCAGGACATCGCTGCAGGAGTTCCTCAGGGCAGTGTCCAAGGCCCAACCATCTTCAACTGCTTCATCAATGACCTTCCCTCCAACATAAGGTCAGAAGTGGGGACGTTCGCTGATGACTGCACAGTGCTCAGTTCCATTCACAACTCCTCAGATAATGAAGCAGTCCATGCCCACATGCAGCAAGAACTGGATGACATTCAGGCTTGGGCTGATAAATGGCAGGTAACATTCGTGCCACACAAGTGCCAGGCGATGACTATCTCCAACAAGCGAGAGTCTAATCACTGCCCCTTGACTTTCAACGGCATTACCATCGCCGAATCCCCCACCATCAACATCCTGGGGGTCACCATTGACCAGAAACTTAACTGGACCAGCCACATAAATACTGTGGCTACAAGAGCAGGTCAGAGGCTGGGTATTCTGTGGCGAGTGTCTCGCCTCTTGACTCCCCAAAGCCTTTCCACCATCTACAAGGCACAAGTCAGGAGTGTGATGGAATACTCTCCACTTGCCTGGATGAGTGCAGCTCCAACAACACTCAAGAAGCTCAACACCATCCAGGACAAAGGGATGGGCAATAAATGCTGGCCTTGTCAGCGACGCCCACATCCCACAGCCCGTTTGATTGGCACCTCATCCACCACCTTAAACATTCACTCCCTCCACCACCGGCGCACCGTGGCTGCAGTGTGTACCATCTACAAGATGCACTGCAGCAACTCGCCAAGGCTTCTTCGGCAGCACCTCCCAAACCCGCGACCTCTACCACCTAGAAGGACAAGGGCAGCAGGCGCATGGGAACATCACCACCTCCAAGTTCCCCTCCAAGCCACAAACCATCCTGACTTGGAAGTATATCGCCGTTCCTTCATCGTCGCTGGGTGAAAATCCTGGAACTCCCTCCCTAACAGCACTGTGGGAGTACCTTCACCACACGGACTGCAGCGGTTCAAGGTGGCTCACCATCACCTTCTCAAGGGCAATTAGGGATGGGCAATAAATGCCGGCCTTGTCAGTGACGCCCACATCCCACAGGAACGAATAAAAAAAAAGTGCTTTTGCAGAGAGCCGGTACGGGCCGAATGGCCTCCTTCTGTGCTGTAGCTATTCTATGATTGTATGATATCCACAGTGATACCCATCCCCATAGCGACAGTGATACCCATCCCCATAGCGACAGTGATACCCATCCCCATAGCGACAGTGATACCCATCCCGATATCCACAGTGATACCCATCCCGATAGCGACAGTGATACCCCTAGCGATATGCAGATCACTGCAGGTGACTGGTGCAGTACAGCATTGAGAAGCTGTCAGGAGGTTTAATTTCTTTCTTTGTAGCAGAGAAACAGGCAGAACAGAAACAGCAAAGGTCCTTCGAAGAGCCAGGAGCAAACTAAAGAGGAGCGGCATCTCCGAGAGCATCCCGTGTTTTATATTCACGACTAGCCTGTAGCGAGTGCCCTGCTCAGCTGCTGCTCTGACGTGGGACTGAGGCAATTAATACTCCTGGTCATGTCAGGGGGTACCAGGAACCTCAGTGTGAACTGTCCGAGGACAAATCAAACTCTGCTCTCAGCAGCTTCCCGCTAAAACAAACATTCCGCTCTACCTGACCGAAGGCCCAGCTCAGACCTCGAGACCACTGACACCTGTCCCACAGGACCGCAACAAGGAAATTCAGAGTGAAATTCTGTTATCAAAGAGGCCCCAGCCTGGGAATTAAATCTCTCTGTTACCCCGCTCGCTCTCCCACTCTCTCTCCCTCCTGCTCGCTCTCCCACTCTCTCTCCCGCTCTCCCTCCCGCTCTCTTTCTCGCTCTCCCGCTCTCCCTCCCGCTCGCTCTCACACACGGACTGCAACTGTGTTTAATTTTATAATGTTTAGAAAAGCTGCTGTTTTCACTGACATCTGCTTACTCACCAGGGGAAACTCGAATTCTCTCTGCTCAGGACTGTGATTCACATCTGCCAAACCCGACAAAATGGAAAAACATTTTTTTTGACTGAATTGAGTGTAAAACACTCAAAGCTCTCAAAAAAATCCCCAACTGCTTTCAGATACTCAGACTGAAAGAGCCGTTAGATGTCAGCAGATCCTCTCTCTAACTCCACAATGTACTCGCTGTGAGAGCTGCAACACCTACCCTTCAAACTAGTTTCAGGCACTGTTTAGAGACAGCGGCATTCATTTCAGTCAGGCCTGACTCATTAATCTATTGGGAGGGCCTCTCACTCCATGCAGGTTTTTTTATATATATATATATGTGGCACGGCCAGCATTTATTGCCCATCGCGAGCTGCCCCTTGGGAAGGAGGTGGTGGGCCTTCTTCTTGAACCGCTAGTAGTGGTTTGATGCAACTGAAGGTTTGCTAGACCACTTCAGAGGGCAATTAAGAGTCAACTATGTTGGTGTGGGACTGGAGTCACATATAGGCCCAGACCGGGTAAGGACGGCAGGTTTCCTTCCCTAAAGGGCATCAGTGAACCAGTTGGGTTTTTACGACAATCCGACAGCTTCACGGTCACTTTTACTGAGACCGGATTTTTATTCCAGATTTTGTTTCAAACTGAATTCAGATTCTCAAACTGCCCTGGTGGGATTTGAACTCACGTTTTCTCGATTATTTCACCCCACCATTGGCGGCCGTACCTTCAGCTGCCGAGGCCCTAAGCTCTGGAATTCGCTCCCTAAACCTCTCCGCCTCTCCTTTAAAACGCTCCTTAAAACCGACCTCTTTGACCAAACTTTTGGTCACCTGCCCTAATGTTTCCTTATGTGGATCGGTGTTCATTTTTTTGTTTGATAATCGCTCCTGTGAAGCACCTTAGGATGTTTTACTACGTTAAAGGAGCTATATATCGTCGAGTTACATCGAGTCTACAGTACAGAAACAGGCCAATCGGCCCAACTGGTCCACGAGCCTCCTCCCACCCCTCTTCATCTCACCCTATCTACATATACTTCGGTTACTTTCCACCTCATGTGTTTATCTAGCTTCCCCTTAAATGCATCTATATATTCATCTCAACCACTCCCTGTGGTAGCGAGTTCCACATTCTCACCACTCTCTGGGTAAAGAAGTTTCTTCTGAATTCCCTATGGGATTTATTAGTGACTATCTTATATTTATAGCCTCGAGTTCTGGTCTCCCCCACAAGTGAAAACTTTTTCTCTGCGTCTACCCTTTCAAACCCTTCGTAATTTTAAAGACCTCGATCAGGTCACCCCTCAGTCTTCTCTTCTCTAGAGAAAAGAGCCCCAGCCTGTTCAGTCTTTCCTGATAGTTGTAACCACTCAGTTCTGATATCATCCTTGTGAATCTTTTTGCACCATATGGTTGCATAGTCCGCCAATATTCACCTCTTTGTTCTTGGGATGTGGGCGTCACTGCAAGGCCAGCATTTATTGCCCATCCCTAGTTACCCTGAGAAGTGCTGGCGAGTCTTCTCCTTGAACCGCTGCAGTCTTATGGAGTTGGTGCTGCCATAAGAGTGTTAGGTCGGCAGTTCCAGGATTTTGACCCAGCAACGATGAAGGATCGGCGATACATTTCCAAGTCAGGATGGTGTGTGACTTGGAGGCGAACTTGGAGGTGGTGGTGTTCCCATGCGCCTGCTGCCCTTGTCCTTCTAGATGTTAGAGGTCGCGGGCTTGGGAGGTGCTGCCGAAGATGCCTTGGCGAGTTGCTGCAGTGCATCTTGTAGATGGTACACACTGCAGCCATGGTACACTGGTAGTGGAGAGAGTGAATGTTTAAGGTGGTGGATGGGGTGCTGATCAAGTGGGCTGCTTTGTCCAGGATGGTGTCGAGCTTCTTTCGTGTTATTGCAACAGAACCCATTCTACTGTTCCATCACACTCCTGACTTGTGCCTTGTAGATGGTGGAAAGGCTTTGGGGAGTCAAGAGGTGAGACACTCGCCACAGAATACCTAGCCTCTGACCTGCTCTTGTTGCCACTGTGGCTGGTCCAGTTAAGTTTCTGGTAAATGGTGACCCCCAGGATGTTGATGGTGGGGGAATCCAGTGATGGTAATACCATTGAATACCATGGGGAGGTGGTTAGACTCTCTCTTGTTGGAGATGGTCATTGCCTGGCACTTGTGTGGCACGAATGTTACCTGCCACTTATCAGCCCAAGCCTGAATGTTGTCCAGGTCTTGCTGCATGCGGGCATGGACTGCTTCATTATCTGAGGGGTTGCGAATGGAACTGAACACTGTGCAGTCATCAGCGAACATCCTCACTTCTGACCTTATGTTGGAGGGAAGGTCATTGATGAAGCATCTGAAGATGGTTGGGCCTAGGACACTGCCCTGAGGAACTCCTGCAGTGATGTTCTGGGGCTGTGATGATTGACCTTCAACAACCACAACCATCTTCCTTTGTGAGAAGTCGCACAACACCAGGTTATAGTCCAACAGCTTTATTTGAAATCACAAGCTTTCGGAGCGCTGCTCCTTCGTCACTTCACCTGACGAAGGAGCAGCGCTCCGAAAGCTCGTGATTTCAAATAAAGCTGTTGGACTATAACCTGGTGTTGTGCGACTTCTCACATTTGTCCACCCCAGTCCAACACCGGCATCTCCACATCACATCTTCCTTTATGCTAGGTATGACTCCAGCCAGTGGAGAGTTTTCCCCATGATTCCCATTGACTTCAGTTTTACTCGGGCTCCTGGATGCCGCACTCGGTCAAATCCTGCCTTCAGGAGACAACGCTGGGTGTGGTGAGAAGCTTCAGTAACAGATCTGCGCCTGGGGATAAAACTGCAAAAATGCAAACTGGAAGCGCGAATGATTGTAGGGAAATGAGTCACCCTTTATCAGAGATTATCTTGAAAGCCCTGTGCAGCACAAGAATGGGTGTTAGTGTTAAAACAGAACCCTTGTGATATCGAAACCCAAACAGCCTCATCCAATGCAAGGATGCGGGAAGATTTGGGGGAGGGGAGCTGTTTACGGGATGGTTAGTTTAGTAACGAGTAATATTACTCATAGTATGACAGTATGCCTACCATCCAAAGACTGCTCCCCGCACTTTACACCAAACATCTGGAGCACCTCATGTGGCTGCTTTTTGAGTTGATTTTTAAAACGCGAAGTTCTAGAATCAGTGACGGGACCACACGGCAATTGCCCGCCCTCTCAGTCCGCTCCCGGGACTTTGTTATCCTTCCACATCCTGCTGTGACCGAGCTCGCAAAACCCTCCCGTACCCCATCGCAATCCTTCACTGGCAAGGATGCATTGCAGACGGAATCGCACATCCAACCACAATGTCTCACCACACTGTTCACCGTAGCTACATTGGGGTAAAGCCGCAAAAACCGCACCGAGGTGTATTTGGGTAACCGAAATTCAGAACAGAGACGAAGAAACCGAAATCCCTGCCCAGCATCCACCCACAAACTTTTGAGGAACGGTCACTGGACAGTGATTGGGAGCAAGATCCCTGGCTGATGTTTGGCCTCCGTATCATTGTAGTTTCCCCCGAGCAATACTTTCACTGAGAGCAATTAATTCATCACTGGCCTGGGTTCAACCTCGGGGATATTCACAGCTATTTACTACTTCAACAAATCGCATTTATATAGCGCCATTTACAATGTCAGCTAGTGTGGGGGCCATGGAGGGAAGTTGGGTGGTCAGCGGTTTAATGGGATTGGGGTCAAGGGTGCATGAGGTGGGTCACATGAAAAGGTTGAGTTCGGAGGGGACATGAGGGGAGAAACTAGAGAGAGACGCAGGTTCTGGGAAAGGGGGAGAGTGGGTCAAGGGATGCCCTGGTGAGCTAGGGGAAGAGAAGGAAGTGGCAGAGGCAGCTGAATGGATGTTCTCATTCTTAGTGACAAAGAAGTCCATGAGCTCCTCACACTTGTTATTGGAGGCAAGGGTGAAGGGGACGGGGGAGAGGGTGAAGGGGATGGGGAGAGGGTGAAGGGGACGGGGAGAGGGTGAAGGGGACGGGGAGAGGGTGAAGGGGACGGGGGAGAGGGTGAAGGGGACGGGGGAGAGGGTGAAGGGGACAGGGGAGAGGGTGAAGGGGGAGAGGGTGAAGGGGACGGGGAGAGGGTGAAGGGGACGGGGGAGAGGGTGAAGGGGACGGGGAGAGGGTGAAGGGGACGGGGGAGAGGGTGAAGGGGACGGGGGAGAGGGTGAAGGGGACGGGGGAGAGGGTGAAGGGGACGGGGAGAGGGTGAAGGGGACGGGGGAGAGGGTGAAGGGGACGGGGGAGAGGGTGAAGGGGACGGGGGAGAGGGTGAAGGGACGGGGAGAGGGTGAAGGGGACGGGGGAGAGGGTGAAGGGGACGGGGGAGAGGGTGAAGGGGACGAGGGAGAGGGTGAAGGGGACGGGCGAGAGGGTGAAGGGGACGGGCGAGAGGGTGAAGGGGACGGGGGAGAGGGTGAAGGGAACGGGGGAGAGGGTGAAGGGGACGGGGGAGAGGGTGAAGGGGACGGGGAGAGGGTGAAGGGGATGGGGAGAGGATGAAGGGGACGGGGGAGAGGGTGAAGGGGACGGGGGAGAGGGTGAAGGGGAGGGGGTGAAGGGGAGAGGGTGAAGGGGACGGGGAGAGGGTGATGGGGACGGGGGAGAGGGTGAAGGGGGAGAGGGTGAAGGGGACGGGGAGAGGATGAAGGGGACGGGGGAGAGGGTGAAGGGGACGAGGAGAGGGTGAAGGGGACAGCGGAGAGGGTGAAGGGGGAGAGGGTGAAGGGGACGGGGAGAGGATGAAGGGGACGAGGAGAGGGTGAAGGGGAGAGGGTGAAGGGGACGGGGGAGAGGGTGAAGGGGACGAGGAGAGGGTGAAGGGGACGGGGAGAGGGCGAAGGGGACGGGGAGAAGGCGAAGGGGACGGGGGGAGAGGGCGAAGGGGACGGGGAGAGGGTGAAGGGGACGGGGGAGAGGGTGAAGGGGAGAGGGTGAAGGGGACGGGGGAGAGGGTGAAGGGGACGGGGAGAGGGTGATGGGGACGGGGGAGAGGGTGAAGGGGACGGGGGAGAGGGTGAAGGGGACGGGGGAGAGGGTGAAGGGGACGGGGAGAGGGTGAAGGGGACGGGGGAGAGGGTGAAGGGGACGGGGGAGAGGGTGAAGGGGACGGGGGAGAGGGTGAAGGGGACGGGGGAGAGGGTGAAGGGGACGGGGAGAGGGTGAAGGGGACGGGGGAGAGGGTGAAGGGGACGGGGGAGAGGGTGAAGGGGACGGGGGAGAGGGTGAAGGGGACGGGGGAGAGGGGTTTAATGAGACGGTTTGTAGTGGAGAGAAGCCAGGGGTTATCTTTGCGCTCCAGGATGTTCCTGGAATAGTGAGCAGTTTTTATGGCATATTTATATCTGTTACCTCTGTAATACACAAGGGTGGTTAGAGGGGTTCAGTAGTGACTCCTTTCAGGCTTCACAAACAATGTGTGGCTGGCGCAATCCCTGTGAAATGTAATTGTTTGTGGCCTAAAGCAAAGTTTACAAATCGCTACCTTTGCTTTCCGAAGCGATAGATTTTCCGGGACATCACTGGGAGTTTATTGCAGGACGTGAGTTTCTAAGGGACATGTTGTACCCGTTGCTTGTGCCTACAAAAGGGGAAGCTTGTAGTTTCACACCACATTTGCAAATTAAAACAGAGTGGAAACTTACAATTATCTTGGGCGGTGTTTATATTTTAAAAGCGGGGATTCCTGCAGTGGTTTTGTGTGTTTCTGTTTTTTTTGTATGTTGTCAGTGGCAAAACAACAGGAGGTGAGCAGGTGTCCGGGTCACCATTCCTCCTTCAACCTACACCACTCGAAACAAAGGAAAGGGTCGTTCATCTCATTGCTGCCTGTGGGATCTTGCTGTGTTTGTCTCTCAGCAGTCCATGGTATGCGGTGAGAGCCACGACAGAGAGTGTTAGCAGCTTCCTTAATCACAGAGCTTTCGCACCCGAGCCCAGTCCTCATCTAATTGGTGGAGATCGATCGCTGTGATCAGTCAACAACTCCATTATCGTTGGATCGTGTGACTCCAGGATGGGAGAAGGTGAACGAGATGGACCGTGGACCCCTGGTCTTTCTTCACCCAGCGATTCCCATGTTCCTGGTGCAATGCTCCTGCTGTCCAGCAGGAGGCACTGTGTAGTTATCTTGGGGGGGGAGGGGGGCTGCAGTGGTACTGAGGCTAATTACTGTGTCCCCTGCTGCTGCTTTGACTGAGATCTGCTAACTTGGTCCAATTCAGACGGAGGTTAAGGGCTTGGCACTGTGCTGTGACTCATTGCTACATCAATAAGTGTATTTATTCCCACATTCCAACAGTGACTACACTTCAAAAGTACTTCATTGGCTGTAAAGCGCTTTGGGACGTCCTGAGGTGGGGAAATCGCTGTAGAAATTCAAGTTTTTTCTTTTCTGTTGTGATCTGGAACGCGCTGCCTGAAAGGGCGGTGGAAGCAGATTCAATAATAACTTTCAAAGGGAATTGGATAAATACTTGAAGGGGAAAAAATGGCAGGGCTATGGGTGAAAGAGCAGGGGGGAGTGGGACTAATTGGAGAGCTCCTTCAAAGAGCCGGCACAGGCAGGATGGGCCGAATGACCTCCTCTGTGCTGTAAGATTCACCCTTTGAGCCGTCAGTGCTACACTCGGGCTGTTTCTGCCAAGTGGTGGCTTTAGCACTGAATGAGTTAACGACAAATTGCTTCCTTGAATTAGCAGCTTTCTATACAGACCAGGAGTATGAGGGACTGTTTGACCTCTGACCTCACAGGAGTCAAATTTCAAAACCCTGTTTCAGCGTTCACTGCTGCCGTGAGGCTCTGCGCTGGCCCGATAATCACCTTATCTTTCAACAACTGACCCTTGAACCTTCTTCAAAGGGATGTCAAGGGTTTGGGAGCAGCGGCACTCTGTGAGGTTAATCCAGGTTTCTGCAAAGCCTTGGGAAATCCCATCCCAGGGAGAGACAAGCGCGTGTTTAACACGAATGCCTTTGTGGAAAATGAAAAGCGTTGCTCAAATAAATAAAACCCGTCAGTTTCTCTGCTCCATTCTCTGACCATATTAAATGTCCTCTGGAACTGTGAGTTTGTACCAGGAATTCTTGATCGCGCAGAACCTTTCCAATTTGTGACGAAAGGTGGAGGTACGTTTCATCACAGTCATATTCCGGATTTTTAATCTTTTCATAGAATGATACAGCACAGAAGGAGGCCATTCGGCCCATTGTGCCTGCGCTGGCTCTTTGAAAATTAATCCCACTCCCCTGCTCTTTCCCTATAGCCCAGCAATTTTTTTCCTTTTCCAGTATTTCTCCAATTCCCTTTTGAAAGTTACTATTGAATCTGCTTCCACCGCCCTTTCAGGCAGCGCGTTCCAGATCACAACAACTCGCTGCGTAAAAAGGTTTTTGCTCATCTCCCCTCTGGCTCTTTTGCCGATGATCTTCAATCTGTGTCCTCTGGTTACCGACCCTCCTGCCACTGGAAACAGTTTCTCCTTATTTACTCTATCAAAACCCTTCATGATTTTGAACACCTCTATCAAATCACCTCTTAACCTTCTCTGTTCTAAGGAGAACAACCCCAGCTTCTCCAGTCTCTCCACGTAACAGAAGTCCCCTCATCCCTGGGACCATTCTAGTAAATCTCCTCTGCACCCTCTCCAAGGCCCTTTCTAATCTTCCTCCTCCCCCCCCCCCCCAAATCTCTCCTGAACCCCTGACCCTTGTTCCACAGTCAACACCCACCCTCCAGTCCCACCCCATGTGTGAGCCTGGCTTGTGGGGGCCATCAGTGGGCTATTTGACTCTGGTGAGCCTAGCAGCTGACACCACTCCTGTTCTCAGCCAATGGCCCTTTCTAGCAGGGACAGAGATCCTGAACGGGCTTTCTTGGCCTGGCTCAGAAAAAGAAAGAAAGAAAGACTTGCATTTCTACAGCACCTTTCACGACCTCAGGACATCTCAAAGTGCTTTACAGCCAATGAAGTACTTTTTGAAGTGTAGTCATTGTTGTAATGTAGGAAACGCAGCAACCAATTTGCACACAGCAAGCTCCCACAAACAGCAATGTGATAATGACCAGATAATCAGTTTTAGTGATGTTGGTTGAGGGATAAATATTGACCAGGACACCGGGGAGAACTCCCCTGCTCTCTTTTGAATAGTGGCCGTGGGATCTTTTACGTCCTCCTGAGAGGACAGACAGGGCCTTGGTTTAATGGCACCTCTGGCAGTGCAGCGCTCCCTCAGCACTGCACTGGAGTGTCAGCCTAGATTATGTGCTACTAAAGTCTCTGGAGTGGGACTTGAGCCCACAACCTTCTGACTCAGAGATGCTGAGGCCAATTTCAGCCTCGCTGCAGCTGCCCTGGTGAAGACCAGCGAAGTGAGCAAGGACCAGGCTTCTGTGGTGCCATCCTGGTGGGAGTGGCTCAGTACCGCATCGGGGGCAATCGCTCAATGTTTGGGGACTTTCTCCGTGTGATTTCTTTTGAGGCCAAGATATCAACTTTCACTTTTGCACAAGGGAAAGATGTCTGAGCAATGAACGACCAGCGGGGTTCACTCGTACTTGAGTTACTCGTGAGTTACTCACTCACTGGTTTATTTGCTCACAGTCCCACTCCTGATCTAAGGGCTCCATGAATGTGAAGCACCTTGGGATGTTTTACTACGTTAAAGGCGCTAGATAAATGCAAGCTGTTGTTGTTTCTGAGCTGGGCAAGGTCTCTGGATGGACTTGTGTAAGAAACATTTCGATGATGTTATGGGAAATGAGGTTAAAAATCTAGAAGGATGAGGTCATCTTCATCCAAAACTAGTCGTGTGATCTTGTGTTACAAGGGACTCCCTGTATCCTCAGGATTCAATGCATTTCCTCCTTCAACACATTCTTTCGCTCAACCTCAAACTGCGGACCTCTCATCTTCCTCACTCTCCCCGTCCTTCTACAACGAACAGGCTTTTAAAAGCCAAGCTTGTTGTCATTTAATCATTGCAGCTCGATTTAACCCCACCTCTACCCCCTCCAACCCCCAGCCCACCCATCTGCCCACCCAACATTCCCCCACCTCTACCCCCCCACCCCACCCCTACACTCCCCCATCCCACTCGCCTACCCAATCCCCATATCCCCACCACCCCCCAAACCCACCCCCATCCCCACCCACACCCACCTTCCCATCTACTCTCTAGTCTTGCTGGTGTCCGGTACCTGTGACCTTGGTGCTTTACCTGGGAATGAACCAAGGTAGGTTCACCTGTTCAGGGTGTTACTAGTTAAAGTAAAGCAAGGAATTCTGGACCTCCTGCCATAAAACAGATTGACAGCTTGTTCATCGTGTTGCTGTTTGTGGGATCTTGCTGCACAGAGTGGCCCAAATATCAGGTACTGTACTGCCAGAGTAACTCATTGTGCAAAGGGTTTGAGAAGCTTGTGATAGGTGACATATAAATACAAATAGTAGCAATGTCGATAGGACTGCAGGAATTTACCTGTTGTGTACAAGAATGTCCAGGCACTCGAGAGGATGGATAAGATAACAGTGAAGAGTCATCACCAACATCAAGAATGAAGTAGGGAGCGGTCAGAAGCAGGTCATCACTTGCAAAAGGTGTCAGGAATAGAGAAAACTAAATCATAGAATCTTACAGCAGAGAAGGAGGCCAATGGTGAGAATGTGGAACTCGCTACCACAGGGAGTGGTTGAGGCGAATAGTATCGATACATTTAAGGGGAGGCTAGACAAGCATATGAGGGAGAAGGGAATAGAGGGTTATGCTGATAGATTTAGATGAGGATAGACGGGAGGAGGCTCGAGTGGAGGATAAACGCCAGCATGGACTGGTTGGGCCGAATGGCCTGTTTCTGTGCCGTATATCCTATGTGTCTGTGCTGGCTCTTTGAAAGAGCTCTCCAATTAATCCCACTCCCTGCTCTTTCCCCATTGCCCTGAGAGGACAACCCTGCTCTTCTTAGAAAAGTGTCATGAGATCTTTTACATCCACCTGAGAGTTCAAACGGGGCCTCAGTTTAATGTCTCATCTGAAAGACGACACCTCCTACAGTGCAGCACTCCCTCAGTACTGCCCCTCCGACAGTGCAGCACTCCCTCAGTACTGCCCCTCCGACAGTGCAGCACTCCCTCAGTACTGCCCCTCCGACAGTGCGGCACTCCCTCAGTACTGCCCCTCCGACAGTGCGGCACTCCCTCAGTACTGCCCCTCCGACAGTGCGGCACTCCCTCAGTACTACCCCTCCGACAGTGCGGCACTCCCTCAGTACTGCCCCTCCGACAGTGCGCACTCCCTCAGTACTGCCCCTCCGGCAGTGCGGCACTCCCTCAGTACTGCCCCTCCGACAGTGCGGCACTCCCTCAGTACTGCCCCTCCGACAGTGCGGCACACCCTCAGTACTGCCCCTCCGACAGTGCGGCGCTCCCTCAGTACTGCCCCTCCGGCAGTGCGGCACTCCCTCAGTACTGCCCCTCCGACAGTGCGGCACTCCCTCAGTACTGCCCCTCCGACAGTGCGGCGCTCCCTCAGTACTGCCCATCCGACAGTGCGGCACTCCCTCAGTACTGCCCCTCCGACAGTGCGGCGCTCCCTCAGTACTGCCCATCCGACAGTGCCGCACTCCCTCAGCACTGGCACTGGTAGGGTCGGCTTGGCTTTTGTGCTCAAGTCTCTGGAGTGGAACTCAAACCCACGACCATCTGACTTGGAGACGGGAGTTGCTTGTAAGACAATTGTAGTTCAATGGCTGCCTTTGCTGAGATCACTATAAATAGATTATCTGGTCATTTCCTATTGTTCCTCATACACTTCCCTCTACACTGCTGGAAGTTGCAGTGTGAACGAGTCTGAGCTGGAGTGCCAAAACCTTAATTCTACATAAAATTCTTATTCTTCCTCAAAAACTGCCCTCGCAGTGCCACCTTCACTCAGCCATTCATTATTCATGTCTTTAGTCACAAGTCTAAGCTCCTTACACAGAGCGATTCAGTTACTGAGCAGATTGAAACTCTCTCTCCCTTTTCTCTGTAACAATGAATCCACTTGATTTATGGCAGTGATTAATTTACATTCCCGGGTGATTCAGCTGACTGAACTCTTTCATTGTTACACTGCAACACTGGTGAGGATTTATCATTCTGTCCGTCAGACCTTTGCTCCAGTCATGAGTTCGAATCGTACATCTGCTCACCTCATTCTCACTGGTTGAGGTCACTCAGGGAACCGTGCCCAGCAGCGGATAGTGACCTCATGAGGTCGATGAGCGGGATTATGAGTCAATGCAAAACTACCTAGCTCCCCTGGCAGGTGTGCCAAACGAACAGGGGTGTCAGCCATGGCTCAGCACTCTCGCCCGAGTCAGGTCATCAACAACAACTTGTATTTATATAGCGCCTTTAACGTAGTAAAACATCCCAAGGCGCTTCACAGGAGTGTCATAAATACAAATTTGACACCGAGCCACATAAGAAATTAGGGCAGGTGACCAAAAGCTTGGTCAAAGAGGTAGGTTTTAAGGAGCGTCTTAAAGGAGGAGAGAGAGGTAGTGAGGCGGAGAAGTTTAGGGAGGGAATTCCAGAGCTTAGGGCCGCGGCAACAGAAGGCATGGCCGCCAATGGTTGAGTGATTATAATCAGGGATGCTCAAGAGGGCAGAATTAGAGGAGCGCAGATATCTCGGGGAGGTGGGGGGGGTTGTGGGGCTGGAGGAGATTACAGCGATAGGGAGGGACAAGGCCATGGAGGGATTTGAAAACAAGCATGAGAATTTTGAAATTGAGGCGCTGCTTAACCGGAACCAATGTAGGTCAGCGAGCACAGGGGTGATGGGTGAACGGGACTCGGTGCGAGTTAGGACACGGGCAGCAGAGTTTTGGATGACCTCAAGTTTGCGTAGGGTGGAATGTGGGAGGCCAGCCAGGAGAGCGTTGGAATAGTCAAGTCTAGAGGTAACAAAGGCATGGATGAGGGTTTCAGCAGCGGATGAGCTGAGGCAGGGGCGGAGACGGGTGATGTTACGGAAGTGGAAGTAGGCGGTCTTAGTGATGGCGCAGACACGTGGTCAGAAGCTCATCTCGGGGTCAAATACAATACCAAGGTTTCGAACCATGTCGTCCAGCCTCAGACAGTTGCCAGGGATGGAGTCGGTGGCTAGGGAACGGAGTTTGTGGCGGGGACCGAAGACAATGGCTTTGGTCTTCTCGATATTTAGTTGGAGGAAATTTCTGCTCACCCAGAACTGGATGTCGGATGGTGGTGAGGTAGAGCTGGATGTCAGTGTACATGTAGAACCTGACATGTTTTCAGATGATGTCGTCGAGGGGCAGCATGCAGATGAGAGATAGGAGGGGGCCAAGGATAGATCCCACTCCAGAGATTTCAGCGCAAAATCTAGGCTGACACTCCCAGTGCAGTGCTAAGGGAGTGCTGCACTGTCGGAGGTGCCGTCTTTCGGATGAGACGTTAATCCGAGGCCCCGTCTGTCCTCTCAGGAGGACGTGAAAGATCCCACGGCCACTATTCCAAAGAAGAGCAGGGGAGTTCTCCCTGGTGCCCTGGGGCCAATATTTATCCCTCAACCAACATCACTAAAACAGATTATTTGGTCATTATCACATTGCTGTTTGTGGGAGCTTGCTGTGCGCAATTTGGCTGCCATGGTTACATCAGTGACTACACTTCAAAGTACTTGATTGGCTGTAAAGAGCTTTGGGATGTCCCGAGGTTGTGAAAGGTGCTGGAGAAATACAAGTCTTTACTTTTCGATAATGAGTGGGTGTCAGCTTGGTGGGGAGGGGGTTGGAAGAAGAGGAAATCGCAGCAAGGTCTGCTCCGGTCCTCACGATATCCACACATGCACTTCCTAGTTAGGGTCCTAGATCACAATCTAGATCACAGGCTGGGTATTCTGCAGTGAGTGGCTCACCTGACTCCCCAAAGCCTTTCCACCATCTACAAGGCACAAGTAAGGAGTGTGATCGAATTCTCTCCACTTGCCTGGATGAGTGCAGCTCCAACAACACTCAAGAAGCTCGACACCATCCAGGACAAAGCAGCCCACTTGATTGGCACCCCATCCACCACCTTAAACATTCACTCCCTCCACCACCAGCGCACCGTGGCTGCAGTGTGTACCATCTACAAGATGCTCCGTAGCAACTCACCAAGGCTTCTTCGGCAGCACCTCTCAAAGCCACGACCTCTTCCACCAAGAAGGACAAGGGCAGCAGGCACATGGGAACACCACCACCTCCACGTTCCCCTCAGAATCACACACCATCCCAACTTGGAAATTTATTGGCCGTTGCTTCATAAGATTACATAGGATATATGGCACAGAAACAGGCCATTCGGCCCAACCAGTCCATGCCGGTATTTATGCTCCACTCGAGCCTCCTCCCGTCTTTCCTCATCTAAATCTATCAGCATAACCCTCTCTTCCCTTCTCTCTCATATGCTTGTCTAGCCTCCCCTTAAATGCAACTATATTTTTCGCTTCAACCACTCCCTGTGGTAGCGAGTTCCACATTTGGGTAAAGAAGTTTCTTCTGAATTCCCTATTGGATTTCTTGGTGACTATCTTATATTGATGGCCTCTAGTTATGCTCTTCCCCACAAGTGGAAACATTCTCTCTCTATCCACTCTATCAAAACCTTTCATCATTTTAAACACCTCTATTAGGTCACATCTCAGCCTTTTTTCAAGAGAAAAGAGACCCAGCCTGTTCATCCTTTCCTGATATGTATACCCTCGCATTTCTGGTATCATCCATGTAAATCATTTCTGCACCCTCTCCAGTGCCTCTATATAGAAACATAGAAACTAGGAGCAGGAGTAGGCCATTCGGCCCGTTGAGCCTGCTCCACCATTCAATACGATCATGGCTGATCATCCAAAGTCCAGTACCCTGTCCCTGCTTTCTCACACAGAATCCCCACATCGAGCCTGCACCTATCCCACCCTATCCCCGCGTATTTAATTCCCCCTAACATATCCCATCCTATCCCCATAACCCCACATATTTAATCCCCCCCCAACACTAAGGGTCAATTTATCATAGCCAAATCAACCTAACCCGCACATTTTTGGACTGTGGGAGGAAACCGGAGCACCCGGAGGAAACCCACGCAGACACGGGGAGAATGTGCAAACTCCAATATCCTTTTTATAATATGGCAACCAGAACTGTACGCAGTACTCCAAGTGTGGTCTAACCAAGGTTCAATACAGCTGTAGCATAACTTCTCTACTTTTCAATTATATCCCTCTAGAAATAAACCCTAGTGCTTGGTTTGCTTTTTTTATGGCCTTTGCTAACCTGTGTCACAACTTTTAGTGATTTGTGTATTTATACTCCGAGATCCCTTTGTTCCTCTACCCCACCTAGACTCGCACCCTCCAAGTAATAAGTGACCTCCCTATTCTTCCTACCAAAATGTAATACCTCACATTTATCTGTGTTGAACTTCATTTGCCAATTATATGCCCATTCTGCAAGTTTATTAATGTCCTCCTGTAATTTGTTGCAGTCCTCCTCAGTATTGACTATCCCCCCCCAATTTGGTGTCATCCGCAAATTTATAAATTGTGTTTTTGATTCCAAAGTCAAAAGCATTAATATAAATTGTGAACAACAGTGGTCCCAGCACTGATCCTTGTGGAACACCACTACCCACCTTCTGCCACTGTGAATAGCTACCTCTTCAAAAAACTCAATGAGGTTGGTCAAGCAAGACTTTCCCTTTTGAAATCCATGCTAACTATTCGTTATTATATTTTTGGTTTCTAGATGTTCTTCTATTTTCTCCTTTAGTAGGGATTCCATTATTTTTCCGACCACTGATGTTAAGCTGACTGGTCTATAATTCCCTGGACATGTTCTATCCCCCTTCTTAAATATAGGTATTACGTTAGCTATCTACCAGTCCTCTGGCACTACACTTTTTTCTAAGGAATTATTAAATATGTGTAGTAATGGAGGTAACAGAGAGAGTAGACAATGGTAATGCAATAGATGTACTCAATGAATACTTTGTATCGGTGTTTACTAAGGAGGTGGATGCTGACAAAATATCGGTAGAAGTGGAAAAGGTAGAAGCAATGGAAGGGGTGAAAATTAATAGACAGGATGTACTCGAAAGGCTGGGTATGCTTAGAGTTGACAAGTCGCCTGGTCCAGATGGCTTGCATCCCAGGGAATTGGGGGAGGAGATAGCGGAAGGGCTTACCATAATTTTCCAATTTTCCCTAGATGCAGGGGAGGTGCCTGAGGATTGGAAAGTGGCAAATGCGACACCATTGTTCAAGAAAGGATGGAAGTACAATCCTAGTAACTACAGGCTGGTCAGTTTAACATCAGTGATGGGTAAAGTTTTAGAAACAATAATCAAGGAAAAAATTAACGGGCACTTGGAGAGGTAGCCATGGAAATAGTGGATGCATTGGTTGTCATCTTCCAAAATTCTATAGATTATGCAACAGTTCCTGCAGATTGGAGGGTGGCAAATGTAACCGCACTATTTAAAAAAGGAGGGAGAGAGAAAACAGGGAACTACAGACCGGTTAGCCTAACATCAATAGTTGAGAAAATGCTAGAGTCTATTGTAAAGGATGTGATAACAGGACACTTGGAAAATATCAACGGGATTAGACAAAGTCAACATGGATTTATGAAAGGGAAATCGTGTTTGACAAACCTACTGGAGTTTTTTTGAGGATGTAACTGGTAGAATAGATAAGGGAGAACCAGTGGATGTGGTGCATTTGGATTTTCAGAAAGCCTTTGATAAAGTCCCACATAGGTTAGTGTGCAAAATTAAAGCACATGGGATTGGGGGTAATATACTGGCATGGATTGAAAATTGGTTAACAGACAGGAAACAGAGAGTATGAATAAATGGGTCTTTTTCGGGGTGGCAGGCTGTGACTAGTGGGGTACCGCAGGGATCAGTGCTTGGGCCCCAGCTATTCACAATATATATCAACGATTTGGATGAGGGAACCAAATGTAATATTTCCAAGTTTGCTGACGACACAAAACTAGGTGGGATTGGGAGTTGTGAGGAGGATGCAAAGAGGCTTCAAGGCGATTTAGACAAGTTGAGTGAGTGGGCAAATACATGGCAGATGCAGTATAACATGGATAAATGTGAAGTTATCCACTTCGGTAGGAAAAACAAAAAGGCAGAGTATCATTTAAATGGTGATAGATTGGGAAATGTTGATGTACAGAGGGACCTGGGTGTTCTGGTACACCAGTCACTGAAAGCAAACATGCAGGTGCAGCAAGCAGTTAGGAAGGCAAATGGTATGTTAAGAATATAAGAACATAAGAAATAGGAGCAGGAGTAGGCCATTCGGCCCTTCGAGCCTGCTCCGCCATTCAATGAGATCATGGCTGATCTTCTGCCTCAACTCCATTCCCGGCCCTATCGCCATATCCCTTGATGCCCTTCCTAGTCAGAAATCTATCGACTTCTGTTTTGAATATACCCAATGACTGAGCCTCCACAGCCCTCTGGGGTAGAGAATTCCAAAGATTCACCACCCTCTGTGTGAAGAAATTTCTTCTCATCTCAGTCCTGAATGGCCCACCCTTTATCTTGAGGCTGTGGCCCCTGGTTCTAGACTCCCCAGCCAAGGGAAACATTCTCCCAGCATCCATCCTATCAAGCCCTGTAATAATTTTGTATGCTTCAATGAGATCCCCTCTCATTCTTCTGCATTCAAGAGAATACAGGCCTAGTTTACTCAATCTCTTCTCATACGACAGTCCCGCCATCCCAGGAATCAATCTCGTGAACCTTCGTTGCACTCCCTCTATGGCAAGTATATCCTTCCTTAGGTAAGGAGACCAAAATTGTACACAGTACTCCAGGTGTGGTCTCACCAAGGCCCTATATAATTGGAGTAAAACTTCTTTACTCCTGTACTCAAATCGTCTTGTAATGAAGGCCAGCATACCATTTGCCTTCCTAATGGCTTGCTGCACCTGCACATTCTCTTTCAGTGACTCATGTACAAGGACACCCAGGTCCCTTTGAGCATCTGCATTCCCCAATCTTTCACCATTTAGGAAATACTCTGCCTTTCTGTTTTTTCTACCAAAGTGGATAACTTCACATTTATCCACATTATATTCCATCTGCCATGTTCTTGCCCACTCACTGAGCCTGTCGAGATCCCCTTGAAGCCTCTTCACATCCTCTTCACAACTGACACTGCCACCTAGCTTTGTATCATCAGCAAATTTGGAAATGTTACATTTAGTTCACTCATCCAAATCATTGATATAAATTGTAAATAGCTGGGGCCCAAGCACCGATCCTTGCAGTACCCCACTAGTCACAGCCTGCCATCCTGAAAAAGACCCGTTTATCCCTACTCTTTGTTTTCTGTCTGTTAACCAATTCTCAATCTATGCTAGTATGTTACCCCCAATTCCATGTGTCCCAATTTTGTTCACCAACCTCTTGTGTGGGACCTTATCGAAGGCCTTCTGAAAATCCAGGTACACCACATCTACCGGTTCCCCTTTGTCTACTCCACTAGTTACATCCTCAAAGAACTCCAATAGTTTTGTCAAACAGGATTTCCCTTTCATAAATCCATGTTGACTTTGCCCAATCTTACTATTAGTTTCTAAGTGCCCAGTTATTGCATAATTCCAGCATTTTCCCAACTACTGATGTGAGGCTAACAGGTCTGTAGTTCCCCGTTTTCTCTCTCCCTCCTTTCTTAAATAGTGGGGTTACATTTGCTATCCTCCAATCTGCAGGAACTGTTCCAGAATCTATAGAATTTTGGAAGATGACAACCAATGCGTCCACTATTCCAATGGCCACCTCTTTTAAAACCCTAGGATGTAGGTCATCCGGTCCTTGGGATTTATCAACTTTTAGTCCCATTAATTTTGCTAGTACTGTTTTTTTACTAATAATAATTTCTTTAAGTTCCTCATTCTCGTCACACCCTTCGTTTTCTCGTATTTCTGGGAGGTTTTTTGTGTCTTCCTCCGTGAAGACAGAAACAAAGTATTTATTTAATTTCCCAGCCATTTCCTCATTCCCCATTATAAATTCTCCCGTCTCTGACTGTAAAGGACCTACATTTACCTTCGCCAGTCTTTTCCTTTTCACATACCTATAGAAGCTTTTACAATCCGTTTTTATATTTTTTGCTAGTTTGTGCTCATATTCCATTTTCCCTTTCTTTATCAATTTCTTGGTCCCCCTTTGCTGATTTCTAAAAAGATCCCAATCCTCAGGCTGACCGCTTTCTCTGGCAACTTTATAAGCTTCCTCCTTTGACTTAATACTAGCTTTAATTTCTTTTGTTAGCCATGGTTGGATCACTTTTCCTTTTGGGTTTTTATGCCCTAGAGGAATATATGTTTGTTGCAAATTATGCATTATTTCCTTGAATGTTAGCCATTGTATGTCCACCTTCATACCTTTTAGTGTAGTCTCCCAATCTACCATGGCCAACTTATCCCTCATACCCTTGTAGTTTCCTCTGTTTAGATTGAAGACCTTAGTTTCAGATTGGACTACATCACTCTCAAACTTAGTGTAAAATTCAATCATATTATGGTCACTTGTCCGTAAAAAATGGGATGAGGTCCTAAAAGCTGAATATAGGGAGTTAGGAGGTAAATTAAAAAATAGGACCTCAAAGGTAGTAATCTCAGGATTGCTACCAGTGCCACTTGCTAGTCAGAGTAGAAATAGAAGGATATTTCAGATGAATACGTGGCTAGAGGAATGGTGCAAGGGGGAGGGATTCAAATTCCTGGGACATTGGAACCAGTTCTGGGACCAGTACAAACTGGACGGTTTGCACCTGGGCAAGACCGGGACCGATGTCCTAGGGGGAGTGTTTGCTAGTGCTGTTGGGGAGGGATTAAACTAAAATGGCAGGGGGTTGGGAACCTGTGCAGGGAGACAGAAGAAAGGGAAGCAAGGATAGAAGCAAAAGACAGGAAGGAGAAAAGCAAAAGTGGAAGGCAGAGAAATCAAGGGTGTAAATCAAACAGGGCCACAGTAAATAGTAATTCTAAAAGGACTAAGAGTGTTAAAAAAAACAAGCCTGAAGGCTTTGTGTCTTAATGCGAGGAGCATTCGTAATAAGGTGGATGAATTAGCTGCGCAAATAGATGTAAACGGATATGATATAATTGGGATTACGGAGACTTGGCTCCAGGGTGACCAAGGCTGGGAATGCAACATCCAGGGGTATTCAATATTCAGGAAGGACAGGCAAAAAGGAAAAGGAGGTGGGGTAGCATTGCTGGTTAAAGAGGAGATTAACACAATAGTAAGGAAGGATATTAGCTCTGATGATATGGAATCTGTATGGGTAGAGCTGAGAAATACCATGGGGCAGAAAACGTTAGTGGGAGTTGTATACAGACCCTGAGGTTGGGGATGGCATTAAACGGGAAATTAGAGATGCGTGCAATAAGGGCACAGCAGCTATCATGGGTGACTTTAATCTACATATAGATTGGGCTAACCAAATTAGTAACAATACTGTGGAGGAGGAATTCCTAGAGTGTATACGGGATGGTTTCCTGGACCAATATGTCGAGGAAGATCAGGCCATCTTAGACTGGGTATTATGTAATGAGAAAGGATTAATTAGCAATCTTGTTGTGCGAGGCCCCTTGAGGAGGAGCGATTATAATATGATAGAATTCTTCATTAAGATGGAGGGTGAAGTAGTTGACTCAGAGACTAGGGCCCTGAATTTAAATAAAGGAAACTACGATGGTATGAGGCGTGAGTTGGGTAGGATGGATTGGGGAACGTTACTTAAAGGGTTGACAGTAGATAGGCAATGGCAAACATTTAAAGATCGCATGGATGAACTACAGAATTTGTTCATCCCTGTCTGGCATAAAAATAAAACAAAAAAGGTGGCGCAACCATGGCTAACAAGGGAAATTAGGGATAGCATAAGATCCAAGGAGAGGACATATAAATTGGCCAGAAAAAGCAGCAAACCTGAGGATTGGGAGCAGTTTAGGATTCAGCAAAGGAGGACAAAAGGATTAATTAAGAGGGGGAAAATAGAATATGAGAGTAAGCTTTCAGGGAACATAAAAACTGACTGTAAAAGCTTCTATAGATATGTGAAGAGAAAAAGATGGGTGAAGTCAAGCGTAGGTCCCTTGCAGTCAGAATCAGGGGAATTTATAATGGGGAACAAAGAAATGGCTGACCAATTAAATACATACTTTGGTTCTGTCTTCACAAAGGAGGACACAAATAACCTCCCAGCGATGTCTGGGAACATAGGGTCTAATGAGAGGGAGGAACTGAATGAAATCCATATTTGTAGGGAAATGGTGTTAGGGAAATTGACGGGATTGAAGGCCGATAAATCCCCAGGGCCTGATAATCTACATCCTAGGGTACTTAAGGAAGTGGCCCTAGAAATAGTAGATGCATTGCTGGTCATCTTCCAAAATTCCATAGACTCTGGCAGAGTTCCCATGGATTGGAGGCTAGCTAATGTAACCCCACTATTTAAAAAAGGTGGTAGAGAGAAAACGGGGAATTATAGACCGGTAAGCCTGACATCGGTAGTGGGGAAAATGCTAGAGTCCATTATAAAAGATGTAATAGCAGAGTACTTAGAAAACAGTGACAGGATCGGACAAAGTCAACATGGATTTACAAAAGGTAAATCATGCTTGACTAATCTACTGGAATTTTTTGAGGATGTAACTGGTAGAATAGATAAGGGAGAACCAGTGGATGTGGTGTATTTGGACTTTCAGAAGGCTTTCGATAAGGTCCCGCATAAGAGATTAGCATGCAAAGTTAAAGTACATGGGATTGGGGGTAAGGTACTGAGTTGGATAGAGAACTGGTTGGCAGACAGGAAGCAAAGAGTTGGAATAAACGGGTCTCTTTCCGAGTGGCAGGCAGTGACTAGTGGGGTACCGCAGGGATCAGTGCTAGGACCCCAGCTATTCACAATATATATTAATGATCTAGACGAGGGAACTAGATGTAATATCTCCAAGTTTGCAGACGAAACAAAGTTGGGTGGGCATGTGTGCTGTGAGGAGGATGCAGAGAAACTCCAGTATGATTTGGACAGGTTGGGTGATTGGGCAGATGCATGGCAGATGCAGTATAATGTGGATAAATGCGAGGTTATCCACTTTGGTGGCAAAAACAGGAAGGCAGATTATTATCTGAACGGCAATAGATTGGGAGAAGGGAAAGTGCAATGAGAGCTGGGTGTCCTTGTGCACCAGTCGCTGAAGGTAAGCCTGCAGGTGCAGCAGGCGGTTAAGAAGGCAAATGGTATGTTGGCCTTCATAGCGAGAGGATTCGAGTACAGGAGCAAGGATGTCTTGCTGCAGTTGTACAGGGCCTTGGTGAGACCACACCTTGAGTATTGTGTGCAGTTTTGTTCGCCTTATCTGAGGAAGGATGTTCTTGCCATGGTGGGAGTGCAGTGAAGATTCACCAGACTGATACCTGGGATGGCAGGAATGACATATGAAGAGAGATTGGGTCGATTAGGCTTATATTCGCTAGAGTTTAGAAGAATGAGAGGGGATCTCATTGAAACTTATAAAATTCTAACAGGACTAGACAGACTAGATGCAGGAAGGATGTTCCCGATGGCGGGGGAGTCCAGAACTAGGGGTCACAGTCTAAGGATAAGGAGTAAGCCATTTAGGACTGAGATGAGGAGGAATTTCTTCACCCAGAGAGTGGTGAACCTGTGGAATTCTCTACCACACAAGGCAGTTGAGGCCAATTCATTAAATATATTCAAGAAGGAGTTAGATATATTTCTTAAGGCTAAAGGGATCAAGGGATATGGGGAGAAAGCAGGCACAGGGTACTGAATTTAGATGATCAGCCATGATCTCATTAAATGCCGGAGCAGGCTCAAGGGGCCGAATGGCCTACTCCTGCTCCTATCTTCTATGTTTCTAAAGGCCCCTTTACCACAAGATTATTTATTAGCCCTTTCTAATTACACAGTACCAGATCCAGAATAGCCTGTTCCCTGGTTGGTTCCTCCACATAATGATCCAGGAAACCATCTTGCATACATTCCAAGAATTTGTCCTCTACACCATTAGTGGTAATTTGATTTGCCCAGTCAATATGTAGATTAAAGTCCCCCATGATTATCATATTGCCCTTGTTACATGCACTTCTAATCTCTTGATTGATACTGTGCCCTACATTACCATTACTGTTTGGTGGCCTATACACAACTCCCACCAATGTTTTCCACCCTTTGCTGTTTCTTAGCTCCACCCAAACTGATTCCAGTTCTACATCACGATCTGCCAAGCCAAGATCTTTTATCTCTACCGTACCGATCTCATCCCTTATTAACAGCGCTACGCCACCTCCTTTTCCTTTTTGTCTGTCCTTCCTAAATGTTGAGTACCCTGGAACATTCAGTTCCCAGCTTTGGTTACCCTGCAACCATGTCTCTGTAATGGCAATGACATCATACCCATTTACTTCTATTAGTGCCATTAATTCATCCGCCTTGTTGCGATTGCTACGTGCCTACGTGCTATGTTGGCCTTCATTGCAAGAAGATTTGAGTACAGGAGCAAGGATGTCTTACTACAGTTATACAGGGCCCTGGTGAGACCACACCTGGAGTACTGCGTGCAGTTTTGGTCTCCTTACCTAAGAAAGGATATACTTGCCATAGAGGGAGTGCAGCGAAGGTTCACCAGACTGATTCCTGGGATGGCAGGACTGTCGTTTAAGGAGAGATTGGGTCGACTAGGCCTGTATTCACTAGAGTTTAGAAGAATGAGAGGGGATCTAATTGAAACGTATAAATTTCTGACAGGGCTAGACAGGCTGGATGCAGGGAGGATGTTTCCCCTGGCTGGGGGCTCTAGAACGAGGGGTCAGTCTCAGGATACGGGGTAGGACATTTAGGACTGAGATGAGGAGAAATTTCTTCACTCAGAGGGTGGTGAACCTGTGGAATTCTCTACCACAGAAGGCTGTGGAGGCCAAGTCACTGAATATATTTAAGAAGGAGATAGATAGATTTCTAGACGCAAAAGGCGTCAAGGGGTATGGGGAGTGAGCAGGAATATGGTATTGAGATAGAGGATCAGCCATGATCATATTGAATGGCGGAGCAGGCTCGAAGGGCCGAATGGCCTACTCCTGCTCCTATTTTTCTATGTTTCTATGAGAGGTTTAAGCTAATTAAGGAGAGCCAACACGGATTTGTAAAAGGCAGATCGTGTTTGACTAATCTAATTGAATTTTTTGATGAAGTAACAGAGAGGATTGATGAAGGGAATGCAATGGATGTTGTCTACATGGATTTTCGGAAGGCGTTTGACAAAGTACCACATAGAAGGCTGGTTAACAAAATTGAGGCTCATGGAATAGGTGGGTCAGTGGCAGTTTGGATAAGGAATTGGCTTAAGGACAGAAAACAGCGAGTTGTGGTAAATGGCTGTTTTTCCGACTGGAGGATGGTAGACAGTGGTGTTCCCCAAGGGTCAGTGCTGGGGCCACTGCTTTTTTTGATATATATAAATGACCTGGATATTGGAATAATGAGTAGAATTTCTAAATTTGCCGATGACACGAAACTTGGGGGTGTGGCAAACAGTGATGATGATACCAATCGATTGTAACAGGACATAGAAAGGCTAGCAGAATGGGCAGACAAGTGGCAGATGGAATTTAATACAGAGAAGTGTGAGATGATGCATTTTGGCAGAAGGAACAGGGAGAGGCAATATACACTTAATGGCACAGTTTTAAAGAGTGTGCAGGGACAGAGGGACCTGGGAGTTAATGTGCATAGGTCCCTGAAGATGGCAGGACATATTGAGAGAGTGGTTAACAAAGCATATGGGATCTTGGGCTTCATAAATAGAGGTATTGAGTACAAAAGTAAAGAAGTTATGCTGAACCTTTATAAACCACTGGTTAGGCCACGACTGGAGTATTGCGTCCAGTTCTGGTCACCACACTTTAGGAAGGATGTGAAGGCCCTTGAGAGGGTGCAGAGCTATTTACCAGAATGGTTCCGGGGATGGGGGATCTTAGCTACAAGGACAGGTTGGAGAAGCTGGATTTGATTTCATTAGAGCAAAGGAGGTTGAGGGGTGATTTGATAGAGGTGTACAAGATTATGACGGGTTTGGATAGGCTTGACGGGGAAAGGCTGTTCCCACTAGTTGATGGTCATGATGCGGAGATGCCGGTGTTGGACTGGGGTGGACAAAAATGAGAAGTCGCACAACACCAGGTTATAGTCCAACAGTTTTATTTGAAATCACAAGCTTTCGGAGCTTACACCCCTTCCTCAGGTGACTTCACCTGAGGAAGGGGTGTAAGCTCCGAAAGCTTGTGATTTCAAATAAAACTGTTGGACTATAACCTGGTGTTGTGCGACTTCTCATTTTTGTCCACTAGTTGATGGTACAAGGACTAGGGGGACACAGATTTAAGGTTTTAGGCAAGAGATACAGGGGGTACGTGAGGAAAACCTTTTTTTTACACTGCGAATGGTGATGACCTGGAACTCACTGCCGATGGAAGTGGTGGAAGCGGAGTCACTCAATGTTTTCAAGGGGAGACTGGATAGGCACTTGAGGGAAATAAACTTGCAGGGCTATGGGGATAGAGCGGGGGAATGGGACTGACTCGATTGCTCTACAGAGAGCTGGCACGGACTCGATGGGCCGAATGGCCTCCTTCTGTGCCGTTATGACTCTGTGTAATTTATCTAGATTTTCAAAAGGTCTTCGATAAGGTACCCCATAATAGACTGATGAAAAAGGTCAGAGAATGCGGAGTCAGGGGACAAGTAGCAGAATGGATTGCTGGCTGGCTTCAGGACAGAAAGCAGAGAAGGGGTAAAGGGTAGCTATTCACAGTGGCAGAAGGTGGGTAGTGGTGTTCCACAAGGATCAGTACTGAGACCACTGTTGTTCACAATTTACATTAACGATTTTGACTTTGGAATCAAAAACACAATTTATAAATTTGCGGATGACACCAAATTGGGGGTGATAGTCAATACTGAGGAGGACTGCAACAAATTACAGGAGGACATTAATAAACTTGCGGAATGGGCATATAATTGGCAAATGAAGTTCAACACATAAATGTGAGGTATTACATTTTGGTAGGGGGGTTTATTTCTAGAGGGATGGAATTGAAAAGTAGGGAAGTTATGCTAAACCTGTATTGAACCTTGGTTAGACCACAGTTGGAGTACTGCGTACAGTTCTGGTTGCCATATTATAAAAAGGATATAGAGGCACGGGAGAGGGTGCAGAGAAGATTTACAAGGATGATACCAGAAATGTGAGGGTATACATATCAGGAAAGGGTGAACAGGCTGGGTCTCTTCTCTTGAAAAAAGAAGGCTGAGGGGTGACCTAATAGAGGTGTTTAAAATGATGAAAGGTTTTGATAGAGTGGATACAGAGAGAATGTTTCCACTTGTGGGGAAGAGCAAAACTAGAGGCCATCAATATAAGATAGTCACCAAGAAATCCAATAGGGAATTCAGAAGAAACTTCTTTATCCAGAGAGTGGTGAGAATGTGGAACTCGCTACCACAGGGAGTGGTTGAGGCGAATAGTATAGATGCATTTAAGGGGAGGCTAGACAAACATATGAGGGAGAAGGGAATAGAGGGTTATGCTGATAGATTTAGATGAGGAAAGACAGGAGGAGGTTCAAGTGGAGCATAAACACCGGCATGGACTGGTTGGGCCGAAAGGCCTGTTTCTGTGCCGTATATCCTGTGTAATCCTGTATAATCCCAACGCCAGCTTCTCGGGGCAGTTTGTGATGCGAATTCAGCGCAGCCACAACCCACAAAACAAAACTGCAAAACAAACTTGCTCATTTTAAATTTTAACGTTTTATTTCATTCTAAAATAGTGATGGATTTTTTGCAAAGTAGCTAAAGGCTGAACAGAAAGTGCTTTGTAGAAACAAATATTGAACATTGACGGTGCATCTCCAAGAAACTCGAACGTGATGCATGCGCAAACAGAAATCACCCAACAACGTGAAGACACACAGAAAATAACTTAAAACCAAGAACAAATGTCACACAAAACACACCGTGCCCATCCGAAATTCTCCACTAATCTACATGAAAATATAATACAACTCAACTGCATAAAGATTCGTTACATTACCATATTCTATTGAAGGCAGTGCGTAACCGGAAAATAAATTATCAGACTAGCAGCGAAATATCATGGAATTAAACATTGAAATCGAATGGGACAGAGCACGGTAGATACCGTCATCACCGTAAGTGGCAGCTGGTGGTTTAAAGGGCACAATGTCCTGGTAAAGTGACTTGTAGAAAGCTCTTGCCCCACTAAAGGGGCTGCCTGTGGCTGCCCTGCAGCAACTGGTCCAGGCGGCAGTCATGGTCCAAGCCAGAGAGTCTCAGCAAGGTATCCATGGGAGAGAATCACAGCCAAGCACCATCCAGCCCTCAGCACAGGGAGCGAGAACCCAGACTGGCATCAACTGGCCCAGCACACAACAGGAACTTAATCCCGGGACAGCTGCAACAATCGGTGCCACAAGGAATGTGGAGAGCTGTCCCACCGTTTGTCGGGTTCAGAGTCTTCACATAGAGGGAAAGGTGACAGGACGAGAGGGGAGTTGATGAGCAGCAGCTACTCAACATGGGCAAATCACAAAAGCATTTACACCCAGGGTCATACATTAAAGAACCCGGCATGGACTGGTAAAAATATATCCTGTGTAAAAATACAACCGAATACTTTGTAATAAATCTGAAATGTACTCGTATCCCATTGGAAATCTGATCTTTGAAAGTCTGGATAGCAAGGCTTGATCTGAAGACTTCAAAATCACAAACGTATAGAAATAAGCAAGACTTTGGTTAAAAACAGTTATGGAGTTCGACTCTTGTTTTGAAAATGGCATCTACTCCAGTGAACAGTGGAAAAATGATCAGCAGCAGGGATCCGATAGACAGTTGACTGCCAATTGGTCAGGAGGGTTGTGTAGATGTAACATTCGACCGAGGGAGGCCAGGCCAGGGCACAGCGGCACTGAAGTGTAGAAATAAGGGAACAAATATTTCCCCCAAATCACAGCCTGCTGTCAGAGTGTAGATCAGAGCCTCGTGCTCGGATAGTTATCTATCTGCTTCCCCGTTCCCCCATTGTTCCTGAGAATACAGCCACACAAAATGGACACCAAGTCCTGGTCACTTGGGGTTTCTGCTGGTCCCAATGCTCACATTTGCCTCAGATAGAAGTCAGAGGTCAGCGGGAGCTGGACACTCACTGAACACACTGAATCAGCAGCGTGAGGTGTGAAGGGGAGTTTGTGGTTTCAACTCCCCCGGGTGGGACCAGGGGCCAGAATCAGCTCCCGGAGCAGCTTCTTAAAATAACTGACAGCCAAGCAATTCCAGACACTAAGCCTGGAATATTAAAACTCCAGGCTTAACTTATAAAACCTCGCAAAATGCTGCAATAACATCATTAAGGATAAAAGCTAAAAGATGCACCGTGAGAAAAACCTCTCGCGGCAAGAACCTTGTCGACACAAAACTGGTACTGTGACATTCCCAGCTCCCGGGCACATTCATTCCCAGCTCCCGGGCACATTCATTCCCAGCTCCCGGGCACATTCATTCCCAGCTCCCGGGCACATTCATTCCCAGCTCCCGGGCACATTCATTCCCAGCTCCCGGGCAGCACTGAGACACAATCTCCTCCCCCCCGCCCCCATTGGCTGGAACAATTGGGGAAAGATCAGGAAACCCGGGCTCCAATCTTCTCAGTCTGACTCTCACTTGGTGAAGGGTCTGGGCGGTGGGCCCGGTGATAGCAGCATCGGTGAGGGGGGCGAGTGAGGGTTTTGCAGGAACTCTGCTGCACAAGTCAGTCTGTTGGAAGCACGGAGTCCTGGCGTATTTGGGCAGTTAAGGCATTTAAAAACACTTTGCAAGTCTGGCTGGGTTTGCAAACTCTATTTCGAAGTCCTCCGCAGCTGCTCGAGTTTGCGCCGAAGCTTTTGCTGCTTTTTCTGCAGTTTCTCTCTCTCCGCATGGAGTTTCTGCCGCTCGGCCTTTAACCTGCCAACGTATTCTGTGGCCTTTCTCAGGATAACCACTTTTGAGGCCTTGTCGTTCTTGGAAAGTTCCGGCACCTCATCGCGGAGAGCCAACAGGCAATGCTTCAACTCGTTCCTCCTCTGCCTCTCCAGGACATTGTGTGTCCTCCGCCGCTCCTCTTCCTCTGGGTCTGAAGACCTGGGGCTCGGGGTGGAGGACCTGTCGGGGAAGCAGTGCTTGGCCACCGGCGGGTAGCCCTCCCTTTTGGCTTGTTTTGGCGCCGGTGGTTCCCAGAAGAGCGGAGGCGAGGGCGCAGCGTAGTTGTGCTGTTGCTGGATTTGCAAAGTCCGCCACCAGGCTTCGCCCCTCGGCGATTCCCCCTTGGCCAGGGTTTGCTTCTCAACCGTCACCACGTCGATCTCTTCTTCTGAAAACACAAGGCAAGCTTTAGTAATCATGCTTTCAGCAGAACAACCCAAATGTCATCCGATACATCAAAGCTAGAACATTAGGAACGGGAGGAGGCCATTCAGCCCCTCGAGCCATTCAATCAGATCCTGGCTGGTCTGTATCTGAACTCCATCTACCTGCCTTGGTCCCCAACCAAAATCTCGCGATCTGGGACGTGCTCCGGGAGGAAAGCGCCTCTCGTTTTATTTGAGAGATATTTTGGTGCTCGGGTTGGTTGAAATGTTTCTAACCTTTGACCTGGTCAGCATATGCCAATGTTCAGGGTTCTGAGCCCACCTCCATTATTCTAACCGCCGCTCGGATCTTCCTTTTTCTAACGGAAAGGGTTGGGGGTTTTCAGCGCGGGGAGGCCTACAAGATCCATGGAAACCAAACAGCCCCCAGTCTCTAAAGAGCAGGCACCCCCAACACAGATTAGAGCTGCCTCTCACTTTCTCCCCCTCCCCATGGGACTGTACCTGAGTCACTGGAGCGCGAAGAAACACTGCCCGTTGACAAAGAACCTTCATCGTCTGAACTTGGATCTTCATTCTCATGGTCCGGACAATCCAGGGAGGGGGAGATAGTTTCTAAATCGGAACCACCAAAACCACCGAGATCCTGGAAGAACTGTGACTCGATCTCGGCCATCAGCGGGCTGGACACAGGGAGCGAGTCCAGCTTCTCCCCCACTTTGTCCAACTCTGCCGTTGCTAATAGGTTGCTCCACATGCAGTCCTGCGTTAACATGGAGGCTTCCAAGTCCAAAATGAAACTCTGCTCAAGGAATTCATCATCGTCCAGCAGCAACTCCGACATCAATTCCAACTGGTCGGACTTGGAAGGGATTAAAGTGGAAAGGGACTCGCAGAGATTGGCCTTGGGGAGGGGCGATTCTGGTGGAGATGGCAACATCTCAAGTGTCTTCAGAAAGTCCTCGCAGGTCTGATAGAAATCTTCCTCTTCTAGGAGGAATGGGAAAGTCTCAAATTCACACTTGCTATTTCCACTTTGAGGCATCGTGAGAAAAGGCTGTGAGGAAAAGACAATAAAGCATTAACCCAATCAGCATTTAAACCACAGCATCATGGAACAGTTAACATCGAGACTGAATGACGCGGTGGGTTCAGAGTGACAGCTCCAATGTGATGTGTGTTGAGGGTCAGCAGTGATTGGACTCTTGGCCCCTCCCGGTCTGTGTGCCTCAGTACCACACCGGGTCGTGCATTTACAAACTGAGCTTTGGGCTGGAGACACTCTCGTCTCACCATCTGTGGCTTGTTTCATTCAACATAAAGCCAGGAGTTGGCAACAGTTCTGTGCTCAGCAGAACATTGAACAGCGCAAGACTGGACACCAGCCAATCCCTGGCTTGGGGGAGAGCCAGAAAAATAGAGGGAGACCTGAAAAAGTCGTGATCAGTCACGAGGTGCCAGGCAGAATCACCAACTCACCTTCCCCTTTAAACAGAACAGGGGCTTCACCTTCAGCAACACCACCATCCCCGGCCTGCTGCTCCAATCATAGACCACACTTGGTCATCACACTGGAGATTAATGGCTCATCATTAATCACTGGGTTTTAATATAATCAGGACTCAAATATAGCATCGAACACTGACCCAGACTGGATTGTGTAGCCAAATAGCTATACTACCCCACAACCACCCCCTCCCCCATGCCCCACAATCCCCTCCCCCATGCCCCACAACCACCCCCGACCCCACGCCCCACAACCACCCCCTCCCCCACGCCCCACAACCACCCCCGACCCCATGACCCCCTCCCCCATGCCCCACAACCACCCCCTCCCCCACGCCCCACAACCACCCCCGACCCCACGCCCCACAACCACCCCCTCCCCCACGCCCCACAACCACCCCCGACCCCATGACCCCCTCCCCCATGCCCCACAACCACCCCCTCCCCCACGCCCCCCAACCCCCCCCAACCCCATGCCCCACAACCACCCCCTGCCCCACGACCCCCTCCCCATGCCCCACAACCACCCCTCCCCCACGCCCCACGACCCCCTCCCCCATGCCCCACAACCACCCCCGACCCCATGACCCCCTCCCCCACGCCCCACACCCACCCCCTCCCCCACGCCCCACGACCCCCTCCCCCATGCCCCACAACCACCCCCTCCCCCACGCCCCACGACCCCCTCCCCCACGCCCCACAACCCCCCCAACCCCATGCCCCACAACCACCCCCTCCCCCACGCCCCACGACCCCCTCCCCCATGCCCCACAACCACCCCCTCCCCCACGCCCCACGACCCCCTCCCCCATGCCCCACAACCACCCCCTCCCCCATGCCCCACGACCCCCTCCCCCACGCCCCACAACCACCCCCGACCCCATGCCCCACGACCCCCTCCCCCATTTCCCTCCTAGAATTAGAAGATGACGTTTCCATTAAAGAGCTGAAAGTAGCAATGCCCCGAAACATAGGAACAGGAGGAGGCCATTCAGCCCCTCCAGCCTGTTCCGCCATTCAATGAGATCACGGCTGATCTGTGACCTAACTCCATATACCCGCCTTTGGCCCCTATCGCTTAATACCTTTGGTTAACAATAATCTATCAATCTCAGATTTAAAATTAACAATTGACCTAGCATCAATTGCCATTTGCGGAAGAGAGTCCCAAACTTCTACCACCCTTTGTGTGCAGAAGTGTTTCCTAATTTCACTCCTGAAAGGTCTGGCTCTAATTTTTAGACTCTGTCCCCGAGTCCTAGACTCCCCAACCAGCGGAAATAGTTTCTCTCTATCTACCCTATCAGTTCCCCTTAATATCCTGAAAACTTTGATCAGATCACCCATTAACCTTCTAAATTCTAGGGAATACAACCCTAATTTGTGTAATCTCTCCTCGTAACTTAACCCTTGAAGTCCGGGTATCATTCTGGTAAACCTACGCTACACTCCCTCCAATGCCAATATATCCTTCCTAAGGTGTGGTGCCCAGAACTGCTCTCAGTGCTCCAGGTGTGGTCTAACCAGGGTTTTGTATAGCTGCAGCATCACTTCTACCCCCTTGTATTCTAGTCCTCTAGATATAAAGGCCAGCATTCCATTAGCCTTTTTGATTATTTTCTGTACCTGTTCATGACATTTTAATGATCGATGTACCTGGACCCCCCAAGTCTCTTTGGACCTCCACTGTTTTTAGCTTTTCACCATTTAGAAAGTACCCTGTTCTATCCTTTTAAGGTCCAAAGTGGATGATCTCACATTTGCCTACATTGAAATCCATTTGCCACAGTTTTGCCCATTCATTTAATCTCAATATCCCTTTGAATCCAGACTCTGACCTTTGGCCTCGCTGCCCTGTTACCAAAAGCACTGATAGTTTTAGGAACAGGAGGCCATTCAGCCCCTCGAGCCTGTCACACTTGTTGTTTTATCCACAATATCACCAGTTAAACTGACAGCTCAACCACTGAACGTCTGCTGGGTTGGTTTGCTCAGTCGGACTGAATCAGCGAGTTACTGGCAGAAAACCCACCAGAACCACCGGGACATCTCATCTCAAACTCCACCAAACTCCCACCGTTAGTCAGAACTCAGCTCACAGACCAGCCCCAGGACCCCAAACACCACAAACTCCAGGATCTCAGCACAGAAACATTCTCGCATTAGAAAAGCTCCCAACACCATCTCCGATCCCAACACTCAAGCATTCCCGGGACCAACACCATCTCCAATCCCAACACTCAACCATTCCCGGGATCAACACCATCTCCGATCCCAACACTCAAGCATTCCCGGGACCAACACCATCTCCAATCCCAACACTCAACCATTCCCGGGATCAACACCATCTCCAATCCCAACACTCAACCATTCCCGGGATCAACACCATCTCCAATCCCAACACTCAACCATTCCCGGGATCAACACCATCTCCAATCCCAACACTCAAGCATTCCCGGGATGTGCTGGCAATACTGCGCCATGTGAACGGGACACCACATAATGGAAGCGGGTCTTACCCTAAGTGCAGCACTAGGTTAGAGCGAGAGATGCCAGTTACCTTTTCCAGGGTCTCTGGGCTAGATTGGCGGACTCAGTGATTGACGAGTTCCCCTTGAGCCACTGTGAGTGTCTACTCACCATCCAGGGGCAACCCCACTTATAAATCAACCCACCTCCCTCTTCTGCTCATTTAAATACTCGGCAGGTTTTAGAAACACCTCCAGGAATTTCTACAGCGGACTGGAAACCACGCCCTTGTCCGCCAGTTCCATTTCACACACACTTTACATTCCAGTACTTTCACCAGCGTCTCACCAAAGATAAAAGTCTGCTGTCAAACCGTTCCGGAAACTTCCCAGACCAGTTTAAGTGATTTACAAAACCCATAGAGTTTAGTAGAACTTTTGGCAATTTCATTCTAAATCTTCACAAACAGGAGCACTCGGATCGAGAACAGATTCACAGCACAAACAGCGACGGCAGATTGTGACAGAGGGAGGCGGAGACTCGACCCCGTCCCTCTTCACTCACTGAAATGCTGCATTCCCAGACTTTGCTGTTTTAGATTTCAAACATTGTTTTAAAACAATCTGCCCCATGATCAAGGGATGGGCAGACACACAGACACAGACAGACACTCACACAGACACAGACACACTCAGACTCAGACACACTCACACAGACACAGACAGGGACACAGAGACACCATGACTGGACACTGTACCGTTAATATCGTCCCATTCCCCATCAACCAGGGTGTTTATTATAAAAAGCAGAGTTTGTGCTATTGCAATCCGCTCTCTCTCTCTGCCTGCAGCACTGGCTCCCGCGGATCCAGGACAGACGGAGATAAACAATGAATAAATCAAAATCCACAAACAGATCCCGACAGATGGACAGAAGTGATGTCCGGCAGCTTCGACTCGCCCATGAATTATTTTATTTTTAAAAGGAAGGTGCGCCGGTGTGAAGTTTGACTGAAGTGAAGGGGAGAGCAGCTTGAGGGAGCGTCTCCAAATCCCTCCCTTATCCACAGTATTTGCAAACTGTGTTCAGGCAAGGGCTGTTAAATATGTTCTGTTATAAGCAGGAGAATGTAACCCTTTGGATTCCAGTGATCTGAGATAAATACATTGTTAAACAAGGGTTAAAAAACTGATTAAGCAGTAAAGAATGTCATTTAATATTTAAAACCACGAAGCCAAGGATAGGGGTCCCATTAAGACCAGGAGTAGATGCAATGACGTGAAAGAATAGTTGACCTCGCTGAATTTCATTGGAGACTAAGCCAAGAAACACAAAATCAATTGTTCAACTTAAACAACCTGTGGCAGGGTTAGAGGCAGCTTTGAAAACTGACAAGAAAACGCGGAGTCCAAATCACAAACCAGCCTTTGAAATAAAGACATTTATACAATCATTGAAATGACATCACAGACCGTTCAGCCCATCGCATTGGGCCAGTGCTAGCTCTCAATTGGATCTCGACTCTGATCCCATTTCCCTGCCCTCCCGCCCCCTCCCTCCACCCGTCACCCCTCCTCCCTCC